>CM064909.1:66160601-66173101 GCA_032727855.1 Quercus ilex subsp. ballota | reverse complement strand
TAGTTTGGCCTCCATTCTCTAACAAATTCCTGTAAACCCATCTTTTTTATATGATTTCTTGAAAGTAGAAAATTACACACAATGAATAGAATCTTATTCAAGAAATTATGTAAAGATAAAGAATAGGGACTAATGCAAATCATGGCTTAATTATATAAATTAAGTATAGTAATAAGGAGATAACGCCCACATAAATATATAACAAGTATACATTTTAAGGCGTTACCAATGAACAAGTGGATTTCGCAAGTGTCTCACGAGAAGCTTACCCACGAAAGAGCCACGTGTAGTGCACATGACTGGTAGATGAAGAGTCATACCAGCCTGGAGGTTTTTGCAAGTGTCTCGCAGGAAAGGCTATCCCGCGAAGTACTCGCAAAACTTTATGTTTGGCAAAATGTTATGTTTGCTTTACCAAGTCTTTACCCACACTATATATACTCTCATTACCCACAAATTGTAAGGAGTGCTTTTCAGAGAGAAAACCCTAGAAAATACACTTGAGAATTAGAGATTATTATACCCACAATCATCTACACATTTCCTTGTGGTTTTCCTTAACTCCTACCTCTCCATCTCTATATCCTTGAAAGGTTGATAGCACAAACACTTATCACACCCATTTAGAGTGTAAAGTGAGAATTTTATGCTGCTGGGAAGCATTGGAAGGAGCCATTCATTGGCGGATGCAATCGAGCTGAATTGCGGGATCTGGAAAGCTAGATAAGACAAGGTTCCGAGAAGCCAGTTGGTAGCAGGAGTTTTGAGGGCTCAAGTACATGGGGTAGACTAGGCTTGGAGGGTTTTTTGTTATTCGTGTACTCCAACTTTATTCTCTAGTTGATCGATTTTGAATTGGAGGGTCGCGGAGAGGTTTTTTGTCGAGTTCTTCAATTTCCTCTTCGATAACACGTCTCGGTGTTATCTTGTGTTTGCATCATCCTTCCATACTCTTAAGCTTTCCTTTTATTGTTGATAATGGATGAATATGGCTTAGGGTAGTGATAATGGTTGTTTGCGCTTCTTTACTCTTGTTCCACACTTAGTATAAGTTAGAGTAAAAGCTATCTAGCTGTAATTTTAATTTAGGGGTCTAAACAAGTTCTTGTGTTTTTACACAACTTTGAGCTTTCAATTGGTATCAGAGCAGGTACACATATCGGATTTCATTATCCTAGTGTGATCATTGAAGTTTCTAAGTATGAAAAAAGTGTTTAGAGTTTTGTCCAAATAGTCTATTTCATTTTAGTTCAAAAAACTCTTCAAGAGGCATTTTCGAGAGTAAGTCACAAGTAAGATCCTACCCGCGAAAATGAGGATGGAAAATTTTGGAAAAACACTGAAATTCAGACAGAGAGTTTCGCGACTGGCTCGTGAGAAAGAGCTTCCCACGAAAACTGTCTATATGCTTCAGTGGCATTTTTGCAAGTAACTTCGTGAGAAGCTTACCCGCGAAAAGCACGATTCTACAGTTTTTAAAGGCAAACAGTGACAGTTTTTCAAATCTATTCATTTTGCCTCCTTCGCACCTTTCTCAACCCAAAACACCTTTTCTCTAAAAAAACTCACCCAAAACTCAAGATCAATCACTTCTAAGACTCATCTAAGGTATGTCAACATCTTTTTACTTTTGAATCCTTAGATTAAGCCTTAGATTCTAGGATTTCTAGGGTTGGGTTTCTTTTGAAAAAGTTGGGAAAAACTTATTTTTCTGCAAAAATTTTAATTTTATTGATTGGGCTGTGTCCCATTTTGTTTGTTTGTGTTTATGTTGGCACCAAGTGGCATTTTAACATGTATTTAGGCAAGATTTCAACATGTTCATGCATTGTTTTACATGTTAGTGGTTTGTATGCACATTATGTGTTTGATGAAATGCCCAAATGACATTTTGTTGTTGTTTTGGACTCCGATGAGTACCAAATTTTGGGGTTTACTATGTTTTTACATTCTTAACATGTTTTAAATATTGGTTGTGTGTTTTACACACTTTTCCCCATGTGTGCCTTGTCATGCTTTGTTCATGCATCTCTCATGCACATCACAAGCACACCACATGCAAACGTGATGCACACACTTGATCACTTGACATGTTTTGCACTTTACTCATGCTAGATAAGTAGTATTACACATTTAGCACTTAAAACATGATCTTGTGGCTTTTGGTTTTATGTTTTCATGTTCTTTTTAGGACTTTTGTTATGAACTAACTTTTATCAAATCAAGTTTGGTTCCTTGTGTGTTTTTGTCTTTGTTTCTTTGTGTTTGTGTCTGGTCTGTAGATGTCCCCTCTAAAGAAATCAGCCATAAAGAAGTCCACAAAGTGTCAACACACTTCCTTGGATGCATTCCGAAATGATGATGCAGACATGGCCTATAATGATTACTACAAAAGGGCCCCGATCATCTTGGAAAGGGTTGTGGAGTTAGAGTGGTCAGCACTGGGCATGAGATAGCAGAGAGAGAAGGGGGTGGAGTCATAGAGAATGAAGAGAGTGGTTGGCGTTGGGCTGGGGCTTTGCTTGACGCTGGGCAGGGGCTTGGTCGACGGCAACAGGCATAAACGAAGACTGTGAGGACTGAGTAGAGAGGAGCAACAGGTAGAAATGGAAAAGAGGAGAGAAAAAAATTAGTAAAATATTCTGATTAGTGTGAACGCAACATAAAATAGCTTTTTTATTTATTTTTTATTTTTTTATAACCTTTGAGCTACAATGCACAGTTATCTTTGGTTGTGCACTGTAGCTGAGAAGTCAAAAAATTTTTCTTTGGCTCCACCAATGCAACCTTATTTTTGTAGTTAGTAATGCTAAAAATAGCAATATAACTTTTTAGCATCACCAATGTGGATGCTTTAAGCCATCTTTTAGTTAGAGCCAAAAAGTAAGACAACAATTAAATCCTAAAGGATCAAAATTTTTACCTTCAGTCATGAATAGCAAAAGATTTGGAACTTATATGAAATAATTAAGATATAAATTTTTTTTTTTTTAAATCTAATTCATTGACTAAGATTAAAAATAAATATTTAACATTCAATTCACGTTCTTCTCCAAAAAAAAAAAAAAAAAAAAAAAATTCAATTCTCGTATTGCACGGTAGGATCAATAAATCTAAATCCTGTGTTGCACCATGATTTCAAGTGCCCTTGTTGTTCCAGGAAGACCTGTGTTGTCTATTTTACATCAGGTGCTTTCTATCTTCTCCATTGGCACTTCATGTACATTACATAAAACTATCAATGATTGAAGAACAAATTCTAAGGCCAATTTGTAACCAATTACAGCAGCAGGAACGTGGAACTTTAATAGAAGTAGATAATAAGTAAGATTCATCTTCTGTACATCATTCCTCTAAGACTACCCTGGATGGATTTAGTTTTATAGTTTTGTGACAACTATACACAGGCTTTGTTGGTCAAATGGTTAAGAAAACTTATATTTTTGCAACTCCATAATTGTATTTCTTGCTCATCTTTATTCTGAGAGGCATGACAGACTGGTTTATGAAAGTTATATATGGCTTGATTGTAAATTTTCTCATTGGCTTGAGGTTGAAGATTGTACCTTGACTCATGGAGCTAGGGCGTTGGTAAAGCATGCTAATAGGAGTACCAGTACATATTGGGGTACTTTGGAAGGAAGCGCTGAGGACCTGTTTGAATTTGAGCTTTGGAGATTAATTTCTTTTTGTTTTTTCTCTCTTACTGTGGTTTAATTTCTTTTTGTCTTTTCTCTTACTGTGTTTTTTCTCTTTTTGTATTTTCTCTTACTGTGGTTTATTGTGTGCACAAGTTTGTATATAACATTTTTAAATGCTGTTAAATGTATCTAACCGTCTCACTTAAAGATAGAGATTTGCTCACAGGTGTATTGCATCTTTTGGTTTCTCATGCATCTGGAAGAATAGAAACTATCAAATACAACTTTCCTGTCATGCCTTCGGAAATAATGTTGATTATTAATCATTAGAGACAAGCATCATCTCTTCTTAGAAATTTAGGATTTGATACACCAAAAAACTACTTTTTCTACTATAACACACCATTTTACAACTTTACACACATATCTTATTTTTCACTTTTATTCATTTTTTAATTAATTTCAGTCTCTCTTTTTCTCTCTTCCTCTTTGTCGGACAGTGAGCTATGCCATTCCACCTCAAAACTAATTAGTGATGAGGAAGACACACTCAAATCTTTTATGGCATTCGACATCACGCCACGTGGGCCTGTTTTTAAAGTGGTTGTAGGGAGTCAAATTGTGGCCCCCCCCTAACAATCCCTCCCTTACAATGACTCTCTCGTGACTTGAACCCATGACCTTGGCTCTGATACCATTTGTCAGATTGTGAGTTATGTTATTCCATCTCAAAACCAATTGGTGATGAAGAAGACACACTCAAATCTTTTATGGCATTCGACATCACGCCACGCAGACCTGTTTTTAGAGTGATTGTAGAGATTCAAATTGTGGTCCCCCAACACTCTTCATGTCTCTCTCTCTCTTTCTCATATTCTATTGCAGCAGCCACACCCCCCATAAACCCACAACCCGCCACCATTGTAAAACCTAAAATCATAACCTAATCACCGAAAATCCACCACCACCACCACCCACATCCCAAACCACCCAATCATTATAACCCACACAACCCATCCACCACCAAAACCAGTGCCACCATGAGCCACTGCCTAAAAATCCAACCCTATGGCTTCCAGAGACACCCCAAATGACCAAACACCCCGACCCATTCCCCAAAATCTCCACCGCCACCATCTTTAACATAGCCGGAGCCAAAAAACGCCCTTCTTTCCCTTCTTTAGTCTGAGCCCAAGCCCACACACACTACCAAATCAGTGCCGCCATGAGCCACTGCCTAAAAAACCAAATTGGAAAGAAAAAACAAAAGGATCGGCAAGATCGTCAAGTAGCAGAGCAACAAGAGCAGAGGAACATGATTGGCAGAGATTACCGCAACCACCAGCACTACTTCATGAGTAGAGGACAGAGAGAAGAGAGAAAAAACAGACGAGAGAGAGAGAGAAGAGAAGATAGAGAAAACATATGACAGAGAGGAGAGAGAGAGAGAGAGAGAGAGAGAGAGAGTTAGTAGAAAGAGAGAGATGAATAAAATATAAGGAAAATATTTTTACATATATTACCATACCATCTCATTTTTAGAAAGAAATTGTAGTTCCATGCCAAATTTTTTGAGATTTGGCATCATAAGACTTAAAAATTGATTGCGCAATCCTATTTGATATCCACATGTGTGTGCTTGTGCACATGCATGATTGAATATACACATGCACACACACTTGTATGCTCAAATGTTCCTATCCTTACATATTTGCATATTTACATTTTCATGTGTTGATGTTAATGTCTTGATCTCTACCATGCTCACCATAGTTTTGAAACTCGAACTGTTTAAAGAATCGTACAAGAGAAAGGTTCAAGGTTTTTAAGGTCAAACCGAGATCAAACCGAGATCAAACCGAGGTTGAACCGTGATGATGTCATAATTTATTTAATAATTATTTAAAATATAAATAAATATATTAAATTAGTAAAAATTAAAAATTTAACTAAAATATTTCAAGTAAATATAGAAATTTATTTTGAAAATAAACATTTTTAACTTAAGATTTATGGTGAATTTATTATAGAATTAACGTTAAGTTAAATATTAATCTAATACAAGAATTTATTGTAAAAATATTATGTACAGATATCATTACATTAATTTCTAACCCAGTACAAATTTAAAACCTTTTTTCTATTTATTCCCTCCATTCACCTGCCAATATCATGTTTGGTCTCATCAAGACATCTTCACCCATTTTTATTTTTATTTCCCCAAGGCTTCCATTTCCCAAAGTTTAATCTGCACCACACCTTTTAAAACAATCTTTACAACAAGTCAGCCATTTACCTCTAGTCTTCTTCTTATATTTTCTTCTTTCATCTTCTTAAGTTTCCTTCGTTTCTTCCCTCACTTCAACTTCCCAATTCACACCTTTTTTTTTTTTTTTTTTTTTTTTTTAAAGTTTTCTTAAACCAGTTTACGCAACATCTATAAAGTAGAGACAGGAAAACAAGATAGATAGAAAAAGAAGAAGATTAAGAAGAAAAGTTCTAAACAGATAACGAACGAGAGACAGAGCTAGCGAGATAGAGATGATGGGATCTCAATATTTTCAATGTTAGACAGCATCTCATAATGGTTGAAGCTTCAACCATGGTGATAAGGTACTGTGAGCTTCTAAATTTAAAAAAAAAAAATTTAATTAAAAAAAGCGTTGATCTAAACCGTTAGAACCGTTCACGGTTTTCAAATCTGGGCGGTTCGACTGTGGTTTGAACGGTTTCATTCTTTTTGTGCATAGAATGATTCCGGTGGTTAAAAGAACCATGTTGGTGAGAGGTTCTTGATTACCTGGGTCGGACTGTACGGTCCAGTCCGAGTCTGAAAACCATGGTGCTGACATGCTGATGTTGTTGCTTGATCTTTTGCATGCCTATGCTTCCATGGTCACATGTCTACTCTGCTTTCTATATCTATCTCACATGACACATACACCTACATCTAGGTTTTACATACAACCACACACCTTTTAAGCTTTTAGGATAAGCATACTCTCCGTCCATTTGAGCAATGATATATGAACGCCAACTACAGCTGGGTGAGCTTAAGGTACTTAACTTCTTCCCATCCTTTACCTAACTCCAAACCTAATATGGTAGAAAGACCTTCATAAAGTCATGTTTTAGTTCTTGGTCCTATAAGTAGGTGGTGACTCCATCGCGTCTTTTTAAGAGACTCAGCTTACTTCCAATTAAGCTCGTGTTGGCAATGATTCTAAAACCCTTTTTTTAGGGAGATCAAGTACCGTGCACCTCGCCTTC
Organism: Quercus ilex subsp. ballota; assembly: GCA_032727855.1. Lineage (NCBI taxonomy): Eukaryota > Viridiplantae > Streptophyta > Magnoliopsida > Fagales > Fagaceae > Quercus > Quercus ilex. Next base: position 66,166,190 of record CM064909.1, on the reverse strand, counting down.
ACAAGAAAGAACCTACATACATGCCAATGTGTCACAAAAGGGGTACAAATCACAAAATTTACAAGTTGTGTTTTGAGTTAATATTATTTTAATGTTTTATATGTTTTATTTTAATATGTTTTTAAAAGAATAGAAAATGAAATGCAGGGTTTAATGTTAAATGCTATGTTAAAATAGAAAGAATAACTTTTTATTATATTAAAGTAGGATATTTTAAAACATCCGATACTAATGCTTTGAGGATATTTGGCTTCTAGCATAGTAAGGGAGGGCAATATAGTAAGTTAACTCACATTTGAAATGTTTTAGCAAACTAGCATCTCGAGTTTCTAAAACTTGAGTTCTATTTAAAACTCGAGTCTCAAAGACTTGCTTTGTACTTGATGACTTGGACAAGAAATGCCAGGAAATGCCACATTTTTGACACAGCTTTCAGATGATAAGGTTCTAAAGCAAATTCCAGACAAGGAACCTAGAGAAAAAAACATCATCAAAGAACCCAGAGAAGAAAAAGCATCGTCAAATAACGAATTCATCAACAAACCTAAAGAAGAAAAACATCGTCAAATAACGAAAATTCATCAAACCAAAGACCCAAAGAAGAAAAACCTTCACCTAGAGCTTCGCTGCCGCTGCCTCCATCGCTCCTGGGTTAGGCAGATCTGGGTTGGTCGATTTTGGTACTTGAAGAACAACAGACCTGAAGAAGAATAGGAAGAACGATTTGACGATGAAGAACTGAGGAACGATTTGACGAAGAACAAAGGAAGAATCAGAGGGATCTTTCTCCCGCTCGTGAAGTCACTCTGCGTTGCTTACGGCAGCAACGTCGGCGATAGGACCGAGGAGCGGCTCGAATCGTGGTTGATGCTCACGTGCTTTCAGACGTCGGTGATTTCATCGGCAATGTTCTTGACGGCCATGGCAACGAATCCATTGAGCGCGAATCTAACTTTGAACACGATCAAGAAAGCTGGGTCAAAACTTAGAAGAACACAAGGAAGAAGAAGTTAAAATGGTGAAACTCGAGTCTTAAAAGTGAAACTCGAGTCTTATAAACTCGAGTTCCAAGTGGATTTTCTTCCACATCAGCTCCCACCACTTACAAATCGAGACTTAAAAACTCGAGTTTTATCTTGAAACTTGAGTTTTAAACACTCGAGATGCTAGTTTACAATATTGTTTTGAAACGTGACAACTAGCTAAATTTGTTGATATTTAATGTTATTTGGAAAAAAAATTCCTAATGCTTTGTAGAACATTGGATCTTTTCTCCAAAAGCATAGGCTCACGACTCTTAGGATTTTATGGACTATTACTAGGGTTTATATACTAATGTCTCCAAGAATATGTCGCAAATAATCTTGAGAAACTTCAAATATTATTTATTTATTTTTTTTTTTCATAAAATAGTTTAATGCAACAAGCGCAAAGAAATATTTTTTTTAAATAAGTTGTTTTTTTATATAAAAAATTTGGAAGTCGATTGTATTTTTAGGTCTTATTCGTTGATTAGGTTATTAGTGTTTTATTAATTTTCTTTTTGTACCAAAAAAAAAAAAAAAAATTCTGTTGTTTTCTTTGTTCTTTTTAGTTGCTAGCTTTAAATTTTTTGAAAAGTCTTAAATTTTGTGAACAAAAGTTGTGAGAGAATTATAGCTTAGTGTCAGAGAATGTGCAATTATAAGTCATTGGTTTGGTCATATCTTTACTCTTCTCACGTGCGTACCCCTGACTTTTATAGTTTTTTTTTTTTTAAAAAATACTAAGTATTTTTAACACACACAACAAAAAAAAGATAAAGTTTTAAAAAAAACTTATAGTGATGTATATTTAAAAAGGCCTTACTCTTATTATAAGTCATTGGTTTGGTCATATCTCTACTCTTCTCACGTGCGTACCCCTGACTTTTATAGTTTTTTTTTTTTTTTAAATACTAAATATTTTTAACACACACAAAAAAAAGAGATAAAGTTTTTAAAAAAATTTACAGTGATGTATATTCAAAAAAGCCTAACTCTTAGCATAGACTTTAAACCTCTTTAACTCACACTTATTTTTTAATGTAAAATTAAACCATTATTTTTTCTTTTTAAAAATACTAAATATTTTTAACTGATACTGACTTTTATAACTGATTGTTGACTTGTGGACCACAAGTAGTAAGTTGTGGTGAATGCCCAGCCCGTTCCCCACAAATAATCCCTCTCCTTTTAATGAGCTCACCAATTCCCCTTTATGCCCGTAGAGAGGGCTTTTAAAAAGGGTTGCTGGAGCCCAAGGAAAGAAAACTCAAAACTTTAATATGCAAACAGTTAAGTGCTGGGCTCTCAAGTTCATTGGGGAGAATGGGGTGTAGTTTGTTTGTTGTCTTCCTCCCAGTTGTTGTATGCTCTCTCAGATGTACTTCTGTTTTCAGTTTAATGAACATTTCATGTAATTATCAAAAAAAAAAAAAAAAAAAAGTTGTGGTGAACGGAATGCAAGTAGGTCTGTAGACTTTGTACGAAGTTTCATGTCCCACATTTTGCTCTACTAACTATTTATAACACGCCTCTCGTTAAATATTTTTTCCAATTTTGTCGGTTAGCACTTAGTAGAATGTTTTTTTTTTTTTTTTTTTTTTTTTTAGAGCATTCATATTGGTGTAACCATAAATTTAACAATATGGCTCTATAAAAAACAACTTCAGCTATATTGTTTTCTCACTTTACAATACACCTAACATCAATAGATTTATATTTTTAACTATTGGATTAAAATAATACTAGCCTCATTAAACGCACTTTGTGCGTGCAATAAGACTCTTTTTTTTTAGGTTTTTTTTTTTTTAATAAGAATTTATGGTAGGTTTTTTTTTTAGAACATGTGGTAGTTATATATATATATATATATATATGAACATAGGGTAGTTTTGGTTGTGTAAATGGGGTAGTGGGAAGTTTTATAAACATGGGTAGGTTTTTTTACCAATTTACAATTTTAACCTCATTTTTATGTTTTAGGAATAAGAATAAGTTAATTAAATTAGGGGTATTTTTGAAAAAAAAAAGATAATAACTAACTTTTTGAATTCTCTTAATATATAGAGATAAAACCATTGTACACCCTTGGTGTGATGGTCACTCCACAAGTATAAGTACTTGTAGGGTGGGGGGGGGGGGGGAGTAAGGGTTGAGGTTCAAGTCTCCAAGAGGGAGTTTCACACACATATACACTTAGATTAGACTAGAGTAAAATTTCTATCTTGTAAAAAACTCATTAAAATAAAACTAGCCTCTGAGCATGCACTCATGCGTGTGCTCAAAGGCTCTTCTATTTTTTTTGTAAAAGTTGATAATTTGAATCCATTATAATTTGGGATTACTACATTTTTCAATCACAAAAAAACTTAGGGGTGTGATGAGTAAATTATTTCATCCAAAACGTAGAACATTCATCACAACCCATAGGTATTTGTGTGATTGAAAAATATAGTAATTTCAAATGATAATAGATGCAAACTATTAACCTTTACAAAAAAATAGAAAAGAATTTGAAAACCATTAAGAGAGTGGTCATGTTTTGTAGACAACGTTTTAGTAGGAGTTAAAGATGTATCTACTTATCAAAAAAAAAAAAAAAGTGTATATATCTATTTAGTTTAGTTTTTTTTTTATAACTATTAAATTTTTTTTTTTGATATTTAGTTTTGTTTTTGGCCTAACATGGGTTTTTTTTTTTAAGGAAAAAAAATAGTAGCAATGTGAGTTGTTTAACTTATTTTGCTATTTAAAAAAAAAAACAATAAATGTATAGTTACTTTGAAGAAGTGGGTTAGTGGAATAGTGTTCCTATTTTGTAGGTAATGTTTTAGTGCAAGTTGGACAAGTATTTTTACCAAACTATCCTTTAATTTTGTCTCTACTTAAACCTATGAGTATTTTAGAACAAAAAAAAAAAAAAAAAAATCTGGTCCAAACAGAGAAAGCTTGTAGTATAGATAAAAATATTCACCACAAAAACTTTTCAACCAACCACAACGACCTCCACCACCACTCCACCAGCAACAACCTCAACCACAAGCCAAGGCAAGGAAAAAAAAATACAAACCACCACCCAACACAGCCATAACCACCACAACCACAGCTACCAAACCACCACAAAACCACCATTTCAACCACAACCTACAGTCACAATCAAACCACCACCACAACCACCATCACCACCACCACAGCCACCAAACCCACAGGAAAAAAAAAAATCAAACACCAAACCACCAAACCCATAGCTACCAAAACACCAACATAACCACCATCACCACCACCACAGCCACCAAACCCACAAAAAGACCTAAATACAGATCGATAAACACACACCCAAATGCAAAATCAACCCAGCCAACCATTGATCCCAGTCAACAACCCACACCACCATTAAACCCACTAATCCAAACCACCCAACCACACAAACTCGACCCACACCGGCCTACCACCACGAACCCACCCAGCCGACCCACAGCACAAACCCACACCGATCCACCACCACGAACCCATCCCGAACCTACACCGGACCACCACCACGAGCCCACATTGGTGATGGTGATCTCAACGAACCTAGGTGCCACCACAAAAAAGGGCTTGGTTCAGTTGAGAGGGAGATAGGGGCAGGGCTAGAGAGAAAGAGAAGTTGAAAAGAATTGAGAGAAGCCGGAGAGAGGAAGAGAGAAAAAAAATAAATAAAAAAGAGAGAGACTGAATATAATATAATTATTTTTTTTACCTTTGAGCTACAGTGCGCAGCCAAAAGTAGCTATGCACTGTAGCTGTGGAGCCAAAATATTTGGCTTTGGCTCCACTAATGTAGTCTTATTTTTGTATTTTGTGGTGCTAAAAATAGTAATATAGCTTTTTAGCACCACCAATACTAATGCTCTTATACAGTTTATGTTTTCTGTTTGTTTCGGTGGAAAATATTCTGTAAAAAAAGTTTTTCTGTATTTTTTAGTGTTTGGTGGCATTAGAAAAATTAGTCAAAGAGAAACTATCTTTAATCTACATAAAAAGTATAGCTTATTTTTAAAATTGTTTTCTACTAATTTCTTTTGGAAAACAATTCTATCTCCCAGTAAGCTAAATAAGAGAAGTTAAAAGATTATTTTTCAACTCATTTAAAGTTGTTACCATATATAAGAAATGAGATAATTTTATAAAAATGCTTTTTTTGAAAAATGATTCATTTTCTAGAAAACATCATTTGCAAAAGAATGTTAGAAACCTCTATTTCCCATGTTCATATGAAAGGAAAAAAAAGAAAAAAAAAAGAAAAAAAAAAAGAAAAACTCATTTCCTCCTTTCTTAATCTAACAGAGAAAAAACAACTTACTACTTTTTTTTTTTTCAATAACAATTTGTTAAAAAAACAACAATTAATTAACCATGAATGAAGATTTGTTAAAATCATCCACCAAGAACGAAATTATTAAAATCTTCCAGATTCACCACCAAAGAACCAAGATTTTCAAACTCTGACAGGACCGTACAGTTCAACTCAATTATCCTCAAATCCCTTCCCATCACGATTCTTAAAATTACCACCCCCCCCCCCACC
>CM064909.1:57547717-57715688 GCA_032727855.1 Quercus ilex subsp. ballota | reverse complement strand
TAACCTGTCAATGACTTTGTTTACTTTATTATTTTATGGATTTTGTTAATGAGTGTTCTTAATGTGTGCCTTAAGAGCATATAATAATTAGTTATTTTTAGAAATATTTTTTTGGGAATTAAAAAAAGTATTAACAATTTTTTCAATTTTTTAAAAAATATTTTTTAAAAATAGATAGTTTAATGTGTACTCTTAAGCCACACATTAACCAGACCCTTCTTTTATTTATAGATCAGATCTCTCATCTCTATCTCTGCTTTGGGCATTTGCCTGTTCTATTTATCATACAATTTTTTGATCAATGAAAATGATGGCCATACCAACTGGCCTCGACAGATTCTCCAAGATTTTCATATATAGGAGAAAATAAATATAAATAAAAATTAACAAATCCCTATCTGCCAAATACGAAATATCTGTTTGGATACTGTTTTTTGGATTTAACTCCTAGTTAGGTATAGTGCAACTTTTGTCAATATCACATCCTTATATTCTAGATGCTTGAAATATATTTTAAGATAATCATAGATAGACAGTAAATAAACCAAGCCGATCATGAACAACTCAGACTTGGCTTGATAAAAAATTCATTCATGTTTGTTTATTTATAAATAAGTCAAGTTTCAGCCTTAATTTTAGGCTCGTTTAATAAACAAGCCGAACCCAAGCAAAAAAAATTTGTTCACGAACAACCTCGTGAGCTATAAATCTTGATTCAAAACAATTCAAGTATAGACTCATTTATAAGTTTATATGTGTTAGCTAAATATATTCATTACACATATCTTAATAATGACATGGCCAACATAGGACCACTACCCATTATCATTTTTTTTTTCCCTTCCCTCTAAATTCACAAAGAACTACTTCAGACATTAGTTACATTTAAAAATAAATAAATTAATTAAGTGTTCCACATATGATCTTTCCCCATCAATCAACTAATGTAAAGTCATGAAACCTGTTAGTAGTTTCCCAATCATAATAGTTACAATTAAGTATTTTTCTAATTCTTCACCATCTAACGTGAATGTAAAAATTGTATTTTGAATAATTGTTAAAGTTGTAGGCAAGAAAGGATGAATGAATGAAATTAATTATGTAAAATTTTAATTTGAATAATGGCTAATCATAAGTAGGATTAGACGCATGATAAAATGAGCATACTATTTTTTTTCTTAATTTTAGAGATTTAAGTATTTGATAATATAATTTTCTTAGATCTTAAGCTCAAAAGCTTGTCATGAGCTTAAGTTTGAAAACCACTTAATAATTTTTTATTAAATTAATATTTTGAAAATCTCTCATGAAATTAAATGTTCTTAAAAAAACATACCAAATTTCATAACAATTGAATATTATTTACTATTAAATCCATAAACTCATCACTTATGCACAATTTTAAAATACAAAAAGTTAAAAGTTAAACATTTTATTGATGAGATAGCATGTATTTTGTGGGTACTTCAACTATTTTGGAGATTTTAAGATAAATTTCATACTGCCGTATCTCATAATATCATCTTTTTATAATTACCTTTGTTTGGGTCGTTTTTCAAAAGGGCCAATAAATTGAACCTATCAACCCGGGTTCAAAAAAAAGGGAGAATTAAGCCCACAACTCACTCTAATAATTACATAGAAGCTGATAGTGCATAGCATAAAAGAACATGTTAAGACACAAGCTCATAATGAAGACAGAGGATGTTTATGGTGTTCAACAAACGATACAAATAATTTTCTTCAATTTTACATAAAAAAGTGTGGAGATTAAGGGAGGTGACGAAGGAGAGAGAAAGGACCCCATCACACACATAAACACAATTCTTTTGAGCTGCTCTATTTACCCCAAGTCAGTGTAGTAATGCGTTTGAGAATTGTATAGAATTGATGGTGAGAAGTTGATTCATTCTTACCTCACTCATTAGGATTTATAATAGACTAAGAAAACTCTTATTATCGATCTCAACATAAGAACTAAGACTTTTGATTGTTGGATTTAGAAAAATGACAACTTTTGTGTGTGTGATACTATTACTAGAGAACTAGTAGACTATCACTCTTGGACCATCTCTAATCTTTAAATTCAGTTTTTATTTTTATTTTTATTTTTATTTTTTCAAGGTACCTGTCAATCTTAAACTCTGATAATGTGTCTCTAGAATAATAATTTCTTTTGAGAATTAAAAAAAAAATTATGTCACCCATATACCTAACTAGTCGTGATTAAATTTAAAATTCCCTAAAAGTGAATGTAATTTTAATTTTTCCGAATATGGTGTAATGTTTATTACATAATAAGTGAGGTGTTATTTTTGTTGTTTGGGAGTCAAACAAAAATTCTGGATTGGCTTTAAAAAAAAAAAAAGTGATACACGAGTTTGATGCAACTTTAGCTGAAAACAGAGAAAATAATCAGATGCACATAAAATCCTACGGTCGAGAACATCATACATGTGTGATCAAGTCACTGCACTCGTGTGAAATTTGAAGGAAAAGGATAAGACTAACACGCACACGCACACGCACTGACTCGTCGTAGACGGGCCAGTGTGAGTGCTTGACCCAGACCCAGACCCAGAGAGGCAGGACCCAGTCAGCAGGTCAAATTACCTCGGCCGACCTAATACATCTCTCAGTCACTGTCACAGACACTGTAATCCCGACGACCAACTTAAATACTTGTTCAACGGTCAACATTCAAACTCATACCGACGTACCAATCTCGCTTTTCTTTGAATTTTTGAACGTTTTATTTTCTTCCTACTACTTTCTTTTCCCCTACCTTACCTAGTTTGACCCGCGTTAAGAAACAATTACAAAACAATAATAGTCTCATACACGCATATTTATAAATACCCTCCACTTCCTTTGCATTCTTCACAACTTGCAAAACCACATATATAGAACTACAACAAACAAACTACAAAGTACCCCCCATTCATTCATAGATACATATATTTCATCACAAACTAACACAATGATTCTATCTTGGAGAAGAAGGAGATCGAGCAACAACAAGAGCAGCGAGCCTGCTTTGAATGACAGCAGTTTGGACACGGAGGTTATGATTCCAACCCACTTTCGGTGTCCGATTTCTCTTGATTTGTTGAAAGATCCTGTCACGTTGTCTACTGGGATCACGTACGATCGAGAGAGCATCGAGAGGTGGATTGAGTCTGGCAACCAAACTTGTCCGGTGACAAACCAAGTCTTGAACAGCTTCGATCAAATCCCGAACCATGCATTGCGCAAGATGATTCAAGACTGGTGTGTCAAGAATCGATCTTATGGGATTGAGAGGATTCCCACGCCTCGAGTTCCCGTGAGCCCGTATGAGGTTTCGGGGATTTGTTCGAGAATTGAGGTCGCAACTCGATGTGGGGATGACAGAAAGTGCGTAGATTTGGTGAGGAAGATCAAGGCGTGGGGGAATGAAAGCGACCGAAACAAGCGGTGCGTTGTGAACAATGGAACTGGGTGTGTGCTATCTAATACGTTTCTTTCATTTGCAAGCGTTTCTATTGAGAAACATGTGGGGTTGTTGGTTGAGATCTTATCTGTCTTGGCATGGATGTTTCCACTTGGTGAAGAAGGGCAATCAAAATTGGGATCAACAGCGTCCTTAAGTTGCATTGTTTGGGTTTTGAAGAATGGTGATCTTTCGGCTAGACAAAAGGCGGTTTCAGTACTCAAAGAGCTGCTTTCTTTGAATCAAAGACTCGTTGATAAGTTGGCAGAGATTGAAGGAATTAGTGAAGCTTTAGTTAAAATAATTAGAGAGCCTATTTGTCCTAAGGCTACAAAAGCTTCTTTGACAGCTATATTCTATATGATTTCTCCATCTCAAACCAGTGAAAGATTCACATCAAGATTTGTGGAACTGGGTTTGGTTTCGTTGATCACAGAAATCCTTGTTGATGCAGAGAAAGGAACTTGTGAAAGGGCTTTAGGTGTTTTGTCTGGTATTTGTGATAGCAAAGAAGGGACAGAAGAGGCATCTAAGAATGCTCTAACTATGCCTATATTGGTTAAGAAGATGTTGCGGATATCAGAGATGGCAACGGAGTTTGCAGTGTGTACTCTTTGGAAGCTCTGCAAGAATACTAAGAAGGAAGAAGATGGTGATGGAGAAGTTTTAGTTGAGGCACTTCAATCGGGGGCTTTTCAAAAGCTTTTGGTTCTCCTGCAGGTTGGTTGTAGTGAGGCTATAAAGGAGAAGGTCACTGAGTTGTTGAAATTGTTGAATCTTCAGAGAAATAGGTCTAACTGTGTTGATGCATCAATGGATTTCAAGTATCTCAAAGGCCGTTTTGATTCAGGATAGAAAATTTTATTTTTCCCCTCACTTAGATGAGAAGAAAATTTGTACAAATCTACACAGAACTTTATTCAATTTTGTGAACAAAATGTATACAATCATAGAGAAATATATTCATTTTGTCAAAATTATATCCATTTAAAGAGTTTCGATAGTATTGATTGTGATTGATGTCTGTGTTTATAGAACCCTATTTTAGATCAAATTAGACAATTATGAAACCAATTTGTAATGTAACTCAAATGTGATGTAGAAGGATTATTGGTAGTTTTCACCCACACACATCCACAAAAGAAAAAAAGAAAAAAGAAAAAAAGAAAAAAGAAAAAAATGGAGATTATTTGCAATCGCACAAATTAAATAAAGGATCCGGTTAATGTATGTCTTTAAGACATACATTAATAAATCTATTTTTAGAAAAATTTTATCAAAAATTAAAAAAAAAAATTCGATAAATTTTTTTCTAAAAATAATATATTATTATGTGTCCTTAAGACACATATTAATAAAATTCTTAAATAAAAAATAAAAAAGTGTCACAGTTGTCCCAGTATGTTATTTCACCTGTCAAATGTCATTATCAAATTTCCTTTTTGTTTCTTTTACACCATCCCAAATTCCAAATTAATGAGATGGGACTTGTTTTTTCAAAGATGATTTTGACTTTTGAGAGGTGCACTTGAAATATCATTTGCTGATTTCTTTTTTCAATTTGTAGGAAAGGCAGGCAGGTACCCTTTTGTTTATAGTTTTCGTGTCTTTTCTTCTTTCTACTTTTCTTGAATTTGTTTTTCCTCCCTTTTCAATGCTGTTGAGTATCTTTTTTTGGTTTTTACTTTTTAGTAAGCTTTTATAGATGTATTAACCACGATGGACCTCGGACCCATCAAAATCAAATGTCCAGTTGTCGACGCGTACGTTTTGGTTGGTCGAAAATTGGATTCCATCCGCCACAATAATATGCTAGGCTAGTTAGCCAAGATTTTTCGATCCAGACCGTTTACTGAACCGTAAAAGGAAGAAGTTTAAGATTTTTAAAGTCGAACTGGGGTCGAACCGTGATGACGTCATAATTAATTTAATAATTAATTAAAGCCTAAATATAGATATTAAATTTATAAAACTAACAAAATTGACTAATATATTTATATATGTAAGGAAAATTTAATGATTTTCAAGCATATATTTAATAATTAAATAAGAAAGTTAACCAAATAGAATAATAACTATGAAAACATTAAAATTTATGATTAAATTTTGAAGTAAAGTTGAATATCTGTGAAGGATTTTAATTATAATTTTTTTTATTCCTTGTAAGAGATGGATAATTTAATTAGGTAGAATAAAATTGTGTTAAGTTGTTTTCTAAAAAAAAAAAAATTGCTAAGGGGTTGGACCGCACGGTTCTCACCAGTTCGTGCGGTCCAACCCCGGTTTTAGGGGTTCACAGAATTAACAAAAAGTCCAGTTCTTTAGGCTTAAAAAATCGATTTTCATTCCGGTTCCCGATTCTCACGGTCCGACCTCCTGATCCGATCCGGTTCTGAGAACCATGTAGCTAGCTAGACTTATATTTGTTGAGGCTTATATGATTTCTTGATTAATCCTTGCAAGTGATTTTTTTTAGCACAACGTTTGATTTAGAAGGTGATCAAATTAATATTTCAAATTACTGCTGTCCACCAGACCCATTCACCAGCCCCATTTGCTCAAACCTGAGCCAATTGTCACCCAAACCGACGTTGTTGTGGTCAGTGGCACTGGTGGGTGTCCTCCTCCAAAACCCAACAAGAGTAAGTCAAGTGGCTGATATTCCATCTGAAACTCAATATAAATTGACCCGACCAACCCTCCGCCCAAATATCTTAGAAATCTCACTAAAATCTTCCATCTCAACCAAGATTCAGCCTAGATTTGGCAAGATATCTGGTGGAGATCTCGCAATCTTCGTCCAAATCTGGCCAAGATCTCGCGATCTTCGACAAGATAGGAAGAAAATCTAGAGTCTTCCAACGATATCCGCCGATCACCACCACCTTCTCGGTTCCAACCAAAACTAACTCAAACTCATGGAAATCCAAACTCGAACTGAACTTATCATCATCTTGGTTGGTGGCGGGTCCTTCAATTTACAATCTGATGGAGTCAGGTTGAGTCCGGGTTGGGCACAAACCCGACCTGTGGACAACCCCTACTTTCAATCTTAACTTAGATGTGATAGAACTATGATTCTAAAAAAAAAGATTTGATAGGACTAGGACTATTGGTAGTCATGACCAAGATACCACAACATATAAAGACAAAAAAAAAAAAAAAAAAAAAAATGTAGCTTGAATTTTAAGGGAGAAAAAAAAGGTGGTCATTTGGGATGAATTAGGAATATAGGATCTTTCGGGATCATAAAGCTCAAACGTGTGGATTAGTCCGAAAGCCATATTGAAGGTGAAAAAAACTACAATAGTAACTCTAGGATATACACCAAGCCAACAAATGTAAAGTATACGATGATGCTGCCAATTTAACATAATCAGTGTCACACCTATGGCTAAAATATAAGATTAAACTTTTAAATTAAGTGTGTTTTTATCTGTAGTATACACGTTTCCTTTCTCCTTGAGAAAGACGGCCGTCCCTATAGCATCTCGGGTGCTAGTAGGGAGTTAGTTTGTGTATTTGTTCAGCCTTAGCAGCAGTTTTCTGTGGTTTTAAGTATGGAGGAGTTAACCAGAAAGTGTGATGGGCTGTCTCTTTCAGCGAAGGAAGGGGAAAAACTGAGACTGCCGAAGAAACTCACTAAAGCAGACCACGTTTTGGCTGCAAAATTTCTGACCAAGCGGAACCTGAACATAGAAGCTGTGGCGAGAACATTTCAACCACTGTGGAAAACAAAGGAGAGTTTTTGTGTTAGCAATGCACGGGATAACGTTTTGCTGTTTGAGTTCGATCTAGAAGTAGATGCCGAGAAAGTTCTCTAGGGTGAACCTTGGTCTTTTGATAGACACTTAGTGATTTTACAGAGGTTCGATGGGAGTAAGTCAGTTAAGGAGTTGGAGTTCCGATTCTATTCGTTTTGGATACAGATTCATGATCTTCCTTTCAAGTTCATGACTCCGGAGATGGCTGAATTTATTGGCGAAACTATTGGTCCGATAATTAAGTTGAATGATCCGATGGAGTTGAAAGGTGGTACTTTTATGAGGGTTAGGGTAAGGGTGGATGTTACTCAATCTCTTTGTCGGGGAAGGAAGATAAGCTTTGATGATAAGGAGGAAGGATGGGCAGCATTCCAATATGAAAGGCTGCCAAACTTGTGCTTTTGGTGCGAAATGTTATCACATGATGATAAGGACTGTGATATTTGGTTGAAGAGCAAAGGCTCCCTTCCAGTGGAGAAGCAACAGTATAGGCAGTGGATTAGGGCTTCTCAATTCAACCCAATTCATTGGCAATATGTTGAGGTCAAGGGGTATGAGTCGAGGGGGTCTCAACCTTTGCCTAGAGATAGGCAGACGGAGATGAGGGTTCAACCAAGGCTGACTGGCACGGAGGTGTTCGAAGAAGTGGAGATGGTATGTACTGGTTGTCAAGTAAGTAATACAAAGGCTTTAACGTCGAGCAAAGGTGCTTCAGAGATGGGGACAACTACACAGCTTACAACAGACTCTGATTTTGTGGCAATAATTGAGGGTATTGACAAAAGAAATTCGGAATAAAGGGTCTGCACCGAATCAAGTTGTTACAGAGATAATAGAGAAGCTTAATGGGGCCGGTAAGGTGGTTTTGGAGGAGGATGAGACTCACGGTGACAACTCTGTTCAGGCCTTAGTGGGGGAGGGTAGTAATGAAATCATTGGAACGGATTCAGTAGTGGGAGATATCCGTTTCAATGTAGGTTGGTCCGAACAAAAAACGAAGAGCAAAGGGTTGAGGAAATCAAAAGAGAAGGGTGTAACGGCTTTGCTTAGTGTTGAAAAGGAGGCTCACAGTCTTCAAACTAACAGAGAAGTGAGGAAAGGTAGCTGGACTAGGATGACAAATAGACCCGTGGGAATTGATGATCGGATCATGAGTGAGGTGGATGTGGGTTCAAAAAGGGAAAATGAGATGGGGGATGTGAAGGAGCAGGAGTTGCATGGAAAGGATAAGAAGTTGAAACTTGAAGAGGAAGCTAAAATCTTGGGTTCTCTTTTTGCCACACATTTAGGAGCGGTGGAGGTTGCTAAGCAACCCCGCCGAGCCCAATGAGTCTATTAAGCTGGAACTGTCGAGGGCTTGGGAACCCTATGACAGTGAGCACCTTGCAAAAGGTCATTAGGATAGAGAAGCCCAAGTTTGTTTTCTTAATGGAAACAAAATCAGATGAAGATTGGTTGAAGGTGGTCAGAAATCAATGTGGGTTTCAGGAAGGTCATTTTGTTCCGAGTAGTGGTTCTAGTGGGGGTCTGGCTTTATTCTGGTATTTTGGGATTAAAGTGGAAATTCTGGGCTCTTCACCATCCCATATTGACTGTATTATTGATGAGGGTAACAATATTGCTAGATGGCGTCTTACAGGGTTTTATGGTAATCTGGAGACTTCGAGAAGGGTGGAATCATGGCAAATTCTCCACTCTCTTTCTGCTGTGTCTCATTTACCTTGGGTGGTAATTGATGATTTCAATGAAATCAGGGTGGATTCTGAAAAGGAAGGTGGTGCTTCTCGGCCCAAACAACAGATGGTCAGGTTTAATGAAGCGATAAACTCTTGTGGGCTTCTGGAGGTTGGTTTTGTAGACCCAAAATTTACTTGGCTGTTTCAAAGAAGTGAAGCGTTCCAAATTAGAGAGAGGCTTGATAGTGGGCTGCATTGTTCCCCTTAGCAAAGTTGTTATATAAAACTTCCTCAACCTCGAATCACAACCCATTGTTACTACAATTCACGGCTGTCAAGAATAGGGTTCAGGCTAAAAAAATATTTAGATTTGAATCCATGTGGTTGAAAGAGCCCAAGTGTGAGGAAATAGTGACTGAAGCTTGGAATGAAGGTTTGGTGGCAGCAAATTCACACCCTTTGGTGACATGCTTGACTTCATGTAGAGCTAAATTAGAAGAGTGGAACCGAACTGAGTTTGGGCATGTGGGTAAGGAGGTAGGTAGGCTTCAGAAGCTTTTGGAGGTTTTAGAGATGCAGCCAACTAGCCCTGATGTTATTAAACACTTGAGGGAGACTAGGGTGGAGCTTAATTGTTGGTTAGAAAAGGAGGCAACCATGTGGAAGCAAAGAGCTTGGCTTGATTGGTTTAAGGAAGGGGATAGAAACACTGGTTTTTTTTCATGCAAAAGCTTCGTCAAGGCATCAGAAAAACTTGATTGAAGGGGTGTTTGATTCTAATGGAGTTTGGCAGGAAGAGGAGGCCGAAGTTGAGAAGGTGTTTGTGAAGTATTATTCTGAGCTCTTTTCCTTATCAAACCCAACAGACTTCAATGAACTCTTGGAAGCTGTCCAACCGAAGGTATCCCAACAAATGAATGAGCAACTAATTAGGGAATTCCAACCAAATGAAGTGTACAAAGCTATGAAGTAGATGTACCCCCTCAAGGCCCCGGGTCCTGATGGAATGCCTCCACTATTCTACCAGCATTTTTTACCTACTATGGGTAATGTAGTCACTAAATCTGTGCTTGATTTTCTTAATTTTGGCATTATTCCCCCTCATTTTAATGATACTCAGATTGTCTTAGTCCCCAAAATTACTAAACCACAGAGAGTTTCTGAATTCAGACCGATCAGCCTATGTAATGTGGTTTATAAAATGGCTGCAAAGACTCTTGCTAATAGGTTGAAGAAAATCCTACCTGCAATAATCAGTGATACTTAAAGTGCCTTTGTTAATGGTAGACTCATCACTGATAACATTTTAGTTGCTTTTGAAACAATGCATCATATTAGTCAGAAGAAATTAAGGACTAAAGGGGAGATGGCTTTGAAGCTGGATATGAGTAGAGCTTATGATAGGGTGGAGTGGGTGTGTTTGGAGAAAATTATGGAGTGATTGGGTTTCCATTCTCGGTGGAGGAGCCTTATGATGCAATGTGTCTCAACTGTGACGTACTCCATTCAAATTAATGGTAAGGCTAAAGGCCATATTGTTCCTTCCAGGGGCCTTCGACAAGGTGATCCTTTTTCACCTTATCTTTTCCTGCTTTGTGTTGAGGGTTTGTCTGCTTTAATTAAGAAAGCTGTTGTTGAAGGATCTATGGAAGGTACTTCTATATGCAGGAATGGTCCTTGTCTTTCCCACCTATTTTTTGCAGATGATAGCCTTATCTTTTGCAAGGCTTCTATTGAGGAGTGCGAGGCTCTACAGAGAATTTTGAAAGTATATGAAGATGCATCAGAGCAACAGTTAAACAGGGCGAAGACTTCGCTCTATTTCAGTAGCAATACAGCCACGGACATTCAAGAAGAGATTAAGACCAGATTCGAGGCACAAGTCTTAAAGCAACATGAGAAGTATTTGGGCCTACCATCTCTTGTGGGGAAGAACAGAAAGAACTCTTTCAAGAGTATTAAAGAAAAGTTGGCAAAGAAGCTGGTAGGATGGAAGGAAAAATTACTTTCAAAAGCAGATAGGGAGATTCTGATTAAAGCAGTGGCTCAGGCAATTCCTACATATGCCATAAGTTGTTTCAAGATCCCAGATAAGCTTTGTGATGAGATGACAAGCCTAATGAGGAACTTTTGGTGGGGACAAAAAAGAGATGAACGGAAGATGGCTTGAATTAGTTAGGATAAACTCTGTACTCCTAAAACTCAAGGGGGGTTAGGGTTTAAACAGCTAAAGCAATTTAATCTTGCTTTATTAGCTAAACAGGGTTGGAGATTACAAATGGGGGGAGACTCGTTGTTTTATCGAGTTTTCAAGGTGAAGTATTTCCCAAGGAGTGACTTTGTACAAGCTAGTTTGGGGGCAAATCAATCGTATGCATGGCGTAGTATTATGGCAGGACAGAATATTATCAAAAAAGGAATGAGATGGCAGCTAGGCAATGGTCAAAGCATTCGGATATGGAAGGATAAATGGACTCTTAATCCCTCCATATACATGGTTGTTTCTCCTCCGGTTGGTCTTCCTTTGGAGGCTCGGGTATGTGACTTAATTGATCCAACTCTTGGTAGTTGGAAAACTGATCTAGTTCAAAGCATTTTCCTCCCTCATGAAGTTGATGATATTTGTAGTATTGCACTGAGTTCTAAGCTCCCTGAAGACAGGCAAGTCTGGGCACCTACAAATAATGGTAGGTTTAGTGTGAGTAGCGCATATAGGGTAGCTGTGGAGCTTGCCTCTGAAGGGTCAGCTGGGGCTGTATCTAATGACAGTAGACTGAGGAGGTTTTGGAAACAGATATGGCAGCTTAACATCCCTCACAAAGTTCACCATTTTGAATGGAGAGCTTGCGAAGACACACTTCCCACCAAAGAAAATTTAGTGCGTAGGAATGTCTTGACTGAAGGATGTTGTGAGCTGTGCAATTCGGGCTTAGAGACTTCTAGTCACCTATTCTGGGATTGAAGCAGAGCACGTGAAGTCTGGGATAGCTTAAAGTTGTTCCGTACTCAGTCTTCTATTCGGTTCACATCGTTCATGGACCTGGTCTGGTACGGTATGGTTGAAGCGAAATGGGACGCGAAGTTGATTGGTAAAACAGTTATGGTGGCGTGGGCTCTTTGGACGAACAGGAATGAAGTGCGGAATGGAGGGGTAAGGAAAAACGCTACAAGGATTGGGAATGATGCTCTACAGTATCTGGCTGAATATCAGGAATGCGTTGCCGAGCCGGTGAAGAGAAAGGAGACCCAGCCTGAGGTTTGGAAGCTACCTTCGAGTGGCATGTTTAAACTCAATGTTGACGGGGCTGTCTTTGCTGACCAGAAAGCTGCAGGTGTGGGAGCTCTGATTCGGGATGAGGAAGGTAAGGTTATTGGCGCCATTAGCAAGAAGATTACAACCCCTCTCAAAGCATTAGAAGTTGAGGCTAAGGCAGTGGAGGTTGGTCTACAGTTCACCAAAGATCTCAGCATTCAAGAGTTTATTCTTGAAGGTGACTCCCTATTGGTGATCAATGCTTTGAAGGAACTTTCTCTGCCACCATCGTTTGTGGCTGCTATTATCTACAGCTCTATGTCTGTCTCTCATGAATTTAGACAAGTTGTTTTTTCACATGTTCGTAGGCAAGGCAATAGGCCAGCTCATTCATTAGCTAAATATGCTTCTGGCATAGATGATTTTTCTGTTTGGTTAGAAGAGGAGCCTTATTTCCTTAACCAAGCTCTGATTCAAGATGTAACGTACTCTATTTTGGTTTAATAAAATTTTTAGTATTTCCCATCAAAAAATATATATATATATATATATATCTCAATTGTATTTTCTCAAAGTCTTATCTCCCTAATCAATGGTATCAAAGTCTGTGGTGTCAAAACCAATGTACAAGCAATTGGAATCTCCCCAGTTATTATCTTTTGGTGGATTGATTGTGATTAATTTGCTATGGAGGGAGCAGCTTGGGTCCCAATTAAGTTTGTTTTCAAAAATAATTATAGGTAGTTTGAACTAGCTAGTCAATGCTTGGAGAGGGAAATTATAATTGGATTAAATTTGAATTGTTGACATTGGACTTTTTTTCCCGTTGAATGGAAAAAAATTACACCATAGAGTCATAGACAAAGAATAACAAAACAATTATTAAACACTCGAATCACTCCCGATGACTTTGGCGACCTTCACGAAGATTCACTGGAAAAATCAAACCAGAAAAAGAATTAGAAACACCCCATTTTGCTCAATAATTTGCCTGGTTCTTATCTTTATGCACCCTAAGAAAACTGAATTTTTACACCAGGCCTACCATGAGCAAGAGGATAATATCTTCTACCAATTGCCAACACTCCCAATTTATGGGCTTTGATTGATCTTTAGTTCCCTACACTGCACAACTGTCTTTGTTTTCACTTTTCACCCTCTATGATTATCTGAAACCATTTAACACAAAAGTTAATTCCACTGCTCTTTTTAAAAGCAAGAGCTTCACATGCATTTCGAGAGCAAGCTGAAGCCTTCCAAACCTATGTTAATACACATTCACCTTCATGATTTCTAGCTATTGCCTTTACTCCAGGATACATCCACATTAATTTCAGGACAGTGTTAGGTGCACATACCAAATACAGAGAGTAAAATGGGCCACAGCATCACAAAGAAAAGATAAGAGTGCCACCTCAGCTGGATAGCATAAAATCTGTAACCAAAACACCCATTTACCTCAAAATTGCTGTTCCACCAAAATATGAAAGAAATTTTGGAACGTAGGGTCCTTCCACACAATTCGTCACCACAGAGAGTGATGTAGGATAGAATCTGTAGTTTATTTATTTTTTCTTTATATTTTTATATAATTTTTGGAATTTTAGGTTTAAGAGTTTTATTTCCTTGATTTTAGATTTTTTTTAATGTTTTTTAAAGTCAAATTATAATCATATTATGGTTGTGTATCAATTAGAATCTATTTTTGGATATATTTTCTTATCAGTCAAACTTTACCGTAAGTTTGTAAATGAAAATTGACATTTAGTATCTAGTTTAATTAAAAGCCATCATTTTGTCTCCCTTTTTGTAATGAATTTTAGACCACTCTCATTGTGGATTTAAGGTTATCTTTAAGAAGCAAACATGTTTTGTTTTTTACAATTTTCAGCTTGCATCAGTTGGTTTTAGAGTCTTGTCGTGGCTCTGATTTGTTGGTAACAAATAGGCAGTGGCAGCCCAACAAATTCGGAGGCTTAAGGCGATATATTTAAATAGGGTCAATTTGTCATCACTTAAGTAATATTTAACTAGTATTTAATATCATAATTTTTTTATAACAAAAATCTATTCTTTTTATTTTGTAATAAGCTTCTTTTTTTTCTTTTTCTTTTTTGTGGAAAAATGCTAAAGATATAACAAATTTTACTACAAAAACACTTATAAATAATGTAGCAATAATGTAATTAGTGACACTTCAAGAAGATAATAAACAAGTATTTGAATGAATGATGTTAAGAATATAATAAATTTTACAACATAAGGCTTACAACGATGTATCATCAATCACAAAAAATAATTCAAAATGCATTTAATAGGTTGTTGACATACACAAATCATAATAATTTTTACATCAATTTATAAAGGTTTTGAACTAAAACTTATAGTATTTCTAGCATTTATTTGAATTATTTCTTTTAATTATTGACACATATATTTGTAAGATCCATGTATTTAAATTTGTATTATCTTTAACATTATTTAATTCTTTAGGACTTCTTAAAAGTAGTAAAAAAAATGTAAAACTATTTTTTTCCTAGATCTCCAAAAAAATATTTTTTTCAAAAAAATATATTAATTTTTAACCTAAAATTTAGAGGTTTTTTTCTAGTAGGGTCCCTAGGCGATGGCCTAAGTAGTCTAGGCCTAGGGCCGACCCTGCAAATAGGGCAGTAACAATTTCGATGATGGAAATCATGAAGGAGTCCTTGCAAAGGACAAATTCCTTCAATTTCAACGTGATACTTAGTGGATACTACGTGGCATGTTGCAAGCACTCACATGTATCCTTGCTAGGCTGGCGCTATTGAAAAATCATAGGAGCCACAAGTGTGGAAATAATATAGATAATTGTTGCAAAGAAATAACTCATGGACAACTTATTGGTAAATATGTTTTTTTTTTCTTTTTTTATATGTCTTCTAAATAAATTAAAGAATTGCAACTTTTAACTAGGCCTGTTCAGGTACCGACCGGCACCGACGAAACCGGCCTGCGCCGAACCGATCCGACCGCTTCACAAGCCCACCGTAGATGTCCAGCGCGGTGGTCGACGACGATCTAGACAAACTAAAGACATTCGGTGCGGCGAGCGGTGGCTGTTTTGCACTCCAATGAGAAACCGCACTGCACCGGTATCTATACAAATAGACACTATAATTTTACATATATGCATCAATGCTTACAATTTTTTATTTTTATGTTTCAGTAGATTGAAGAAAACCAGAGAAGCCATGAAAGCAAATGCAAGGAATAGGAAGAAGAAGAAAACGGCGTTGGACTTAAGGATAGGTTTTTTTTTTTTTTTTTTTAATATATATATAAAATCTGGCACTAAAACTACGTCGTTTTAGGACCTGATATTAAATTTTAATATCAGCTCCAAAACGACGTAGTTTTTTCATCAGATTAAAAAAAAAAAAAAAAAAAAAAAAACGTTTTTTGGCCTTTTAATTTAAAACCCTAAGTTTATTTACCCACCCTCTCTATATCTCTCACTCTCATCCACCTGCCTCTTCCGATCCCAGCAAGTCAGCAACAAAAGTCTTCATCCCTCAACCTCCACCACTTGCTGCCACTGCTTGTTGCCACCGCAATCTAGTACTTGATGCCGCGTTTTTTGGAGTTTCACCCTCTCCTCTCTCCTCTTTGTCACAATATTCTCAAGAGTTTCTAGTGACTCTTGATGATTCTGGCTTCAGATGCTCTTCCTTGCAAATGTAATGCTTTCTACCAGGTTTATTTATGTAATTTATTTTCAATGGTTTTGTTTGATCTTTTATAGGTTTGGTTTAGTTTTTTTATTTGGGTTTTTGTGGTTTGAAATGGGTATGTTTGAGAGAAAGATTGTGAATTTTTTTTCTAATGATTTTTTGTTTTTGGAATATTTGGGTTGTTAATTGCATTGTGTTTGGTTCTTGAGAAAGTGAGGAATTAACCGAACTAACCGCACCGAACCGGTATTTTGCACTGCACCTTGTGTAGACCGGTTCCCATCTCTCCACAGCTGAGGTGCGGCTAGGGATGAGGGAAAACCGCTCCTATAGGTGCGGTGCAAAAACGCCCCAAAAAATCGGCCGCACCGCACCATGTACAGCCCTACTTTTAATAGTTGATTTATAAAGAAGATTTTCTTATTTGGTACTTGATCTAGAGGATTTATTTGACTATAAAGATATTCCTGATGATAGAAAAGTTACACTATCAAGATTCTTGCATTTCCATCAAAGGGGCTGGTCACCGCTGAAACCCATCATTCCTTTCACTTCGTTCCTCTCAAACCCATAAAAGAACCCAACCAGCTCAGTTACTCTTCCTAACACATGGGCTCTGACTACCATTGGCCCTATCTCTGATCAAACACCAAAAGAATTTCAAACATTTGGTTTTATTAATAGGCGTAGTAAACTATAACTTGATTGGGAGAATGGTTCCTCTTCTATCTATAACCAAAATATATGTCTTGAAATCTGAAGCTTCAAGGATTATTTTAGTTGATGAAATAATGGAGAGAGGTGAAGGGAGGGGTGGTAGTGTGGTGTGTTGTGTGGCTTTTTCATGGGTTTGGGAGGGGCGTAAGTGGAAGAGTGACGAGTTTGGTCGGAGGTGGTGGTTGGTCATGTCCGTAGTGGTTGCCAGCAAAGGTGGTGCTGGGGGCAGTGGGAATATGATAACTTTTTATTTTTTTTATTTTAGATCATTAAATTAATGAAATACATAAATTTAGTATTTAATTAAATAGGTTGACATGTAACATGTTTTTATTTACAGAGCATAAAGTAAAACAGAAAAAATGAGACAAAAGATTTGAACAATTGAACTTATAACATTTTCACCAATTGCAAAATCTATTTAATACATAAATAATTAAATATACTCTTGACTCGATGAATGTAGAATGATCAATGCAAAATAAATCATCATATGCAAAAAAGTGATCATTATATGGTAACATTTATTAGTAATTACTATTTTTTAAAACAGATGGCCATTATGTTGGAAAAAAAATGGTTCTTGTATAGTAAGAATTAATAATTGGCCGTTCTTAGTTTAAAAAAGAAGAAGAAAAGTGGCCATTATATACGAAAAGTGGCCATAAGAACTAATTAGTTAACAGAAAATGACATTGTATAGTAACAATCCATAATGATTATTCTTGGTTTCAAAAGTGCTCATTTTATGCAAAAATATAGTCATTTTATGGTAATAATCATCACCGCACACCCTTAGTACAATGAGCACTCCACAAGTATAAGTGCTTGTAGAGTGTGGAGGGCAAGGGCCGGAGTTCAAGTCTCTAGAAGGGAGTTTCACATATATATATATATATATACACTTAGATTAGGTTAGAGTAGAATTCTATATTGTAAAAGAAAAATGGTAATAATCATTTAGTGATCATTCAATGCAAAAAAGTGGTTATTATATAATAACAAATCATTAGTGGTATTTATTAGTAAAATAAAAAAAAGTAATCATACAAAAAAGTGATCATTGTATAGTAATAGTTAGGAGTGTGCACTACCAAATCGTGGCCGACCCAATCGACTGGTGCCGACAATATTGCATCGCTGCTGGAGCCAACCGATATAGCCGAGGCTAGCGAACGGAGGGGAACCCCAATTCCAATTCCGGTGCAGTACAAAAGTTGAAACACAAGCCTAAAATTGATACTTGCATTGAACCAACCAATAAATCTAATATATATATATATATATATATATATATATATTGGAACAACATCGTTTAGCATAGTTTTCCCTTTTCTTAAAGGAAAAAAAAAATGGCATCGTTTCACTTAGTTTAAAAAAAAAAAATGAAAATTGCGTCGTTTTGTGCACAACCCTAATCCTAACTCCTTAGGTATAAATTTGTTATTTTCTTAGACCTTCTTCCTTAACTCTCTCTCTCTCTCTCTCTCTCTCTCTCTCTCTCTCTCGCCTCTAGGTTTTGCTGGGTGCTAGCTCTCCTGGAGTCGTTGTCTAACATGTCTATCTCTCATCGCCTCACTAGTCACCGGCTCACCGCTTTGCTGCCGCCAGCCACTCCACCGGTAACTCCATGTCTTCACTCTCCATCCCTCACCTCATCGTTTTAAAGATTCTCTCTCTCACTTTAAGCTCAACTGTCCAAGTCCATCTGTGAACTATGATTTGTCTAACGTTTTTTGTTTTTAGCATTTTTTAGCAATTTGATTTTTGAAGGAGACTAAGTCTGAGAGAGTTCGCAACTCTCACTCTTCAATCCTTCACCCAGAGGTAATCCATAATCACTCACTAGTCAGTAGCCACTATTTACTATTAGCTTTTATTTTATATTTATATTGAGAATAATATTTATAATTTTATGTTATTATCTTTATGTGTAAATGAAAATTGTACAGGGAAATCAATATAATTTTTTATATCAATGTTTCTTTTACTTTTTGATCTATTTAACTGCTTAGTTTATTTATTTATTTATTTTTATTACATGGAAATCAGTATTTAATTTATTTGACATTAATGTATTTCTCTATACCTTTTACTCTTGCTTTCGTTTATTTATTTTATTTAGTTATTAAATTAAATCTGGAGTTTTCTCATTGTTGGACCTGATTGTTTAATTGAGTAATGAGTAAGTGAGTATAATTTTTATAAGTATGAGTTGGAATATGTTTTTGTGTATGGCAAACTAGTTGTGAAAATTATTTGTGTAAGGTTGAAATTTATCAACCATCTTGTTGGCTTTATTCCGTGCCAATTTGCTTGTAATTTAAAGCACTTAGTAACCCTGTATTTAGGTGGGATCATTGTAAGGGTAGTGTGTGAAGAGAGTGTGAAGAAAAGCTCAAGTATGCGCAAAGAAGCAGAGTTTCGCGGCTAGGACTCGCGGGTGGCTCGCGACTTGCAAGCCGCTAAATGCTGTGCACGTGAGAAGCATGCGGGAAGCTGAAGGGTCGCGCTAGCTGTCGCACTACAGGACAAAAGTCCCAGGCTGGCCAGGCCGTTACGTCGCGACTTGATTTCGCGACTTGGACAAGCCACGAGATCAAGCCGCCAACCAGCCCTGTTTGGCAAAAATTGTCTCTTCGTATTCTAAACACACACCACTATATATAGGCCCTTATACCTACTAAATTGAGAGAGCTTCCAGAGAGAATTTTTGTGAGAGAAACCCTAGAGAAAAACAAGATTGCCTCATCCCTAATCTTTACCTTAGAGACTCTACAAATTCCTCTACTCTCTTCCTCTCCATTATAATACCCTTGAGAGGTTATTGACCAAATCCTTTTCTCACCACACCTACGTCTGTGAGAAGGCTCATTTGGTGCTAAGGGAAGCAGTTTGGAAGGAACCAATATACATTGGTTGATGCTATGGTCTAGTAGCGGAATCCGGGAAGCTAAAGAAGAAATAGGTTCGGCGTAACCTCGTTGGAGCAAGAAGTTTGGAGGGCTTAGGTACTTGGGTAGATTAGGCTTGGAGGGTCTTCTGCTGTTCATGTATCCCAACTACATTCTTTTGTGGATTATTTGACTGCTTAGAGGACGGCGAAGAGGTTTTACCCTGAGGACTTCGATTTCCTTTTCGATAACACATCGTGTGTTGTCCGTGTGTTTGCATCTTCCTTCCCTTTATCTTTGCCTTATATTTACTGTTGTGGATGTGTTTATATTTGGCTTAGATTATTTATCAATTCTGTTATAAGCTTGTTATCACGTTCCAAACATTAATTTTTTGATATAAAGCTTGAATTGGTAATTTTGTAATTTGGGGTCTAAACGTTCAAGGGTGTTTTAGACACATTTTGAACTTTCAATTGGTATCAGAGCGGGTGCACTCTTTTGTGGTTTGATTACCTGAGTGCGATCTTGGACCCCTTGGCTATGGATGCAGCTGTAAAAAGGGTCATGCTGAATTGTGGTTTAGGTGTTTGTGATAATGACTCTATGAGTATGTTTGAAGGGTATTCTAAAAATGAACTCTTAGAGTTAATTAAATCCAGGAAACATGCTAGGATGTTCATTCACATGCTGAAACACTTTGAAAATAAGAACCACATTCTACACAATAGTCTACGTGAGTCTAACTCTTTGATTGAGAAATACAAAAGAAGAAATAGAACATTGTGTGAAAAGGTTGATAATCTGAAAAAGAAAATTCAATCTAGAAAAAGCATGGAAAATAAAAATGAATTTATGTTTGATGGTAAAAAATGCTTGTCTCATGCGTGTATGTTTGTGCACACCTCATTGAAGGTTTTTAACTCGTGCTTGTGGTACCTTGACAGTGGATGTTCTCGTCATATGACAGGAGATAAATCACTGTTTAAGACTCTTAAAGAGAAAGCATGTGATTATGTGACTTTTGGTGATGGGAGTCATGCTTAAGTTCTCGGGAAAGGGACGGTTGAAATACGGGGATTACCTCTACTGAAAGAAGTGCTATACATCAAAGGATTGAAGGCAAATCTCTTAAGTATCACTCAAATATGTGATGAAGACTTTCTTGTACAATTCTCAAAGAAGGGGTGCATAATCATTGATGAAAAAGGAATTCAAGTCTTGGAGGGAAATAGGACTACTGATAATTGCTATGGAGTAGTTCCTACGGCACCTATTTCGTGTAGAAGTGCTCGTGTTGATATGCTGAAACTTTGGCATCACAGGCTTGGACATGCAAACTTCAAACAAGTACGTAAAGTCTCTAAACTGGAGGCAGTTGAGGGACTTTCAAAGTTTGGAAAGGTGGAGAAGACTATATGTGGAGCATGTCAAATGGGGAAACAAACAAAAGCAAACCATCACAAGGTGAGTGTGATTGCTACCTCACGGTGTTTGGAACTTCTTCACGTTGATCTAATGGGGCTTACAAGAACTAAAAGCCTAGGAGGAAAGAGATACATTATGGTGGTGGTTGATGATTTCTCAAGGTGCTCTTAGGTGGAATTCCTTAGAGAGAAGTCTGAAGCATGTGATAAAATGCAAAGATTATGCAAGAGACTGCAGAATGAAAAAGGAGTTCCCATAGTCAAAATCAGAAGTGATCATGGGAAAGAATTCGAGAATGCTAAGTTTGAAGCGTTTTGTGAAGAGCATGGTATCAAGAAGGAATTTTTAGCTCCAAAGACTCCACAACAAAATGGGGTGGTTGAAAGAAAGAGCCGGGTGATCCAAGAGATGGCAAGAGTCATGCTACTCAACAAAAACATACCTCAAAGGTTCTGGGCTGAAGCTGTGAACACATCTTGTCACATTTGTGACAGAATCTATTTCCGAGCA
Source organism: Quercus ilex subsp. ballota (assembly GCA_032727855.1). Lineage (NCBI taxonomy): Eukaryota > Viridiplantae > Streptophyta > Magnoliopsida > Fagales > Fagaceae > Quercus > Quercus ilex. The sequence goes on along the minus strand of CM064909.1, from coordinate 57,694,261 downwards.
GGGACAAAGAAGACATCATATGAAATATGGAGAGAAAAGAAACCCAAGGTGAAGTATTTCAAAGTATTTGGGAGCACATGCTATATTCTAAATGACAGGGAAAATCTGGGAAAATTTGATACTAAGAGTGATGAAGGAATATTCCTAGGATACTCCACAAATAGCCGAGCTTATAAAGTGTACAACAAACGTACTAAGACGGTGATGGAGTCAATCAATGTGGTCATAGACGACACCATATCTGAAAAGGAAATTGAGGATGATGGAAAGGGGCTCAAACTCAAGGAAAATGAGGATAATGATGATATGCCTCTAAGTGATGATGCTGAGAAAGTAACACCCACAAAGGAGTCCACACCTCCTATATCTAGAAGAGAGACTAGATCAACACAAGAAGTCTCAAGTCCACTCACTCCTCCAGAAGTTCAAACCCCAATCTCTCGTGATGAGGAACTCTCAACTTCCAAGAAACCTTCATCAAGAGTGACTTTCAATCACCCATCAAGTAATATTATTGGGGATGTGAACGAGGGACTTCGTTTGAGAAAAGGGCCAAAGTATACTGCTAACCATGTAACATACAACTGCTATCTTGCTCAATTTGAACCTAAAAAGGTAGAAGAAGCACTGAAAGATGAGAATTGGGTAGAGTCTATGCACCAAGAGCTACACCAATTTGTTAGAAATGATGTGTGGGAATTGGTTCCAAGGCCTGAAGATACACATGTGATCGGCACCAAGTGGATTTTTAAGAACAAAACAGATGAAGATGGTGAAGTTATCCGAAATAAGTCTAGATTGGTGGCTCAAGGGTATACTCAGGTGGAAGGCATAGATTTTGATGAATCATTTGCTCCGGTAGCGAGACTAGAATCCATTCGAATTCTCTTATCCATAGCATGCATCATGGATTTCAAGTTGTACCAAATGGATGTGAAGAGTGCTTTCTTAAACGACTTTCTAAATGAAGAAGTCTTTGTTGAACAACCAAAGGAGTTTGAAGATCCTCACTTTCCGGGTCATGTACTAAGACTGAAGAAAGCTTTGTATGGGTTGAAGCAGGCGCCAAGAGCATGGTATGATCGTCTCACTACTTACCTATTGGATCGTGGGTTCAAAAGAGGTCAAGCAGATCGCACATTGTTTGTTAAAAGAGATGAAAAATCCCTTCTTGTCGCTCAAGTGTATGTGGATGATATTGTATTTGGATCCACAATTGATCAACTAGCTCACGAGTTCTTGGAAGAAATGAAAAGGGAATTTGAAATGAGCATGGTGGGAGAGTTGAACTACTTTCTTGGGCTTCAAGTGAAACAACGGAGAGATGGAATATTTATTTCTCAAGAGAAGTATGCCAAAAATCTTGTCAAAAGATTTGGTTTGGACTCTAAGAAACATACTTCTACTCTCATGAGTTCCTCGGCTAAGTTAAGCATTGATGCAGCTGGTGTTGACGTTGATCCAACCCTTTATCGAAGTATGATTGATAGCCTTCTCTATCTCACAGCAAGTAGGCCAGATATTGCATTCAGTGTCGGGGTATGTGCACAGTTTCAAGCTACTCCTAAAGAATCCCATTTAACAACAGTTAAGCGAATTATCTGCTATGTAAATGGCACATCTGACTATGGGATTTGGTATACAAAAGATTCGAATGAATGTTTGGCAGGATATTTAGATGCTGACTGGGCAGGGTGCTTTGATGATAGAATAAGTACTTCTGGTGGGTGCTTCTATCTTGGAAATAACTTGGTTTCATGGATGAGCAAAAAGCAAAATTCAGTATCCCTGTCAACAGCTGAAGCTGAACACATAGCAGCAGGAAGTTGTTGTGCCCAATTGTTATGGATGAGAAAGTTATTGCATGACTATGGAATCTCTCAAGACACTATGTGTGTGTTCTGTGATAACACCAGTGCCATAAACTTGTCAAAGAATCCAATTCAGCACTCCAAATCAAAGCATATCGAGATCCACTATCATTTCATTCGGGACTTAGTAGAGGACAAGATAGTATGTCTAGAATTCATCAATACTGACAATCAAAAGGCAAACATATTCACCAAACCTCTTGATGGCCCGAGGTTTGAATCCTTGCGTAAGATAATTGGTGTAGGTATCATTCCTTAAACTCAAACTTCCATAACATTTTTTTTGTGTTCTAGTTTGTTTTGTGTGTCTTATGTTTGTCTCAATTTTTTTGTGTGGATTTTTTATGTTTTTACTGTTTTTGTGTCAAAAATCCAAAAATACATAAAAAGTAGAAAATCCAAAGAGTTTGATTGGCTTTGTTAAGTTTTGTCTCAAAGCATGTTTTGTCTTGTACCTTTGTACTAATGGCTTTGTGCATTTAACGAGCGTAGCTTGTCTCTCATGCACTCATATCATTGTGGAAGAAATTCTGAAATCTATGGGACTATTGTAAATAGATTTTCAACCTTGTCATGAATGATTAGTGAATGGTTTTGTTGATCTTGAGACATGCATAGACTCATGCTTATATATCTTCCCACTTTTCATTTTTATGCTTAAAAGAGCTCTCTAAATGTAAATCTCCAAATGAAAAGAGATATAGAACTGCAAAAGCCTGTCGCACATACTAGTATTCGACTAGGAAAAAGGGAAAACGACCAAAATAAAATGTATGATGCCCAAAAAGCCAAAGGCTAACTCATCAATTGAAATATCAAAAATTTCAGGCATCTATCTCACAATGAGATTTTCTTTGCTCAACAAGTGCAAATGATATGTTGAATATGGAACCAAATGAAAAACTTCAAAGAATTGTTATCAAGTGCTTGTGGGAGGTCATATATGCATGTTTCTATAATTGAGATAGGTCACATTATCTAGTGCTAGTTGTGTATGCCTTGATTGAATTGATCATTGAAGCTTCATATTGGACTAAGGACTATCTCATTTTTGATATCACACAACACACAAGTCTATGTTCAATGAATGTCATATTCATTTGTGTGATTGTAATTGATTAGATGTGTTTTTACAAGCTCAATCTTTGTTGATCAAACACAAAAAGATTTTTGAGTGTTTTAGTTTGTTTTTGGAAAGTGTTTTGTTTTTACAAAAATGTCAAAAATTTCAAAAACAGTGTTGCCCTGTTTTGGCAACTAAGTCGCGGGTAGGTCTTGTCGCATGCTCTAGTCGCGAACGTCTCTTAGAGATTTTCGCGAGTTACTAGCGGGTCAGCATCCCAATCTCGAAAAAGACTTACAAATTTTTCCAAAATTTGTGTTTCTGCATATTTCGCGACTCAGTATGGCAACTTGTTCGCGGGTGGAAGGTCTAGTCGCAAAGGGTACACAGAGATTTTCGCGGCTCAGCTCGCGACTCCCTCGCGGGTAGATCTTCCAGTTGCGAAAAACACTTGGAGAAATTTTCAAATTTCTTACCTTCACAATGTTTCGCGGCTTACCCTGGCGACTTATTGGCAACTTGATCCAGTCGCGAAAAATGCGTGTTTTGCATTTTGAAAACAATTTTAAAATGGTTTTCAGTTTTTCCCTCGTACTTATTGTGACTGTTCATTTTCTTCCCCATTTCATTCTCACAAACACTCCATGTAATTCTCTGCAAATCATCCATTTCTGCATCAGTTCTTATCAAATCTTAATAAAAAAGGTATGAGTTTTCTTTCTTTCTCTTCATACCTACTACTTTGGTTTGTGGAGATTTATTGTGGTTTGTGGTTTATCATGTTTGAACATGGGTTTCTGTTTTATTGGTTGAATTGTCTGTTTGTGATGGTCTCTACACTGTTTTCACTCTATCTTGTGTACCTTCTTGGGTTATTGGGTGTATACACAATCTCATTGTCATGATTCAAACCTACACCTCAAGAGTTTAGGGTTTCCTTCAGTTTCCATGGTGTGAATCTGACACATTGCTAATAATGTTTGGTGTCTCTTGTGTATGTTAAATCATGTTGCAGTGTCAATATGTCTCCATTCAAGAGATCAGTTGTGAAAGGAGGTAGCAGCAAAGGGAAGGAATATGTCATTGAAATTGATGATTTCTCCCCTCCACCAAAAAGGACTCGTTCCCCATCCGGTGTGTTCGATCCTAACAAGTTCCGATCGTATGCTGCTTTTCAGATTTATGAAAATTACTTCAAAAAGGCTACACCACTGATTGAAAGAGTCTTTGATCAACATTCTCTCTTTGACACCAACATTCCTCAATGGTTTGCCCGCAAGGATTGGAATTATCTCCTCTCTGACCTTGATGATGCATATGAAAATCTGGTAAAAGAATTTTATGCCAATGCAATTGTCGATGGAGACGAACTTAAGTGCTGGGTTAGTGGAAAAAGTTTCTCGGTTTCTTCCTCATACTTAGCAGAGATTCTGCACATCAACCAGCTAATACTTGGGGTCTCACCAGTTTATGATGATCTACATCCAGATGAGGAATTACTTAAAGCTGTTCTTGGAGAAGATCTGGAATTTTCCGCAAATGGGAAATCAGTCAGTGTTTCATCTCTTCCTCCAAAATTGAGGGTGCTTACGATTGTCATGTTCCACAATCTATATCCCTTATCCAGCACAGGGTATATGAACCTCGGACGTGCACTTTTCCTTCATGATCTGATTTCTGATGTTGAGATCGATATATGTGCTCATATATTTCATATCCTTCGCAAAACTGTTCTACGAACAGAGTCAAGGATCTGCATTCCTTTTTGCTGCCTCATTTCAAGGATTCTGAAGCTGAAAGGGATTCATCCATCTGAAAATGAATTTCCCTGTCCAAAACCATGTCCAATCGACATGCGTATGTTCAACGCTAGCATTGGCCATAGCAAGAAAGGAATCAAAACAGAAGCTTTAGCATCCCGCAGTGGTTCCCACTCCAGTTCATTCCCCACCGACAAGAAGCTAGACTCTATTGTAGCATCTGTCAATGAGCTGAGTACAAAGATGTCAGGACTTACATCTACCTTGCACCATCTCAACATTTGGTGGGATACAAAGTTCACTTCTATTCAAGCTCAATTGGATCAAATTCAGAGAAAGCTAGAAGATGATGAAGACTAGCTATTCCATGACAAAAAGGGGGAGATGATGTTGGCAAGGGGAGCTCAACAGAAGGGGGAGATTTCAGCTAACAGGCTTTTGTTTATTGTTTTTGTCTATCTTTAGTTTTTATCTTATCTCAGTATCCATTTTATATTATTCAGCACATGTAATGTTTTGCTTTTGGTTTGTACCTGGTAGCTTTGTAGGTTATTAAGGTTTTTGTTTATTGCTTGTACCCATGTTGCTTTTGTAAGTTTTAAGGGTTTGTTCTTATGCACTTGTAGGCCTTTGTGGTTTGTGCCATACTTTATGCAGCCTTTGTGCTTTGTTAAATCAGTACTTCTAACCTAATGCTATGCATTCCTTTTTAAGTACTGTCACTCTTGTGCCCGTGTAGGATTTTTCCTAGATGCACATACTTCATGTATTGTGCATTGGTTGAGTGTTGGTCGTTCAAGTGATTTGCCTTGTGTTTGTCAACTTGAATGTCCGGATGTTTATTCCAAGTGTGAATGAGCATTGTGATCACTTGGTTATAATGATTGCATGTTTTGGTCTTGCCATGGTTTATTGCTATACTCCATTGTGCTTGATCGCATTATGCTTGCTCTATTTGCATTACAAGTTTTTTGCATATAATGAACTTATTGTGTTGTTGTGTTTTAGCCTTTCAGGAGTTACTTATTCTTATGATTCTAAAGCTTCACAGATTCTAAAGTTAGGTGTGAGTGAGTTTTCCAACTGTTCCCAACTCACGCGTTAAGTCTAGAGTTTGTTTTAGGGTTTTGTCACGGAATAGCCAAAAGGGGAGATTGTAAGGTTGAAATTTATCAACCATTTTGTTGGCTTTATTCCGTGCCAATTTACTTATAATTTAAAGCACTTAGTAACCCTGTATTTAGGTGGGATCATTGTAGGGTAGTGTGTGAAGGGAGTGTGAAGAAAAGCTCAAGTATGTGCAAAGAAGCAGAATTTCGCGGCTAGGACTCGCGGGTGGCTCGCGGCTAGCAAGCCGCTAAATGCTGTGCACGTGAGAAGCATGCGGGAAGCTGAAGGGTAGCGCCAGCTGTCGCATTACAGGACAAAAGTCCCAGGCTGGCCAGGCCGTTACGTCACAACTTGATTTCGCGACTTGGACAAGCCGCGAGATCAAGCCGCCAACCAACCCTCTTTGGCAAAAATTGTCTCTTCGTATTCCAAACACACACCACTATATATAGACCCTTATACCCACTAAATTGAGAGAGATTCAAGAGAGAATTTTTGTGAGAGAAACCCTAGAGAAAAATAAAATTGCCTCATCCCCAATCTTTACCTTAGAGACTCTACAAATTCCTCTACTTTCTTCCTCTCCATTATAATACCCTTGAGAGGTTATTGACCAAATCCTTTTCTCACCACACCTACGTCTGTGAGAAGGCTCATTTGGTGCTAAGGGAAGCAGTTTGGAAGGAACCAATATACATTGGTTGATGCTATGGTCTAGTAGCGGAATCCGGGAAGCTAAAGAAGAAATAGGTTCGGCGTAACCTCGTTGGAGCAAGAAGCTTGGAGGGCTTAGGTACTTGGGTAGATTAGGTTTGGAGAGTCTTCTGCTGTTCATGTATCCCAATTACATTCTTTAGTGGATTATTTGACCGCTTGGAGGGCGGCGGAGAGGTTTTACGCCAAGGACTTCGGTTTCCTCTTCGATAACACATCGTGTGTTGTCCGTGTGTTTGCATCTTCCTTCCCTTTATCTTTGCCTTATATTTATTGTTGTGGATGTGTTTATATTTGGCTTAGATTGTTTATCAATTCTGTTATAAGCTTGTTATCACGTTCCGCACATTAATTGTTTGATATAAAGCTTGAATTGGTAATTTTGTAATTTGAGATCTAAACGTTCAAGGGTGTTTTAGACACATTTTGAACTTTCAATTTGTGATGTTGTTTTTAGTTGTTACTTTTGTGTTTGTGTTGTCTGAAAAAAAAAAAGATTAGATGGATGTCGATCCTCCACCTAGTTTTGGTGCACTTGGGGACCCTCTTGGTAGTACTAACCCACCTAAACCTATAGCACCTATTGGACATGGTGCATCACTTTCCCCACTACCACCTAAACAGGCTGGTAATGACCCATCTATGGTATAGAAGCACTTGACTAAGTTGGTTGGTGGTGATCCCAAGAAGCCAAAGTCACAATGCAATTATTGTAAAAATCAATATAATTGCCATGACAGGACAAGTGGGACTTCAAGCATGTTGCACCACATGGAAGTGTGTAAGAAATGACATTTTTCCTGTGATGGTAAATAAAAACTTTGTCTTTCCATGCTAAGAGGGAAAGGGAAAGAGGTTCAAATGTACTAGTGGTTACAAATTATAGTGAAGAGATGATAAGTATGGCGTTGACAAGGATGATCATTATTGATGAATTACTTTCTAAATTTTTGGAGCGTCAAGGCTTTCAAGAATTTATGGAAATAGTTGAGCCTAGGTTTCCTATTCTCCATCGCACTACTATTGCAAGGGCTTGTATGAAAATTTATTCTAGTGAGGTGGATATTTTGAGAAGGGCTTTTGTTGGGCAACGGGTTTGTGTGACAATGGATACTTAGACCTCCATACAAAACTTGAACTACATGATAGTCACTGCACACTTTATTGATAGTGATTGGACTTACCAAAAGAAAATCTTGAGCTTTTGCCCTATAGCTAATCCCAAAGGAGACACCATAGGTAGGGCGGTTGAGTCATGTTTGTTGAAGTGGGGTATAGACCGGTTGTTTACAATTACCGCGGACAATGCTAGTTCTAATGATGTGACAATTGATTATGTGAAGAAAAAAAAAAAAGATAGTAGCATATTGGGTGCTGAGTTCATGCATATGTGTTGTTGTGTGGATATCTTGAATTTGATAGTGTAAAGTGGGTTGAAGTCCATTTATGAATCAATAACCAAGGTTTGGAATGCGGTGCAATATGTGAGAGCCTCTCCCACAAGGTTTGAGAAGTTTCAAGAATATGTTGATAAGGAGAAAATTAAAGCAAAATGTTTGTTGTCCCTTGATGTGCCAACAAGGTGGAATTCGATTTATCTCATATTAGATTGTGCTTTGAAATTTGTGAGAGCATTTGATAGGTTGGAAGAGGAGCATTACAAACTTTATTTTTGTGAAGCGGATGGAAATGGGAAAAAGCCCATTGGTCCTTCTAGATATCTTGATTTGGAAAATGTCAAGACCTTTGTGAAATTTCTTGGCATATTTTATGAGGCGACACTTAGATTTTTTGGGTCCTTGTTTGTCACTTCCAATACATACTTCCATGAGCTAATTGGCATTGAAGATCAATTACAACAGTTGTGTAGTGTTGATGGGGATCCTCTTTTAAGGAGTATGGTGGGAGAGATGAAAAAAAAATGATAAGTATTGAGGAAATAGAGATGATGTCAATTTGATGCTTTTTGTTGTTGTTGTTCTTGACCCAAGGTATAAATTGAAGTATGTCAAGTTTTGGTTCAAGGAATGGAATAGAAAGGACAACGGGGATGCGATGACATCTAGGGTTTGGGATGTGTTGAAGAGGTTGTATATAGAGAGTGTGGGTCAAAATGGAACCTCGAGTTCTAGTGGTAGTGGTAGTAGTGCTTCATTGTCTAGGGATTTCGGGCCAAGTGTTGGTAATGCTTTTGATCACTTTAAAAGGCATAATACCAGGTTTAAGCAACACTTGGCAGATGAGAACAGTGTGGAATGCAAATCTAAGTTGGATATGTATTTGTTGGAATCTTCTGAGGATCCTGATGTGGAAGATTTTGACATTTTGATGTGGTGGAAAATGAATTCTTCTATATATCAAGTCCTTTCCCAAATTTCTTGTGATGTGTTGGTTATTCATGTCTCTACAGTTGTATTCGAGTCTGCTTTTAGTACAAGGGGGGCGTGTTTTGGATTCGTTCTGTAGTTCACTATTTCCTAATACAATTGAAACCCTTATTTATACCCAGAATTGGTTGAAGGATGCGAAGAAAAAAAAACCAATAAAGTTTCAGGAGTGCATGGATAATGTGGAGGATATGAAGGGTTTTGAGATTGACACCGGTAAAAAAAAAATATATGTTCATTTTGTTTATTGTATACATCAATTTTTTATTTATTTGCTCAATGCTTAAGTATCATTTTGTTTTGAATGGGATTGTAGAAATTGCATCAGTTTGCCCAATGCTTATGGAGGAGGATCCAAGCACGGTTGTGTTGGATGATGTGAGTGATGTGTTGCTCTTTGCTTGGAATTAATTAGTAGTTAGTATTATGTAATTATACTTGCTATTATCATTCATTTGTGCTAATTATAAATATTTTATTGTTTATAAATGTTTTATTGTTATTAACACATGTTTATTTTGTTTTGTTTAGTATTTTGTAGGAGTTCTAGAATGATGCATACTGCACAAACATACTGGACAAATGGACTTACTGGAATTAGCATTCTTTTACTTATGTGCTAATTATATTTGTACATGTTATTGGTAGTGGACTTTTCACTAATGGTAGTTACTAGTTAGTCATGGGCGGGATGATATTGAGGATACAAACAACTAACATTCTTTTGCCTAAATGCTAATTTAATTTGTATATTTTTATTTTGGTGTTTGTGGACAACAACAAATTGTTTTGTAATATGTTATTAAGTGGATACATTAACGATTATTGTTATTGACACTGACACACACAGTGACACTAATGATATTATACGCTACACTATAGTGTTTTGGGAGTTGAACTCTTGTTGAAGCAATTTCAAAACTTTTTTACATGGCGAATGAAATGATGAAATTTGGACAAATTTTTTATGTGTGCATAGATTTTTTATGAAGTTTATGTGTGAATAGATTTTTATGTGTGAACAGATTTTTTATGATGAAATTTGGACAATCTTTTTTTTTTTTTTTTTTGGGGTTGGAGGGCAAAAACTGCAACTAGATAGTTTTTTTTTTTTTTAAATTATTTTTTTATGTTTGAATAGGTTGATGTGTGAACCGTGAACAGGTATTTGTGAAAAATCTAAGTGGACATTTTGCTTGATGTGTGAACAGGTTTGTGTGAATAGTTTGTCAAGTGAAAATTTTGCTTGAAATCTTGAACTTGTTGGGCTTGAAAGCCCTATTTTTATAAAAAACCACACCAAACCAATTAAACCGATCACAAAAAACCACACCGCTATTGGTCGGAAAATCGACCCTAAGCGGTATGCATTGATTCTAATTATGAGAAAATCAATCCCTATCAATTCGTTGATAAATTTGGGAAAAAACTGAGTCGACCGAACTATGCACACGCTAGTAATAGTTCATTAGTGGTTATTCTTATTTTAGTTATTAAAAAAAAAAAAAAAAAGAAGTCATTCCACACAAATGATTTGTTTCTTTGTCTGATCAGGACAAATTTGTTTTGTAACTTTTAGAGTCCGTTTGGTTGGAGGAGTGAAAAAGTGGGAGGATAGAAAATAGTGAGATGGTGGACAAGTGAGAGGATAGAAAATATTTTAATTTCCCTCCTTTTTGTTTGGTTGGGAGTGGAAAAGTGGAGAAATAGAAAAAATGTGTTTGTATAAATTTACTCATATACTCTTGTTATAAAATGGTGTCCTATTAAAAAAAATGTGACCAAAAAGAAAAAGCAATCACCCAAATTTATTAGGAAATAAAAATCATATCTAGAAAAAAAATCACATCAAAAAAAAAAAAAAAACCACAAAAGAGAAGCAAAAGAGAAAAAGAAAAAAAGAAGAGCAACTAGATAAAGCTACCCAGGAAATCAAAAGAAAAAAGGAAAAAAAAAGTAAGAGGCAACGTACAGACCAGACCAGACCAAAAAAAGAAAAGAAAAAAAAGCAACGGATTGGACAAGCCCATGTGCACTTGCACATAAACATTTTCATCATTTACTTATTAAATTCCTTTCACTCAGTTTTCTTTCCATTTGGAGAGAAAACATTTTGGTGGGCACAAGGAGAAAACATCCTGGTCCTACCAATTTTTTTCCCTCCCTCCCTCCAACCAAACATCTACCAAAAAAGTTCTCCTTCCCATTTTATCTCCAAAGTTTTCTATCCACCCTATTTCACCTCCAAACAAACACACCCTTAGTGTTTTTGATATTTTGAGTTTTATGATTTATCGATTTTATCGATTAAATAACAATCAGCAACCACCCAAATTTATTAGTAAATAAAAATCATATCTAGAAAAAAAAAAAATCACGTCTAAAAAAAAAAACAAAAACAAAAAATCACAAAAGAGAAGCAAAAGAGAAAAAGAAAAAAAGAAGAGCAACTAGATGAAGCTGCCTAGGAAATCAAAAGAAAAGAAAAAAAATAAAAATAAAAATAAATAAAAAAAGAGTAAGAGGCAACGTACAGACCAGACTAGACCAAAAAAATAAAAATAAAAGGGATTGGACAAGCCCATGTGCACTTGCACATGGGCATTTTCATCGTTTACATATTAAATTCCACTCACTAAGTTTTCTCTCCATTTAGAGTGAAAACATTTTAGTAAGCACAGGGAGAAAATATCCAGGCCTCACCAATTTTTTTCCCTCTCTCCCTCCAACCAAACATCTACTAAAAAAGTTCTCCTTCCCATTTTTTCTCCAAGATTTTCTATCCACCCTATTTCACTTTCAAACAAACACACCCTTAGTATTTTTGATATTCTGAGTTTTATGATTTATCAATTAAATAACAATCAGACGAATAAAATACCCAAGACAATAAATAAGAAATACGAAAAAAAAAAAAAAGAATTATAAAATTAATATAAATTGAATTTAGGGTTTCTAACCAAGAGTGTACGATTTTTATGAATGGCATACATCATAATTATCCATTAAACTAAAATCCAGAAAAAAGGACCAAAATATGAAACATAATTTCCCCTGATGAACTCGGCGTATACTGGTCCTTAAGTGGTGTACACCTATTATTTTAGGCATACACCACTTTGTGTAATTTTTCATAATTAACGAGAATTTAAGAAAATTAAAATTTAAGCACAAAACAGTCAAACATTTTAACATACATATAATGGGAAATGGGAATGGATTTTTTGAAAGTTGTGAAAATTTGAGGCCCTATTTGGTACACTCACTTAAACATATATTTTTAGTTTTGAAACAATATTACACGTATTTCTACACATATTTTCAAACACATATTTTTAATTTTTAAATGCATATACCAAAGTTCATACACGTATTTTGAATTAAACACTTCTTTTCCAAAGTTCTAAAAGCTAAGTATAATATTCAACTATTCTGCCCTATCACCTTAGGAATAGGAACATGGTGGTTTTGGGATCGATTTCGACAGGGTTTCGATGTACGTAGTAGGTGTCGTCTATATCCTTGAAATGGTTGAAATGGGAGGTATTTATAGCCAAAATACAAACCCTAGCGATTGATGGATCTACTGATCTGTTGAGAGCTAACTAACCTTGAGCTAGGTATGGAATGAAGTGATTTTAGGGTTGTTGTCGCTAAATGACATATGCCTAAAAAAAAGGTGTACACAGGTAATAACTGGTGTACGCTACATTTGTTAGAGAATTGTATCCAACTTGAAAAATGGGTTTAGATTTGCATTTGAGCCAGTTGGACTTAATACATAAACACGATCATTTTTGTATGAGTACGGGGTTTTTTTTGTTATCGGGACCGAGGACCTTAAGAATAGAGTGGAACAATTTTGGCCTGAAAGTGGTTGGTTTGCACATGAAAATTCTCTCTCTCTCTCTCTGGATTTTACTATCACAATCCCACTTTTTCTGCTTCTTTTCTTTTCACACTACACGTTGAAAAAATTCCGTAGGGGTGACAACAATGTTTATTCTATTTGGATAAAACTTATTTTGCTGAAATTAAAAACTGAAAACTGAAAATACTGTAGCAAAATAATTTTTAAATGTGTAAATAGTATTGTGAGACCTATTTTTAATGAAAAAATTATTGAAAAGTGATATTTGTGGGTCTGTAAACAGTGCATAAATATACTGTTTACAGTTGAAAAAGTCAACATATGCAACTTAAAAAAAAAAAAAACTGAAAACGCTGAATTACAAACGTAGACACGCAAACACGCTATCCAAACCAGACTTATTTATAGCGTCATAAAATCATGTGGTGTAGTTTTTCAAAAAAGTTTATATAAAGCGGTAGAGAATGTCATGCACGTACCAAGGAACTGCTAGTCTGCCATCGTGTGGAAGTTGAAATAAAGGCTAAGAATAGGATAGCACGCACCAACTTGTCCTAGATTGGCCAGTGAGAGTGGTTGACCCAGACTCAGACCTAGACCCAGTCAGCTGGTCAAACATCAACATCATGTGAGTTTTACCACGGGATACTTCATGCTTGTGAGTATCTCAACATCAATAATATTGGATTCATACACTAACACTACATGTAATACACATTAGTTTGTAAACCATATATATTAAATTTATAATGTTTCTAACATCACCCTGTTAATAAATAGTTTCATGGACACATTTTTCCTCATAAGCCATCTACATCTCTTGAGTCCCACAACACTACACTTATTGTGAGTCATAGTATCTCTAACATTAACCTAATTAAATAATGATTTTAGACACTATACTAGTGGGTATACATTATATCGTAAACTTTATATATTAAAATTTATATTATCTATAACATCACTTTTAAGTATTAGTATTGGTGGTACTAACAAATTATATTACTATTTTTAGTACCACAAAATATAAATTTATGGTTACATTAGTGGAGCCAAAGCCAAATAATTTGGCTCCACAGTGCACGTCACTTTTGACTGTGCAATATAGCTCATAGCTAAAAAATTTTTATTAAACTATGTGTTCACACTGTTTTATATTATATATATTATTTTATTCATGTGTTTACATTACTTTGTAGTCAATATATTATTTTATTGTAATAGATATATATTTTTTTATCGTATTATTTATATTATTTTATTGTATTAAAAACTAAAATAAAACTACAAATATTAAATATTTTATAAAATAAAAATATAAGATAGATAAAATAATTTTTTATAGAACAGCTCAATTTATGGTTCTATGATGTGAATGCATAATAGTTTCATAGACGCATTTTTTCCTCCCACTCATAAGTTATAAGCCATCAACATCACCCTGTAAGTCCCACTAAAATACACTTGTGAGTCGGGAGTGGAAATTTCGAGGAAATTTTAGGTGTCCTAGCATTTCTGCATGTAAATATAAGAAGAGTTTCCTTTGCATTCTCCACAAGTTACACAAAACATCATAGACATATATTTCAACACAAACACAATGATTTTATGTTCTTGGAGAAGACGTCAAGGCAATCGTGGCGATGACAACGAGAGCAGCGACCCTTTGAATGGCAAAAAATTCGACTCGGTTTCTCTTGATTCAATGAAAGACCCCATCATGTTGTCTACGGCGATCCCCACACCTGTAGTTCCTGCGACCCCAGATGAGGTTTCTGAGATTTGTTCACAAATTATGGTTGCAACTCATTGTGGGGATCACAAGAAGTTCAAAGAATTGTTGGGGAAGATCAAGGCGTGGGGGAAAGAAAGCGAGTGCAACAAGCGGTACGTTGTGAATAACGGAACTGGGTGTGTTTTATCGGATATGTTTTATTCTTTTGCGAGTGTTTCAATTGAGAAACATGTGGACATGTTGGGAGAGATATTATCTGTCTTGACATGGATGTTCCCACTTGGTGAAGAAGGGCAATCAAAACTAGGATCGCCAGCGTCTTTAAATTCGATGGTTTGGGTATTAAAGAATGGAGATCCTTCAGCAAGGCAAAACGCAGTTTTAGTACTCAAAGAGCTTCTTTCTTTGAATCAAAGACTTGTTGATACCTTGTCAGAGATTGAAGGAATTAGTGAAGCTTTAGTTAACATAATTAGAGAGCCTATTTGTCCTAAGGCTACAAAATCTTCTTTGACATCTATATATTACATGATTTCTCCATCTTCAATAAGTGTGGCAGTAACATCAAGATTTGTGGAACTGGGTTTGGTTTCGTTTATCACAGAAATCCTTGTTGATGCCGAAAAAGGTATCTGTGAAAGGGCTTTAGGTGTTTTGGCTGGTATTTGTGATTGTAAAGAAGGGAGAGAAGAGGCATATAAGAATGCTCTAATTATGCCTCTTTTGGTTAAGAAGATGTTGAGGATATCAGAGATGGCAACAGAGTTTGCAGTGTGCACTCTTTGGAAGCTGTTCAAGAATGCTAAGAGGGATGAAGATGATGATGAGAGTGTTTTAGTTGAGGCACTTCAAGCTGGTGCTTTCCAGAAGCTTTTGGTTCTCTTGCAGCTTGGTTGTGATGAGACTGTAAAGGAGAAGGCCACCGAGTTGTTGAAATTATTGAATCCTTATAGAAAAAAGTTGGGCTGTGTTGATTCATCAATGGATTTCAAGTGTCAATAGGCCGTTTGATTCAATAAAAAAACTTTCTTTTCCTAGTGAGAAGAAATGTATCTCTGAATACACTCTCCTCTTGAAGGAGACTTTTCTCTTGACTATTGCTTCTCATTACGGCTTGGTACAATATAAAACTTTTACTTGATACAATAAGTATCTCAATTTTTAGTTTTTCTTCTTTCAAAAGCTTGGGATGATAATATCAGCGTTATAAGATTTACCTTTTTATTTTGATAGCGTATAAGAACTTTCTCATCAAGATTACTATAAAATATAATATTTAGCATTTCAAAAAATTACTTTATTCATTTTAATAACTCACTTTACAATACACTCAATATCAATAATTCTATTATTTTACTACTTCATTTAAATATATTTTTTTTATTCTTTCTTTATGTTTTCAATTAACTACCATGTACCTGTTAGTTATAAAGTTTTTTTTCCTTCAACTACCATGAATGTACCTGTTAGTTAATCCTGGGAACATTGTGGAGCTGCTGTTAATTAAGTAGACCTTCAAGATTGCATTTTCCGTAAGCATCAATTAGAGAATTTAGCACTAATTCATTTCATTTATATCCCTGCCGGATTATTACACAGTGGACTGACTTGCAGTGAAATGGCTGCCCAAAAAACATGAATGTTTGAAGAATATTGACTAGACTCACCTCATCTGCCTCAATTCCTTCCTTCACCATCGAATAAAACAAATAATTTTTTTAAAACAAATGAAAAAGGGAAGAGATAGCAGCCCACTGTTTCATTAAACAAATAATTTCTTTTAACATCTTGCTATAGTGGGCTACTAGAGTTAATAGCCCACTGTAGCTAGATGTCAAAATTTATAGCATCTAGCACCTTTGATATTGTGTACTTTTTTAAATTTAGATGTTAAAAAATAGCATTTATAACATTTGACACATTTGATAAGAATGCTCTAAAGAGATATTCCATTAAATTAAGATACACAATATTTTTTAATAAATAAATAAAATAGTAAATACAATATTTTATTTTTC
The DNA here is from genome assembly GCA_032727855.1 of Quercus ilex subsp. ballota. Taxonomy (NCBI): domain Eukaryota; kingdom Viridiplantae; phylum Streptophyta; class Magnoliopsida; order Fagales; family Fagaceae; genus Quercus; species Quercus ilex. Next base: position 57,677,732 of record CM064909.1, on the reverse strand, counting down.
TTTAGTTGTTAAGAATCTTATAACTTAGAACATTAGCATCAAACATGCCAAATGCTAAATTTTTAGCATTTGACACACTAAACATAAAAAACACCTTCTCATCAAATGTTTCATATGCTAAAAAAAGTTAGCATTTATGTCCATATACTTCTATTAGTTGAAGCGTACAGACTAATGTGCTAGAAAAAAATTAATTTTTAATATATTTCTCTCTCTCTCAGACAGCGTCGTGGAGATCGGCTAGTGGTGGTGGTCTGACTGTTGGTTGTTTTTTGGCCTTCGGGTTTCTTGGGTGGTTTGATTGTGGCCTTTGGGTTCTGATGTGAATGTGGTGGCTTGGATCGGTTCTGAAAGGTGGTGGTGTTGTGGTTGTAACCACATTTCTAGGTTGTGTCGGTGGTTATCGTGGTGGTGGTTTTTTTGGGTTGTTGCTGTGGGTTTTTCTTTTTTGTGGTTGTGGGTTGATTTTGATGGGTTGTGTTGGGCTGATTTTGGTGGGTTGTGGTTATGGTGGTCAGTTGTGGTTGGGTTGATTTTGGGTTTTAGTTATAGTTGTTGGTTAATTATGGGTAGTGGTGGTTGGTGGGTTTGCGGTAGCGGTGGATTGTGGTGGTGGTGGGGGATGGGGTGGATTATGGGTGGTGTGGGTTTTATATATATATATATATATATATATATATTAGTTGTATAGGTTATTTTAATGATTTGTATGGAAGAATAGAACATGTGATGTAAGTGAATTGTAAAATGGCGTGTTAAAATAGACAAAGTAACTTTTTAATGTGTCAAATCCTAAATTTTTTAGAAGATCTAATGCTAGTGCTCCCAAATGATTGACATCATTCGATATTTCCAATGGAGATAGGGTTTAAATTCCCCTCCCTAACTATCAAATTATAAAAATAAAAATAAAAATAGTTTTTACATTTAATAAACTTTTTGATATATTCACTCCAATGGACCTCGGGCCATCACAATTGAAATATCCAGTTGTCCACGCATTTTAGTTCATTGGAACCTTTATTTTATTTATTTATTTATTATAGTAGTACTAGAGACAATATTTTCATAACAGTTGAGATGTCAGTCCCTCGTAGCTCAAAATAAAATATTAAATTGAGACCCACCACAGTTAAAAATAAGAATTTTGTGAAAATATTGTAAGATTTTTTTATGTCCAAAGAACTTCTCTGTTTATTTTTTTTGTTTTTTAAAAACTGAATAAATGACAATGATTATATTTCTTTTTGCATGAGTGCTATCTGTTAGTGGTTTTTGAAAGGAAAATTTTTGGCTTCAAACATGTTTGAAGCTATTTTGTTCCAACCCATTATATGAGGATTAAAGAGACCATTCACGTATAGTTGTAGTCACATGATTTTTTAATGAGTCATATGAGTTGTTTAAATAATATACATAGATAGTCTATAAATCTGCACGTAATGGATTGGAAAAGATAGTTCCAAACATTTTTGGATCCAAATATTGTCCTTTTTGAAATTGGATTAGAGGATTTGATGACTGGAGGTTTGGGTGCTTAAGGAATTTCATATGACAACACTTTCAATCCTAAAAGATTGTCAATGAATGAATTAGAAATGAAAAACACTTTTTAATCCTAACATCATTTAAATTACAAATATATTTTAGATTCAATCAGGAGCTAGTGTAAAACTCATTGTTTAATTGGTTTTTAATTAGATTGTGTAGGATATTTTCTATTTGCCTATTCTTCTATTTGACAAAAAAAAAAAAAAAAAAAAAATTGTAGTAATATTTTAGGGAAAATTGCACTGACCTATCTCTTGAGGTTTTTCATTATTCACTACAAAAAAAACGACCTATTGCGGTGGGCCAAAAAGCGCCGCTAAAGCCCCAAAAACCGCCGCTAAAGGTAAATTTGACCTTTAGCGGCGGGTGCTATTGCGGCGGTTCTTCCTGCCACCGTTGCGGTGCCGCTATAGATCTATTGCGGCGGTAACAAAAAGCGCCGCTATAGATGCACCTTTTAGCGGCGGTTTTGGTATATTGCGGCGGGCATAAAACCGCCGCAATACAACGTTCGAATTCGTGTCAATTGACTTTTAGCGACGGGTTATGTACGCCGCTATTGGTGTCCACCTTTAGCGGCGGGCACACAGCGCCGCTATAGGCAACCAATTAAAACGGACTAATTGCACTTTTAGCGGCGGGTAGAAACGCCGCTATATGTGCGTACCTTTAGCGGCAGGTGATAAGCGCCGCTATAGGGTTTCATTTAAAACATAAAATGTGCACCTATTGCGGCACTTTTTGACCGCTGCTATAGGTTCCTTTTTTTTTTTTTTTTCCCCAATGGGTTTAAAACCCACTGTTTGTATCAAATATATTGTTCAGACCTGTTACAAAGAACTTGTAATAGTTTTAGTTCTACTAACACAATACCATAAATGTAATTAATTAACAACACCGCAAATGTCTCCAAACTAACGTAATATTATCATAGAAATAGATTATCAAATACATAACGTTGTCTATAACCACCATAGATTAACAAAAAAAGACGTGGTCTTTTGAATAAAACAACCGCTCAAATTAAGCTAATACTATAATCAAATTCCAAAGTGTTTAAAAATATCTTTCAACACTTGCAAAAAATGCGGTTGTTCTTCCGTAGTTCTTTGTACACAAAAAAGTCCTCGAACACCAAGATAAAACTTACAAGCTGCTGGGTTGATAGGATGCGGTTGACGATTTTTGGAGATCTAGAGATTGTTAGGCCGAAGGAACATCCTACATACAAAGTATGATTACTCAATAAGTGCGTATAAATGGAATAGAATGACAAAAAAATATTACTAAAGCAAAAAATGGGAACAAGTTAAATGAAGACATGTATCTTACGTTTTAAACCTCTAAAAGTCATTTTAAAATTGACATGTCTCTTTTTAATATGACTTATTCTTTTTTTATTAATATAACTAATTCACTACATGACTGAACTGCACTTTGAAGTCACTACATGACTGCTCAAAGTGGTTGATTCTGTTCATTTAGGATGCTTACTGTAATACTTACATTTTCTTCCACTGTCCAATCTTTCTTGATTTCTTCTTCATCTTCTTCTTCTTCCTTTTTTTTCATAGCATTTTGTAGAACAAAATAGGGAAATTATCCAACCCCACTGGCTTTGTTAGATATGGAAGGTGGGAGTCATATCACTAAGGGGTACTACAGCACTTTCTTTGTACAACCTTGATAGTAAAACCTAATATCTCTTCCCATATAACTTTATGCTCACAATGATGCTCACTTTCTCAATCCATTTAATTTTTTTTCCTTCATCTAGTTCTTTTTTGTAGTTACATACATTGTGTATTGCACCCCTTAACTTTTCATATTTTCTAGTTTGAACACCATGTCACATTATAAAGTGTTGAATTTTCCTATTACTTCTAATGACATTTTGTGGTTACTTTTTTATTAGTGAGTTAGACATGTACTTGTAGATCTTAAATCAATAACCTCATCATCCACCTAGAACTCATTGTGTTAAATTTCTCTCTTTCCCACTAACAGAAATGCTCTCTCTCTCTCTCTCTCTCTCTCTCTCTCTCTATATATATATATATATATATATATGTAGAAAGGTATTCTTTCATGTGTTGTGCAAGCAAGGGCTATTGACAACAAACTGCAAACCAAATGCTCTCTTAGTCTTTGGCAATTGACAGTTAACTCAGGAAGATCATAGACTTGGAAACCTCTAGTATCCAACCAAACCCTTTAAACCAACTAGTAGCCCTGAAGAGGTCTTATTCTTTTATGAAATATATTAAATACACTTTGAATTAATGAGTTATGAATGGTATAAGATTAATTTGAGTCATATAAAAAAAAGAAGAAGATTAATTTGAGGAAACAAAAACGATTTATTAGTCAAATCTAATGGAGCCATTATTTAAATTTATACATAAATTTACACACACACACATATATTACCAAAAATAAAAGAGGAATCGAGAAGGCATTTTTTGGAAAGTTAAGGTGGACCATGGCCCTCCTACCTACCCCCCCCCCCCCCCCCCCCCCCCCCCCAATCCTTCCACATATGCTTTGAGAGAACTGTCACAAGTTTCAATAGTTGTGCAAGCTCCAATGGTGGCTATGTTATTAAAGCAATATATACAATTTCATAATAATAAGTCTACATACCAATAGGGCCAGCTCTACTATATAGGCAAGTGAGACAATTACCTTAGGTTCCTAAATGTAAAAAAGGTCCCCAAATATTAACCAATAAAGATGTATCTTTACTTGTAAGAGTATTAATTAAGTCCTTATTAGTCAATAGAAAAAAATGGACAAAGTTTGGCAACAAACTGGGATGTAACTTATAAAATTGAAAGTTTTGACTTATTTTAGAATTAGGATTAAAAAAATTATTATAAATTTTATTAATTAGACCTCACATTAGATTTTTTTTTTTTTTTTTTAATATAAAAAAAGGACTCACTTTAGGTTTCAATACAAAGAAAAAGAAAAAAGAAAGACTCAAGTAAAAAAAAAAAAAAAAAAAAAAAAAAAACTTTAGGATTAAGGAAAAAAGAGAGAGAGACTCCTCTTAGGACAATCTCACTATTTAGTTTTTAAAAAGAACACATGCTAGAATTTTTTTTTTTTTTTAAAGGACTCACTTTAGGTTAAAAAAAAACTTAAAATTAAGGAAAAAAGAGAGAGACTCTTATTAAAACTCTCACACTATTTAGTTTAAAAAATTAAAATGATAATAAATATATGAAAAATATATCAAGTTTGATCAGCTTGAAAATTTGTAAGCATCAAAATATACGAAAATAATGTAATCTAATGGTAGATTTGTCAAAATTCACATCGAATTAAAAAATATAAGATTGGGTTCAAGTTACTCTTGATGCAACTCTAAAAAATGTTACACCAACCAATAACTTTTTTTTGAATTCATATTTTGAAAATCCAACTGTTGGATCACATTTTCTATATGTTCTTAACATGCATGAAAATTTTCATGCCAATTAGATGTAATTTACCATTTGATCTTTAAACTCATCTTTTATGCGTTATTTTAAACTACAAAAACTTGAATTTAAACAATTGATTGATGACATGGTTATAAATCTTTGATCACCTTAAAATTTTGCAAGCATAAAAAATATATGAAGATATTGTAATCTAACGGTAGTTTTGTCAAAATTCACCATAGAATTAAGAAATATAGAGTCGGGTTCAAGTTACACCTAATGTAACTCTAAAAAATGTTACACCAACCAATAACTTATTATTGAATTCATATTTTGGAAATCCAACCATTGGATCAAATTTTCTATATGTTCATAACATGCATGCCAATTTTCATGCCAATCGGATGTAATTTACCATTTGATCTTTAAACTCATCTTTTATGCGTTATTTTAAACTACAAAAACTTGAATTTAAACAATTGATTGATGACATGGCTATAAATCTTTGATCACCTTAAAATTTTGTAAGCATGAAAAATATATGAAGATATTGTAATCTAACGGTAGCTTTGTCAAAATTAATATTGAATTAAGAAATATAGGGTTGGGTTTAAGTTACACCTAATGTAACTCTAAAAACTATTACACAAACCAATAACTTACTATTGAATTCATATTTTGGAAATCCAACCGTTGGATCACATTTTCTATATGTTCTTAACATGCATGCCAATTTTCATGTCAATCGGATGTAATTTACCATTTGATCTTTAAACTCATCTATTATGCGTTATTTTAAACTACAAAAACTTGAATTTAAACAATTGATTGATGACATGACTATAAATCTTTGATCACCTTAAAATTTTGCAAGTATGAAAAATATATGAAAATATTGTAATCTAACGATAGCTTTGTCAAAATTCACATTGAATTAAGAAATATAGGGTTGGGTTCAAGTTACACATAATGTAACTCTAAAAAATGTTACACCAACCAATAACTTATTGTTGAATTCATATTTTGAAAATTCAACCGTTCGATTACATTTCCTATATGTTTTTAACATGCATGAAAATTTTCATGCCAATCCGAAGTAATTTACAATTTGATCTTCAAACTCATATTTTATGCGTTATTTTAAACTACAAAAACTTGAATTTAAACAATTGATTGATGACATGGTTATAAATCTTTGATCACCTTAAAATTTTGCAAGCATGAAAAATATATGAAGATATTGTAATCTAATGGTAGCTTTGTCAAAATTCATATCGAATTAAGAAATATAGGGTTGGGTTCAAGTTATACCTAATGTAACTCTAAAAAATGTTACACCAACCAATAACTTATTATTGAATTCATATTTTGGAAATCCAACCGTTGGATCACAATTTCTATATTTTCTTAACATGCATGCCAATTTTCATGCCAATCGGATGTAATTTACCATTTGATCTTTAAACTCATCTTTTATGCGTTATTTTAAACTACAAAAATTTGAATTTAAACAATTGATTGATGACATCGCTATAAATCTTTGATCATCTTAAAATTTTGCAAGTATGAAAAATATATGAAGATATTGTAATCTAACGGTAGCTTTGTCAAAATTCATATCGAATTAAGAAATATAGGGTTGGGTTCAAGTTACACCTAATGTAACTCTAAAAACTGTTACACAAACCAATAACTTGTTATTGAATTCATATTTTGTAAATCCAACCGTTGGATCACATTTTCTATATGTTCTTAACATGCATGCCAATTTTCATGCCAATCGGATGTAATTTACCATTTGATCTTTAAACTCATCTTTTATGCGTTATTTTAAACTACAAAAACTTGAATTTAAACAATTGATTGATGACATGGCTATAAATCTTTGATCACCTTAAAATTTTGCAAGTACGAAAAATATATGAAAATATTGTAATCTAACGGTAGCTTTGTCAAAATTCACATTGAATTAAGAAATATAGGGTTGGGTTCAAGTTACACATAATGTAACTCTAAAAAATGTTACACCAACCAATAACTTATTGTTGAATTCATATTTTGAAAATTCAACCGTTCGATTACATTTCCTATATGTTTTTAACATGCATGAAAATTTTCATGCCAATCCGAAGTAATTTACAATTTGATCTTCAAACTCATATTTTATGCGTTATTTTAAACTACAAAAACTTGAATTTAAACAATTGATTGATGACATGGTTATAAATCTTTGATCACCTTAAAATTTTGCAAGCATGAAAAATATATGAAGATATTGTAATCTAATGGTAGCTTTGTCAAAATTCATATCGAATTAAGAAATATAGGGTTGGGTTCAAGTTATACCTAATGTAACTCTAAAAAATGTTACACCAACCAATAACTTATTATTGAATTCATATTTTGGAAATCCAACCGTTGGATCACATTTTATATATTTTCTTAACATGCATGCCAATTTTCATGCCAATCGGATGTAATTTACCATTTGATCTTTAAACTCATCTTTTATGCATTATTTTAAAGTACAAAAATTTGAATTTAAACAATTGATTGATGACATCGCTATAAATCTTTGATCATCTTAAAATTTTGCAAGTATGAAAAATATATGAAGATATTGTAATCTAACGGTAGCTTTGTCAAAATTCATATCGAATTAAGAAATATAGGGTTGGGTTCAAGTTACACCTAAGGTAACTCTAAAAACTGTTACACAAACCAATAACTTATTATTGAATTCATATTTTGGAAATCCAACCGTTGGATCACATTTTCTATATGTTCTTAACATGCATGCCAATTTTCATGCCAATCGGATGTAATTTACCATTGATCTTTAAACTCAACTCATCTTTTATGCGTTATTTTAAACTACAAAAACTTGAATTTAAACAATTGATTGATGACATGGCTATAAATCTTTGATCACCTTAAAATTTTGCAAGCATGAAAAATATATAAAGATATTGTAATCTAACGGTAGCTTTGTCAAAATTCACATTGAATTAAGAAATATAGGATTGGGTTTAAGTTACACCTAATGTAACTCTAAAAAATATTACACCAACCAATAACTTATTGTTGAATTCATATTTTGAAAATCCAACCGTTGGATTACATTTTCTATATGTTTTTAACATGCATGAAAATTTTCATGCCAATCCGAAGTAATTTACAATTTGATCTTTAAACTCATATTTTATGCGTTATTTTAAACTGCAAAAACTTGAATTTAAACAATTGATTGATGACATGGTTATAAATCTTTGATCACCTTAAAATTTTGCAAGCATGAAAAATATATGAAGATATTGTAATCTAACGGTAGCTTTGTCAAAATTCATATTGAATTAAGAAATATAGGGTTGGGTTCAAGTTATACCTAATGTAACTCTAAAAAATGTTACACCAACCAATAACTTATTATTGAATTCATATTTTGGAAATCCAACCGTTGAATCACATTTTCTATATGTTCTTAACATGCATGCCAATTTTCATGCCAATCGGATGTAATTTACCATTTGATCTTTAAACTCATTTTTTATGCGTTATTTTAAACTACAAAAACTTGAATTTAAACAATTGATTGATGACATGGCTATAAATCTTTGATCACCTTAAAATTTTGCAAGCATGAAAAATATATGAAGATATTATAATCTAACTGTAGCTTTGTCAAAATTCACATTGAATTAAGAAATATAGGGTTGGGTTCAAGTTACACCTATTGTAACTTTAAAAAATGTTACACCAAACAATAACTTATTGTTGAATTCATATTTTGAAAATCCAACCATTGGATTACATTTTCTATATGTTTTTAACGTGCATGCAAATTTTCATGCCAATCCGATGTAATTTACAATTTGATCTTTAAACTCATATTTTATGCGTTATTTTAAACTACAAAAACTTGAATTTAAACAATAGATTGATGACATGGCTATTAATCTTTGATCACTTTGAAATTTTGTAAGTATGAAAAATATATGTAGATAATGTAATCAAATGGTAGATTTATCAAAATTCACATTAAATTAAGAAATATAGGGTTGAGTTCAATTTACACTTGATGTAACTTTAAAAATGTTACACCAACCAATAGCTTAGTGTGGAATTCATATTTTGAAAATCCAACCGTTGGATCACATTTTCTATATATTCTTAACATGCATGCCAATTTTCATGTCAATCGGATGTAATTTACCATTTGATCTTTAAGTGGGAAGGCGAAAAAAATAGAGGAAAATTTAAAAGTCTATTGCGGCGGTACAACCCGCCGCAAAAAGGAGTACATATTGCGGCGGGTCTGACCCGCTGCTATATCTAAGTTTAACGCCGCTAAAACAGGCCTATTGCGGTGGGTCATTAGCCCGCCGTTGTAGTACGCCGCAAAATACTAGAACTATTGCGGCGGGCATATAGAACGCCGCAATAGATCTTATGTACAGCGGCGGGCCAAAAACCCGCCGCAATAGGCGGCATGTAGCGGTAATTTTTGCACCCGCCGCAATAGGCTCGCCGCAATTGCTCGTTTTTCTTGTAGTGATTATTACACTCACCTCCCTCTATGTTGGAATAAACACTCAACTCCCATAAAATGTAAACTATTTACACTAACCTCTCTTATTGATTGAAAAAATTCTTTAATTTTTTTAATTTCCTATTTTACCCTCCACTTAATTTTTCGTTCACCCCTAGTAATAAGAAATTCGGGGGGGGGGGGGTTTGTTTTTTCAAATTCTTTGTAATTTTTAATTAAAAAAATTCATTTAGAAAAGGTATTTGTATATACTAAATAATTTATATTTCAAGGGGAGTATTTTATTTTAAACTAGAGAGAACGTGAGTACAATAACAAAAGATCTTTTTTTTTTTTTTTTTTTAGAATCACAATAACAAAAAATTTGAATGGGCGGTATAGGGTTATGAATAAAGGGTTCAATACCAAACCTTTATAGAATTTAATCATTAATCTCTTGTTGTTTACTAATATCTTCACCCGGATGGATCATGAAGAGGATGAATTTGGGCTTAAGATGGGTCTGACGGTTATCTGCTGTGGTCCAATAGAGGACGGGCCCATTATCTGCCAAATCTATGGAAAAGAGTCCAGTATGAAGTATCAGCGGGTCCGAGGCCCATAAGGAAGGCAGAAAGGCCCTTGGTATGTGATACTTGCAACACACTTCATAGAGTCCTATAAGGAAAGGATTCCGCAATCTACGCTCATGAGAACTCCGATAAGGAAAAGACTTCTACCCCAATGAAAAGAGGTCCACCCTCTACTACTATAAAAGCCCCAATACCCTCACAAATCGAGGTATGCATAATTAACCCCTCTCTAACACTCTAGAGTTGAAAGAAGTTCTAACTTGACTTTCGGAGGGTATTTGGCCGACACCACACCGGTGCTCTCTGTTAGGTCTTCTCCTTTTTCTTGTGCAGGTGTCGTTTTGAGCGTACAAGCATTGTTCAACCCACTAGTGATATTTTTGGCATCATCAGTTGGCGCCGTCTGTGGGGAATCAAAATGTAACTAAGCCATACTATCGTTTCCTAGACTAAAAGGTTGCATGGTACTCACTCGCTCGATGGCAACTACTAACGGCTTTCAAGGAGAGGAACCACCCACGACTGCCGTCGAGAGACAAGTTCAGACTCTCGGTGCCGCCATGGAGCGTCTCACCAAAAAAAACCACGACTTAGAAGAACAGCTGCGCCAAAAGAATTCAGCACTGAATGACCAACAAGAAGATCAGGAAGGGACCAGCGCTCCAAAGAAAAATCAGGAGAAACCTGAAGGTAGCCACCCCCAAGCAAACCGGAGAGGCAGAACTTAAGCATGCCATCCCTCACGGATGCGACTCCACCACATATCATCGCAGAGATGCAGGCAATGAGGGAACAGATGGAAGTTATGATGAACGCGCTTAAGGGATGAGTTTCCAGTGATCTTGACGATTTAGTCAACCGCACCGACTCGCCATTCACTGCGGCCGTGAATTCCTTCCCCCTACCCCACAAATTTCGCATGTCGCATATAGACAGCTATGACGGAGTGAAGGATCCTTTGGATCATCTAGAAACTTTCAAGACCCTAATGCATCTCCAAGGGGTAGCAGACGAGATCATGTGCAGGGCCTTCCCCACAACACTTAAAGGCCCCGCAAGGGTATGGTTCAGCCGACTGATGCCTAACTCCATCAGCACCTTCAAGGAACTAAGTGCTCAGTTCACTACACACTTCATTGGGGAACACAGGTATAAGAAGTCCACTGCGTGCTTGATGAGTATCAAACAAAGAGAGGACGAGATGCTGAGATCCTACATAACGCGCTTTAATAAGGAAGCGCTATAGATTGACAAAGCCGACGACAAAATACTTATAGCAGCCTTCACAAATGGGTTGCGAAAGGGTAAGTTTTTGTTCTCCCTATACAAAAACGACCCGAAGACCATATCAGAAGTACTCTACAGGGCCACTAAGTATATGAATGCTGAGGACGCGCTGCAGGCCTGGGAAGAGAAGCCAAGAAAAAGGGAGAGGCAGGAAGACGCACGACAAGACCAAGGGCGGAAAAGGCCGAGGACAGGAGATCGAAGAGATGAAAGGCGTTCTAGACCCTTGGGGGGAAGGTTCACAAGCTTCACCCCACTAACCACCCCAATAGACCAGGTCCTAATGCAGATCAAGGACGAAGGGGCTTTGACCTTTCCTGAAAAACTAAAGGGAGATCCTAGCAAACGTTCAAGAGACAGATACTGCCGTTTCCACCGAGATCACGGCCATGACACAGCTGATTGTTATGACCTAAAGCAGCAAATTGAGGCCCTCATAAGGCAAGGAAAATTACAGAAATTTGTAAGTAAGGAGAAAACGGATCCACCACCTCCAGAACACCCCCCCCCCCCGACGGGATAATGACCGTCCTAGACCTCCCGTCGGTGACATAAGAATGATTGTAAGAGGAATGGCTACCAGGTCATCCAAAAAGGCTCGGAAGACGTACCTTAGGATGGTCCAAAATGTCCAGCTGACGGGTCCAGTACAAAAGGTAGCACGAAAGGAAAGCCCTATTGTCGAGTTCTCGGAAGAAGATGCGCGACGGCTTCACCATCCGCACGACGATGCACTTGTTGTCAGCCTGCAAGTTAGGGATTTCAACTTACACAGGGTGTTGGTCGACAATGGCAGCTCAACAGACATCCTGTACTACCCGGCATTCCAGCAGATGGGAATCAGCAGAGAGTGATTGATTCCAACGAATGCCCCACTCGTCGGCTTTGGGGGGACGAGGTTGTTCCCCCTAGGCGCGGTAACATTGTCTGTAACGACAGGCGACTATCCTCAGCAGATCACAAAGGACGTGACGTTCCTCGTGGTCGACTGTTCGTCCGCCTACAATGCTATTTTAGGGCGACCCACCCTCAATACATGGAAGGCGGCAACCTCGACTTATCATTTAATGATTAAATTCCCTACCGAATACGGGGTAGGGGAACTACGCGAAAATCATGTGGCCGCACGCGAATGCTACGTGGTTATGATGGAAATGGATGACCACCTCCAAGCCATGTGCATAGAAGAGCATCGAAGTACGACGGAGCCTGTCGAGAAGCTTAAAGAAATATCCCTTGACAACTCCAGACCTGACCAAACAACAAAGATTGGGACCCTTGCAAGTCCCGTGGTCCGACAAACATTTACAGCCTTCCTTAGAGAAAACCAGGACGTGTTCACCTGGAGTCACGAGGACATGCCAGGAATAGACCCTTCAATCATGGTGCATAAGCTGAATGTATCACCCTCCTTTCCACCCATCCGGCAAAAGAAGCGGGTGTTTGCCCCCGAACGGGATCGAGCCATAGCTGAAGAAGTCCGCAAGCTACATGAGGCAAACTTTATTAGAGAAGTCTACTACCCGGACTGGCTAGCCAACGTAGTGATGGTCAAGAAAGCTAGCGAGAAATGGAGGATGTGCATAGACTTCACCGATCTAAACAAAGCGTGTCCCAAAGATAGCTATCCCCTCCTGAGGGTCGACACTTTAGTAGACTCTACAGCTCAACACCAGCTATTAAGTTTTATGGACGCTTTCTCCGGTTACAACCAAATCAAGATGCATGAAGACGATCAAGAGAAAACTTCATTCGTAACCAGCTAGGGCCTCTTCTGTTACAAAGTAATGTCGTTTGGTCTAAAAAATGCGGGTGCGACATACCAGAGGCTTATGAACAAAATGTTCACACCACAGATCAGGAGAAATGTCCAAGTCTACGTAGATGATATGCTGGTGTAAAGCCGAAGGGAGGAAGATCACTTGGAAGACCTCAGGGAAACATTCAACACCCTTCGCTCTTACAACATGAAGTTGAATCCAGGAAAGTGCGCCTTCGGGGTGACGGCAGGAAAATTCCTAGGATTCATGGTTTCCCAAAGGGGCATTGAAGCCAATTCGGACAAAATTCGAGCTATAATAGAGATGGCACCACCAAAAAATGTGAAGGAAGTACAAAGCCTTAACGGTAAGATAGTAGCACTAAATAGGTTCGTCTCAAGGGCAATGGACAAATGCTTACCCTTCTTTCGCACACTAAAGAGATCTTTCGAGTGGACTGCCAAGTGCCAACAAGCGTTCGAGAAATCAAAAACTTATCTCTCTTCCCCCCCGTTGCTGAGTCCCTCGCAACCGGGTGAAGAACTCTTTATCTATCTCACCGTCTCACTTGCCGCCGTTAGCGCCGCCTTAATCAGAGAAGAAGAAAGGGTGCAGAAACCTGTGTACTACACCAGCCGGGCGCTACGCGGAGCCGAAGAAAGATATCCGCCCATAGAGAAACTCGCATTTGCGCTGGTTACAGCAGCACGCAGACTAAAGCCATACTTTCAAGCCCACACGATGATCGTTCTAACTAACAAACCTTTGCGACGGGCAATGAGCAATCCTGAAGCTACTGGGTGATTAGCACTATGGGCTATAGAATTAAGCGAGTTTGACATCCAGTACCGCCTGCGAACCGCCATTAAAGGGCAGGTCGTTGCAGATTTCATAGCTGAGTTTACAAATGGCGAGGACAGGGGGGCAGAAGAATCTCCCCAATGGAGCATACATGTAGACGAATCCTCTAATAGGCAGGTTGGGGGAGCCGGCGTCGTACTACACTCACCCGAAGGAGACATGGTCGAATGTATGATCCGCCTTGAGTTCCCTACCACCAACAATGAGGCAGAGTACGAAGCTCTTATAGCAGGGCTTAACCTCGCCAAAGCTACATGAGCCGAAAGAGTGATCATTCACTGCGATTCTCAAGTCGTGGTCAACCAGATAAATGGAGATTATGAGTGTAAAGGCAAAAGGATGAAAAAATATCTGGACCAGGCGAAGTGGAGGGTAAACGAGCTGAACGCCGAAATTACACAGATTCCCCAGGGACAAAATGAGCAAGCTGATCGACTAGCCAAAGCCGCTTCAGCCGAACATATGGCCACCTTTGGTAACATACTCTCTTTCGTTCAGCTCTCTCCACTTATAAATGCTGTCGATGTACACGAGCTTAGTTCCGAAAGTAATTGGACGACGCCATTAGTTTCTTACTTAATGAACGGCGTATTACCGGATGGAAAGGAAGCTGCAAGAAAGCTGAAGGTTCAAGCAGCAAGGTTCGTCTTGATAGGAGACGTCTTGTACAAAAGGGGCTTCTCTCGCCCTTACCTAAGGTGCTTAGGCCCCGAAGAAGCAGACTATGTCATGAAAGAAATACACTAGGGAATCTGTGGAAACGACTCAGGGTCGAGATCATTAGTACACAAGCTAATACGAACGGGGTACTTTCGGCCAACCATGCAGAAGGATGCTGAGGCCTATGTAAAGACATGCGACAAGTGCCAAAGATTCAGCAATATCGTCAAACAACCACCTGAGGAACTTACACCGATGACGGCACCATGGCCGTTCGCTTAATGGGGACTGGACATCATGGGACCGTTTCCTACGGCAATACGACAACTGAAGTTTCTAGTAGCGGGCATCGACTACTTTACGAAGTGGGTCGAAACTGAAGCCTTGGCCACCATTACGGAGAAGAACATACGTAGTTTCATTTGGCGATGTATCATATGCAGATTTGGCATCCCTAGAGTCTTAGTCTCGAACAACGGGAAACAATTTGACAACGACTCCTTCCGGGACTTCTGCTCGCATTAGGGATACGGAATCACTACTTCTCCCCCGCCCACCCTCAAGCCAACGGACCGGTCAAAGTCACGAACCGATCCTTGCTGAAGATTATCAAGACTCGGCTTGAGGGGGCAAAGGGTATATGGGCTGAAGAGTTGCCAAGCATACTTTGGGCCTACAGGACTACGGCTAGGACACCAACAGGAGAAACACCATTCTGACTAATATACGGGAGCGAGGCAGTCATCCCAGCCGAAGTCAACCTCACAAGTTACAGGGTGCACAACCATGACGAAGGGAAAAATGGTGAGGCCCTACGATTACAGCACGATCTAGTGGATGAAGTCAGGATAGTGGCAGAGCAAAGGCTCGCACGGTACCAGGACCGCATGGCCAAGCACTACAACTCCCGGGTTAGGCACAGAGACTTCCAAGTTGGAGACCTCGTTCTAAGGAAAGTCATGGGCGCAGCAAGAGACCCAACCTAAGGAAAACTCGGCCCAAATTGGGAAGGACCTTACTGAGTCACGGCGTGGCAGAGGAAGGGCACCTACCATCTGGAGACACTGGACGGACGGAAGCTGCAACATCCATGGAACGCGAAGCACCTACGAAGATACTACCAATAGGGACGACATGAAAAGCATTTATGCTCACCCAATTTCCAACCCATTACTGAGTTTTTTATAAGTTCTTACTTCGAACAATTATTTCTATTATTTAGTTTTGCTATTGCTAGTTTTTACTTTAAAAAAATCTACAAGTGCCTTTTTAAGCCCAAAGGGGCAGGCACCTTTTTCTTCTACATGGTTTTCTTTCAATAAAAGAAGTATTCAGACACTACTGTGTTTCCTACTTAATTTAAAGTAAGTCCACAACAGGCAATTAGTCCACAAGATGGACGGATCATCCCAAGAGAATGAAAAATATCAAGTCCCATAGAGGACGGATAAGATTTAGTCCACAAGATGGACGGATCATCCCAAGAGGATGAAAAATATCAAGTCTCATAGAGGACGGATAAGATTTAGTCCACAAGATGGACGGATCAAATCCCATAGTTGAAAGTTAATGGACAGACAAAACAGTCCGCAAAAGGGACGGATCCTTTCCCATAGTAAACGGATAAGACTTAGTCCACAAGTGGACGAATCATCCCAAGTGAGTAAAAAATGTTAAGAAGACGGACCCCCCTATAGTGGGAGTATCTACCAAGTCCACAACATGAACAACCAGAAGTATGTAAACAAGATGAACGGATACAAACTACTAAAAGCATACAAAATAGCAGAACAAATCAACATAACATATTATAAAAACCAAATATTGAGTGTCTACATGACATCCATGACGGATGAAAATTGTTCTTAAAATATCTTTACAAACAAAAAAGAAATAAATAACAATAAAATTGTTTCAACTTGTGGCTGGGACATCTGTTCCCTCCTGACGGACCTCCACGTCGTTTGGATCATTCTCAACGGTCCTATCGGCCTGAGCCCTGTTGACTTGCGCCTCGTCACCAAATAGCGGGTCAGTGATATCAGATCTGGCAGGCTGAACAGATGTTTGCTCGAGAACACTGATATTGACGGACGATAGGTCAAGGTCTGGATATAAACTCTTCACCTGATGAAGGGCATCGTCAAAGCTGTCATTGAAGGAGGACCTTAGCTCTAGTAAAAGGTCGTCAGAGTAGCGATACTCACGCACGGTGTCTTCCTTTGCCTGACGGAACTCCTTCTCTTTGTCCTCCAAAACCTTGGACAGCTCCTCCGTTCTCTTGAAGTACTTGTCTCTCGCTTCCTCAGCCATTTTCAACTTCTTTTCCTGGACAACCTTCCAAGCCCTCAACTGTGTTAGCTCGTTGTCCGTCACCTTGGCTTTCTCTCTTAGACGGTCCAATTTTGTTTCATGGCTAAGGCATCGTCCCATCAGCCCCTTCATCATGAGCATGGTCTAAAAATGAAAAGGAGTTAGCCAATTATTAGAGTAAAAAACAAAAGTATAGCAAACGGATCGATACCTGAGCAATACTGAATAGGCTCGTCTCCCCCATAGCCTCGGTAGAATGGTTGCCTAGGTCTTCGTAGTCATCAGAAGAGATGACAGACGAAAGCTTCTCCAAAGCATATTTGGGGTCCTCTCGCAGAAGGACGGGCGCCTTCTCCTTCTAGGGGAACGGGCCTTTCATGAGACCTTTTCCTACCCCATGCTTCAGAGAAGTTGTGGTTTTGGCACCAGCCATAAGACCCAGGACGGGCTCCAATGGAACCTTGGGCTTCTTTGGAGGACAGTCCCCTCTAGACGGCACTTTCCTTTTTTGTTGAAGGCTGGAACCCGTTCCCATAGGATCTGCCTCAACAGACTCTTTCTTCTTAACAGCGTTCGCTCTGATCAAGGCCCTCCTTTTGGCGTCATCCATTTTTGCGAAAGTAGACGGAGCAAATTACAAGAAGAAAATGGTAGACGGATAAAATTGTTGGAATTTAGTAAGAAGCTTACGTTGACGGACTTTCTTGTCATATTTCCTGGCTGCAGGAGAAGGTTCAGGTCCGTCACAATACCAATGAATGATGTCGAGTGTGACGAGCTTAGCCCAGGTCCTTTCCTCCGACGTGGTCTTTTTAAAAATCTTTTTCAAAAAACTAAATTCTTCAAGTTCTATCTGTGGGCGCTGACGGACTGAAAAAGAGAGAGCAGATGGACATTAAATTCTTATGAAAACCAATAAATAGAATAAAAATAAATTGCTTTCATATGACGGGGTATACCAGACTCATCTAAAATGCCCCACGTAGTATCAACGGGCATGTGATCCGTCTCCCCTGGACGGCACATCCAACCGTCTCCTTCTATGAAGAAGTAACAGCTCTTCTAGTCTCTATTTGAATCTGGAGTTTCAAAAATAACCTTTAGGACGGAGCTCCTAGGGACGAAGCTATACATTCCCCTTGACTTGTCTATTTCATCTGGATGGTAGTAGTGAAGAAACTCCCGCACCATCAGCCTACATCTACCGCACGACATGGCTCCGTACAGTACCTCCATTGCGATAAAAACTCTCCAGGCGTTTGGGGATATTTAGCTGACGGACAATCCCAAATACTGTAAAAGTTCGCGATAGAGGGAACTCAATGGGAATCTAAGGCCAGCATTGAGCACCTGCTCATATATTCCAACACCGTCCACCCCTTGGTAATAGCATTTTTCTGACTGGTAGGATAGACGAATGGGAATATGGTCAGGGATTTGGTAGTTGTCTCTAATAGTGTTGAAATGTGGCTCCTTGATGGTTGAAGTGAAAGCGTTTACCGTCCACTCTGGTAGCATGACGAACTGCCTAAGTCCGTCCACTCCCACGACAGATCTAATTCCTTCTACTTGTTCTTCAACTATTTCTACAATCTCCATATCCTCATTTGTTGAGGACGGGGAAGATGCAGACGGACTCCTATCCTTGCTCAAATCGTCTCGGTCTTTGTGACCTGACGGATACACCTCTTCATAATCCGCTCCGTCGCGAACGACAGATTGGTTACTCGACGCACTAGACATTTCCTACAGGTAACGACAAAAACCTAAGGCTATGACGGATGTTGGAAAATATGACTGGAAAAGAAAAGGAATTGTTTTTTCATAGTAAAGTTTAAAACAAGGAATAAAATATAAAACGGATGGAAATGACTTACCAGCAAAAAGTAGATGGATGAAAGTGTCTCTGACGGTTGCAGTGAGTGGACGGGCTGCTTTCTGACAGATTCGACGGTCTCTCTCTGACAATGTAATTCTTCGTAAAAGTAGAAAAATGAAAGGAGAAGGGGGCAATATTTATAGGAGAAGTGCACGGAAGACGAAGCGACGCTTCGATCTCATACAATTGCCAATAGGAGTGCGACACGTGTCACATCATTAATGCTTTCCAGATCTTGTCAGCAGCACTAATTACTAACGGTTTACCTTGGAGCCGTCAACCTTAACAACTTGGAGTCGACGACCCACAGGCCTCTCAACCGTCACCCCCGTTAATGATTACCGTCACCCCATGTTTCCCTCAAAGTATGACGGACCCATAGGGTGAAGAGGGCAACTGAAGAGGATGAATTTGGGCTTAAGATGGGCCTGACGGTTATCTGCTGCGGTCCAATAGAGGACGGGCCCATTATCTGATAAATCTATGGAAAAGAGTCCAGTATGAAGTATTAGCGGGTCCGAGGCCCATAAGGAAGGCAGAAAGCCCCTTGGTATGTGATACTTGCGACACACTTCATAGAGTCCTATAATGAAAGGATTCCGTAATCTACGCTCATAAGGACTCCGATAAGGAAAAGACTTCTACTCCAAGGAAAAGAGATCCACCCTCTACTACTATAAAAGTCCCAATACCCTCACAAATTGAGGTACGCATAATTAACCCCTCTCTAGCACTCTAGAGTTGAAAGAAGTTCTAACTTGACCTTCAGAGAGTATTTGGCCGACACCACACCGGTGCTCTCTGTTAAGTCTTCTCCTTTTTGTTGTGCAGGTGTCGTTTCGAGTGTACAAGTGTTGTGCAACCCACTGGTGATATTTTCGGCATCATCAGTTCATAAGAATCTAACTCTAATCATTTTGTGATCTAGCCCGTTGAATACTACTTCAACCATTATATTCCAACTTTAAAAGACTGATGTGGCCTAACCCAAGGTAATCAAAGCCCAGCGAGGGAAGAATCAGAAATTATGCAGGCTACAAAAGAAAGGCCATACACCTACATGTAAATCGTAATAATAGTTGGAGTATCAATGGTAAATATAATAAAAATTGAGCTTTATATAATTATATGTCCTCTTGTATCATATGGTTCAATCTAATACAACGACTCCTGGATTTTTGTAGGAAGTCCTCCAACATTTTACGTTGCAAGTATCTGAGGTTGAGAATTCGAGCATTAACACGTTTCATTAATTGCTCGGATGATCTCATGTCATACATAAGTAGGGTTCAAGTGAATCAAAGACAGTAAACTTACTAGGAAACACCTTTTTAGTTATTTTTTTCTTCCCTCTTTATAAATAATGATAAAATAATCTAATTCTTTTACTGTATGATTAAATAGTGTCTTTTAAATATTGTAAAACTTTTTGAATGAAAGGAACAATCGAGGAGATCCAAGTACTAGAGTATCTAAAACGATTTTCTATATTCCGCTTAAAATTCAGCTACCATGATTGATCTGCTTCAAGTACCAGTCTCATGATGTTGGTTGCCATTATAAGATAAGATTCTCTCCAATTAAATCCTTTAATTCTCTCCAAATTTTATTTCGATGTAAAATATGTGACATTAAAAATAAAATAAATTTCATGTGTTATACATCTAACTAAAACTTGAAGAGAATTAGATGATTCAATTGAAGAGGATGCAATTTAGTCTCTCTTCATAGTGGTCTACTGAATTAGAACTGGTTGGATCCAGTGCTCTGTGCACTAGATGGGACCCGTTGGGATTTAGACACTAGTCAAGTAATTGCCAAGTGTTCACATCTCAATGGGTATGCACTAGACCCAACTCATGCCCTACTAAGCTTATGAGTGGTTACTACAAAACACGCGGCTATAGACTTAACCTATAGTTGCGTTTTTAAAATGCGGCTATAGGTAAACCTATAGCCATGTTTATAAGCGGTTTTAGCCGCGTTTTAAGGGTAAGTCTATAGCCGCATTCATAAACGTGGCTATAGGTCTAGCCAAATATATATATATATATATATATATATATATATATTTTATGGAGGACCTATGGCCACGTTTAAAACGCGGCCATAGGTTAAGTCTATAGCCGCGTTTTAAACGAGACTTGCGTTAAAAATAAAAACACCAAATGGGTTCAGCACTTTTTTTCTTTTTAAATGAGGACCTATGGCCAAGTTTAAAATGCGGCCATAGGTTAAGTCTATAGCCGCGTTTTAAACATGGCTATAGACTTGCATTTAAAAAAAAAAAAAAAACCCACCGAATGGGTTCATGGAATATGCCATAGAATATTCTATGGCATATTCTGCAATATTCCAATTAAAAAAAAAAAAAACAACGGATGGTTTCAGCGCTTCCGTAAACAAAATATAGAATATGCCATAGAATATTCCTAGAATATTCTATGGCATATTCCAAAATATTTCATAAAAAAATAAATAAATAAAAAATCACAAATCTGAGATTTCAAAATATGAAATCTCACACTTTTTCTCGTATGGTCCTAGCAAAAGGAAAAAAAGAAAAAAAAAAAAAAAAAGCTCTCTCACAGTCATTCAGGAAAAAAAAAAAAAAAAAAAAAATTAAAACTCTCTCAATCTCTCTCTTTCAAGCTCTCTCATAATAATCTCTCTCTCATATTAATCTCAAAACTCTCTCAATCTCTCTCTTTCAAGCTCTCTCATATTAATCTCAAAATTCAAAAGCTCTCTCTTTCTTGCTGATGCTGTCTCTCTTTGTAGTAGATTTGAAGATTGACTCTCTCTTTGCTTTAGATTTGAAGATTTTGAATCAATGAAGCTAAAGTGCCTCAAAAAATTATTTTCTCTGACCCATGGCCGAAAATTATTTTCTTTTGTTTGATTGTGTTTTGATTAATTTTGGGTTTGAGCATATGGACTCTTTTTGGTTGTGTTTCTGTTATGGGGATTTTTGTATTTTTGAGCTTGTGCTTTTGTTTTCCTTGAATAGTTTGTGTGTTAAATTTGGGTTGATTTCGTTGAAGGAGATGTTCTGTTTGTGTTCTTGTACTGTTTTCTTGTATTTTAGAGCATGTTGTGTTTGATTAATTTTTAAATTTGCTGGGTTTTTGTTTGAATTTGAATTTGCTGGGTTTGTATTTTTGTTTTGAATTTCTTAATTTAATTAAAATGAAATTTTAAAGTTTGAAAGTATTAATTTTAAAAATTAAAATTTTAATTTAAAAAAAAAAAACTTTTGATTACCCAAAATTAATTTTTGGTAATCAAAGTTTTTTTTTTTTTTTTTTTTTTTTTTTTTTTTAATTTAAGGGTATATAGCCGCGTTTTTTAAATACGGCTGTAGACTGAGGACCTATCGCCATGTTTTAAACGTGGCTATAGTACTTGGTCTTAGGCCACGTTTTAAACGTGGCCATAGGACCCGGTCTTAGGCCATGTTTTAAACGTGGCCATAGGACCCAGTCTTAGGCTGCGTTTGAAAAATGTGGCCATAGATCCCCTCAGGCTTATAGTCACGGGTTTTATGCCACATTTGAAAACGCGGCCTAAAAAAACGCGGCTATAGGCCAAATCATCCTATAGACACGTTTTTCTGTCCTATAGCCGCGTTTTAAAAACGTGGCCATGGGACCTTTTTTTTGTAGTGTAATTATTCATGCAAATGCTAAGTTTTGTGACACAGTAGTGGAGTTATAAGATTTCATGCAACTTTCAATGGGTACTCCCAAGTAAATCCCAAGTTGTTGTTGTTTTTTTTTTTTTTTTTTTAATGACTTAAATCCCATGTTTACCTATATATATATATATATATATATATATTTTCATAAAAATGTTCTAAGTTTCACTAAAAAAAGGATCAGCTACCAAGAATTAAAATTAATACAAAGTGAGATTTCTGTTTTCTTTATATGAAAAGTATTATCTAAACCAATAAAAAAATCAAATTGAGAAAAAATTGTTAATCCAATATATATATATATATATATATTAATTGATATTCACTTTATCAATTAATCCATGCATTGTACATGCATCACACGGTCTGGTTAATTTTACTTTGATTATACCATGTGGCTCAGTTAGCTCAATATGGATATTATGAGTTATTCTTTTATCAAGTAGTTAAGTATTTTCTTTAATTTATTCATTAATAAATTTTAGACTTTTGGGTGAAGAGGTGATGTAGGACACAATTTACTATTTAATTATCGTAATTTATTATTTTTGGTATTTTTATGTAAAAAAACGTTATTTTAGGTTTAGGTGATTTATTTCCTTGTTTTTAGGTGCATTTAATGTTTTTTAGGTCCAATTTGATTCCAGTTATGGTTAGGTATCCATTAGGAGTTATTTTAAATTATATTTTCTTGTCTATCAAGTTTTAAGGAGCCCTTAAATAGGCCCTTAAGTCTGTAAACGTTTTTCATAGTTTATTATCAATAAAAATTCAGACTTGTGTCTATTGTATTCTCTGGTGGATTCTATACCTATCACCTTGTGGATTCAAGGAACCCCTCGTGGATTCGAGGTTTACTACCCAGGAACTAACAGTTTAGTTTCTGTTCCATCAAGAGAGCATCGTGTGTGCTTTTCTTCAGGCTTCCGCGACATCAGTTGGTATCAAAGCCTTGACTTACCTTGGTCTGATGGCTAACCGACGAGATGGTGACCACCACAACAATGACGGCGGTGACGACGTCAACAACCCAGTCCTCACTAGGGCTAAGTTCCTCAAGTTTCGTGAAGAGGCTCGTGATGAGCAACAATTTCATGAAAAGAGTCAGAAAATTATGGGTGAAATCCAGCAAAAGATTGCTACTCTTCTTGCTAGGAAATCATCTCACAACAATAATGTTCAATATATTCAAAGACGCACTCCTAACTACAAGAAAATTTCATTTTTTGACGGAGATATGTGTAGGATGGATTTTATTGACTGGCTTCTAGATTTAGAAGAGTATTTTAATTTTTGGAAGATTTGTGATGAAGAAAAGGTGCGGCTTGCATCTAATAAATTAGACAATGAAGCAGAAGAATGGTGGGAAGACATTCAAATTGATAGAAAGCGACGAGGTAAGCATCCAATTCGCTCTTGGCAAAGAATGAAAAGAGTATTAATTGATTTATGGTTTCCTAATGACTATTATGATATACTAGATTATACAAGTGTTGATTATAAATCTGTATATTCATATGAAAAGCAATATATTCAAAATCAAAATTATGACAGCCAAGTCCATGTGTCAAGTAAAGGAAAGGGTTTGAGGGTTGAGAAGAAGCAGCCTATTTCTAGAGAAAATTTTGAAATGGTTAAAAAAGATCAAGATTTGCTACAAGTTACTGAATTGAAGATTGAAAATACCACTTGTCAAAAATTTGAAGAAGAGGACAAAGAAACGAATGTTGAGTTGATTGTGAATAATGTCAGGAATGAAGAGATGGTAATTATTGAGAACATTGTGGAAGATTCAATTGAGGTCAAATATGAGGATGAGTCCACAATTCACAATCCTCAAGTCTCAGTTGATTTGTTGAAGATGACTACACAATATGTTGATTTTCTTGGAGTAGAAAATTTTAATTTTACTATTAACCCTTTGTTGATTGATGTTGCAAATAAATTGAAGATAGATGATAAGCAATTTTATGCTACACTTTATGACAGATTCAAGTTTCAGAGCCTAATCAAGTTATTAAAGCATTCGAAGTATTTGTTTATTTGGAGCAGAAGATTTCAGATTTCAAAGATGAACTCGAGGACGAGTTTGTTTCAAGTGGAGGGGTCTGATGTACGACACAATTTACTATTTAATTATCGTAATTTATTATTTTTGGTATTTTTATGTAAAACAACGTTATTTTAGGTTTAGGTGATTTATTTCCTTGTTTTTAGGTGCATTGAATGTTTTTTAGGTCCAATTTGATTCCAGTTATGGTTAGGTATCAATTAGGAGTTATTTTAAATTATATTTTCTTGTCTATCAAGTTTTAAGGAGCCCTTAAATAGGCCATTAAGTCTGTAAACGTTTTTCATAGTTTATTATCAACAAAAATTCAGACTTGTGTCTATTGTGTTCTCTGGTGGATTCCAGACCTATCAACTTGTGGATTCAAGGAACCCCTCGTGGATTCGAGGTTTACTACCCAGGAACTAACAGTTTAGTTTCTGTTCCATCAAGAGAGCATCGTGTGTGCTTTTCTTCAGGCTTCCGCGACATCAAGAGGATATTGTCCTCGACCTGAAACTCTATCATCAGAACCTCTAAAAATTCAAAATAGTACTCAATTTATTAGATTTGAAACTTGGCTACAAAAATTCTCAATAATACAAATTAATATTTTCCTTTTCCTCTTATTAGTAATAGGTATTATCTAAATCAATCAAAAAGATCATAATCATGAAAATTTGTCAATACATATTATTATTATTATTATTATTTTAATTTTACATTTGTTGTATTATTGGAAGTAGGTTTTTGCTAGTGGCATTGATTCTTGTTCTAGGCAATATGGGGTTTGTTGATGGCTTTTAAAATTGGATTGGGACAACTTCAAAGCCATCCAAATTGCAAACAAAATTTTAATACTTCCTAAGGGCCTAAAAGAGGACCTAATAGCAAAGAGGCCTAATAGAAGAACCTAAAAGAAAGGCCTAACTAATGGACCTAACAGTAGGCCCAAATACAATGGCCTAGCTAAGCCTAAAAGTGAAAAAGTGGCACCACGTTTAATGCTGTGAGACTTGTCCCATCCATCTACATCTTGGGACTGTTGTCCTAACACACAATTCCCTTCAGCCAACCTAAGGGGACAACTAGTTGGCATGCCAACTGCCTAGTTTGAGGGCGGTTAGATTTATTGCCCTAATACACATTGCCTCTGCTGACCTAACAAGACAACCAGCTAGCAAGTCTACTGTTAGGTCTTAGTTCTAAAAGTATCTCCCCAAGCTCTATAAATACCACTTCACTCAGTAGAACAAGGTATTCCTAGCAATCCCCTATTCATTGTCATTATTCACTTTTCAACTTCTCCACTAGATTTTACTTTTTAGACTTAACTATTGGAGCCTCCCTAGTCAACCCCTTTAGGTGCTATCAGTTGGTTTAAGATATTTTTAAACAGGTGATCTTGTTCAGCAAGGAGGGTCCATCACAATTCTATCTGAGCTCTTCGTTGCGGTTCCACCCAAAATTTCACCCATTCGCACACTTCTATATATGGCAACGAGTTTGTTGACCACCAAAATTTGAGTAATGAGCTCCTGATGGGTGCTTCGTTTCATCTCTCCCGGATCCCATCTTTTGAATATAACACATCATTTAGGGTGTGTTTGGATACCACTTATTTTGCTAAAAACTTAAAACTGAAAACATTGTAACAAAATAATTTTTAAATGTGTGAATAGTGCCTGTGACCCATTTTTATTGAAAGTTTTGGAGGAAAAAGAGGTTTGTGGGTCCCGTAAACAGTGCACAGGACCCACAAACCTGACAGAAACGCGCTTATTAAAAGAAAAAAAAAAAAGCCAAAACGCAAACGTTGAAATGCAGACTTTCCAAACGCATACTTAGTTTAAGAGATTCTTTGTAGTCTAATTGAGTGGTCACTAAATTTTGTCACGCAAATATGTTGCTTTGCATGAAAATTGTTTTTTAGTGGAATTTTGATAATTTGATAATTACAACAAGAGAGTGGGATTTAAACTGTGGATATCTCTGTTAAAAATATAAAGATGTGTCAACCAATTGAACTACAAGTACAAGACTCTTAATGTTTATTCATGTTTTTTGAAACTAACTTGTAAATCCATGCATATACATGGATATACTTAAAAGATACACATTAAGATGTATTGTATAATAATCTTACATATATAATTTAAATATTATTAATAGTCATTCTTTTTTTTTCTTTCTTTTAACTCTTTAAAAAGTCTTGTAAGAATGTTATTAGGTAGAAAATATAAATTATCCATTTTTTTAAAATATTTTTATGTTCATTAATTCTAGACTTTTTTATTTTTGTACACAATAACTCACTTGAATGGATATTTATGATATGGTCCCACATTTGATTCCAAAATTAAGAAATAAAACCCTCTTTAAAAATAAATAATTTGGGACACATGGCATAAAATTGGACTTCAATTATAGAATCTAATTAGATTTTCTCTAACCTTTACCTATTAATATATATATATATATATATATATATATATATATATAAAATTTTTGTGCCAAATGAATTATTTTTAGTTATAAAAAAAAAAGGCTCATAAATATAAAATCATTCAAACTTTCTCTTCCTCTAATCTATATATCTATATATATAACAATAGGTGAAGTAGAGAGAAACTCAAATTGCAATTCCAAATTAGAAATCTAATTTTGTGCCGTATGTCTACATCTATGTGGCTATCAGTTCATAATTATCCTTCCAATTGTTCAATTAAAATCTGAAATTGAAATTGAATTTTGCTCTATGTGGCTAAATGTATGTGTGACTATTCTCATTAAAACCACTTCTATGTATCGGGTCAAGTGAATTACTGTGCTAATTAAGTTTTTTCTTAATTTTGTAGTCAAACGTGAAAACCAAAGAGGCTATTTTTAAGCATGAAGCTTAGAACAAAGCAAGCAGTATAGTGAAATCAAATCAGAGCCGTTAATCTCAAATATTCATAATAAAAAATATTAAAACATTTCTCGAACCCAAACCCTAAACTCGATCTAAATCTAAATTCATTCATTCTTTCTACAATTGCTGTAGTCCGAACAGCTGGTATCGATTATCATCGAGCATGGGGAAGAGAGAGAAGCGAAAAGCCAAACTCAATCTCGAAGAAAAAGATGAAGCAGAACCTAGCGGCTCTGCCAAGCTGTCGAATTCCTTCTTGGTACTGAGCAACGACGACAATGACGACGACGACGACGAAGCAGCGAACGAAGATTTGAGCCTGAAGATTGTCAAGAAGGCGCTGTTGATGCGTGCCGCCAATTTGGTTCCTAATGCCGCCGCCGACGTCGGCGTTTTGAATGGAACCCAGGGAGCAATTGATTGTGGTGGCAATGGATCTTCTTCGTCTGTATTGGAAGGGGAAGTGGTTGAATCTCCCAGTGGCAGTGGTAGAAAAGTAGTTGTTCCTTTCGGGAGTAATAAGAAAATTGTTAAGAAGAAGAAGAAGATTAAGAAGATGGAAGTTCAAGACCAATCCGTGAGTTTTTTTTTAAAATATAAGAAGAAACATGTTGAACTGCAGTTGATTGTAATTATGCTTTATATATTTATATTTTGTGCCTAAAACTTAGGAATAGTTTTTTTAGGTTCACTACATTATGTTCCCAATTAAATTCAAACACATAGTTACATTGAATTTAGAAAAATGCTAAAAGCACAGACTATTTTACAAATATTTTTACAAAATGCTGATGCGGTGAATGGTGGTTATTGGTAAGAAAAAAGTGATAATAATGGTAGACTAAGATGAGAACCAGTAAGAATTTGCTAGATCCATAGTTTGTAAAAATATAGTAAAATACTTCATTGTCTTTGGAAAAGATAACAATACTTCATTGTATTTGAATATAATTGAGAAATTAATGTATAGCATTTAACAATACTTCAATTTAAAATTTTGATATTTCTATATTGGATATGCAGATATAAGTTTCCCCATTTCGACAATTGAGTAAAAATGGACTTTTGGCTTACTTGGTGGGTCATGAGAATTTTTGTATATGACTGTTTTAGAAACTTATATTGTCTTAGGTTATTGTTGTGAACGATAAAGAGGAGGAGGAGACAGTGGAAGCCTCAAATATGGTTGAGCCTGTTGAAATAACCGACAACATTGTGTTTTAGAAGCTTCTTGTGAGTTCAAATATTTGCTCTCAAATGCCAATTTTGAAAATACAATTCCTATTGAAAGGCTTAGTTCGGTATCTCTATGATTTCCATTCTCTCAATGGGGGCCAAGGTATTTTGATCCCCTAGATAGTGGTTGGGGAGTGTGCTTTAATTGTGGTGAAGAAGGTCATACAGTGGAAAACTATACAGCAGCTAAGCAGAAGAAGCCTTGCTTTGTTTGTGGGAGTTTGGAGCACAATGCAAAGCAATGCTCAAAGGTTCATTGAATGAATATTGGATTTTTATTATTATTTATTGTAGGACTTATTTCCTGTGCTACTAATTGTTGTTATATTTACCCTAAGTTGTATATATGTTCTACACATACATACATGTAATGTGCACACTAGCTCATGCATATGTGTTTGTGGGTGCTCATGTGCATCTGTGCATTTATCTATTTATGATGGGCCTTTGATTCTGATGATCATCCATATTTGGTTGTTTGATTTATGTCTTGGTTCTTTTTCAGGGACAAGATTGCTTTATCTGCAAAAAAAGTGGCCACATACATAGATGTGTGTATGTATGGAGAAAAGTATTTAAATTATATATATAAGGTAATTGGTTTTGATTTTGGTGTTCAAATTAAGTTTTTCTCTTTGCTTTTTAGTTTGACATTTTGATCAGCATGCCCTCAAGTTCAGCCGGGTACCAATTTCGAATCGATCAGATTCCAGATCGCTTAGATCTACTTTGATTCTTTTGTTTTTGTTTTTGTCGAATCTAGGGTTTATCACTTGATTTTTGGATGAATATATTGCTTTTGTTTATTCATGGTGTTAGTACTCTACTTTGAATGTTCCGATTTCAATGTATTTCTCCCTCAATTGTTCACACTCTAGATTTCGAAATTAAAATGATTGTGTTACTTGCTAATGGTGAAATAAGCCACATCACTTCCCAATGAAAACTTCAAAGTCACTGTAATTGAGATCTGCTCTTCCGCCCTGTTCTGTTTCTTCTTTGCAACTCCATACACACAAGGTCAGAATAGCGTGGTTAATTTTCCTCTTTCGGTTACTCTCTTTGACGATTTGGCCCACTTTTTTACTATTTGCATGTTCCATTCCAAACTACAGAGGAAAAAAGAAAATCCAAAAGGAAGCGCAAAAAAAAAAAAAAGAAACTGTGAAAATTGAAAAATTTGTTTGTTCTCTGCCCTGTCAACAAACTATTCAGAAGCTATCCCATTCCTTTTCTGCAACAACCGACAATTCAGAAGGTAAGCATGCTCTTTTTTTTTTCCCCCCTATTCAACTACCGTTTCAAATTGTATAAACTACCCACAAATCCTTTTTCCTCTCCTGAATGTAATTTTATAGGGTTCTTCTTTTTATTTTTGGCTACCTGTTACCTTAATTTCCCATTTATTTTCTTTTTTCAGTTCATTGAGTGAAGTTTTCTTCGATTGTTGTATTGGTTAGATTTTATTTTTGTTTGGCAAATTTTTGTTAGGTTTGCACTTTTTTTGTTTGCCTTTATGTTTTGTTGATTACTGTTGAGTGTAAATTTATTGATGATTTCTCTCAAAGTGAAATTATGGTTTCACTGGAATTATTTACTGCATTTTTTTAATAGAAACAAACCGATAGATAACAAAGATTTTGTTAAATATTGTTTTGCCGCATGGTTTAAGGTTTGGCTACCTTTTCCCCTAATCTCCCATTTATTTTTTCAATTTCTTGAGTTCTATTTTGTTCATTTGTTGTATTGATTAAATTTTTATTTTTGTTTGGCAGATTTTTGTTAGGTTTGTGCTTTTTTTGGTCAGCACCTAAAATTTGAATTGATTTATGCTTTTGTGCAGATCTATGTTTTGTTGAATCATTCTCAAAAGAAAAAAAAGAAAACATTGATTACTGAGAGTACAGTTATTTATAATTTTTTTAAGTAAAATTATTGGATTTTTTATGTTAATTACCTAGTTTTTGCAGATTGAACCGCATTTTCATTGATCGCCATTGTTGTTTTTCTTCTTGATATTTAATTTTAGTATTATTTCTCTATTGATATATGTCTCTATTGATATATATATTTTCATCGTTTTGCACCTTTTGGCTTAATTTATGTGGTATCATTCTATTTTTATAGATTAGTCTTTAAAATTGTTGGAAATTTGGAATTGCCTTAATTTTTTTTTTTTACCCTTTTTCCAGCAGCATTTTTTTTTTTTTTTTTACCCTTTTTCCAGCAGCCTTATAGAAGGTTGGAATTCTCCTCAAATTTTTGTTCACTATGCTTTGTAATCAATTTCACTTATTTGTGTTTGTGAGGTTTTACTCAATTTCAAGCCAATTTTGTATATTTAGTTTGTGGTCTCTAGCATAGTGTTTCATGTACTGTAACTATTGATTTTTATAATTCATATAATTTTTCATATGTGTTTGCACCCACCCTTTGGTGTTAGTTCTTGAGTTTTTATTGAGAATTTTGCTTCGCAACCCAATGAAGAGATAAGATGAAGGCAGTGGCTAATTTTCTATAGATGAGTAATGGAATTCTCAGGGATGTACTTTAGGAATACAACATTTTGAATCAAAAGAAGGGGTCACATATTAGGTTTTACTTGCTCATTTATTATATTTGTCATTTTCTCTGTTAAGTCTGACTAATTAATTCTTGCAATATTTAAAATACCTTGAACTACTCAAATGTATTTTTTGATTGAGATCCATGGAGAAGTGTACCAACAGTAGATTTCACAATAGTAACTTTTTGTAATACAGTTTCTAGAATTTCGAAGGCCACTATTTTATGAGCTTATGATTTACAAATACTATAATCAAATGCAAGAATAACCTACTAGGGAAAGCTTACAACAAACCGATACATTATCGACATAAACCTGCTAGAATTATAATCTTAACTTAAATATTTGTGACTAGACTAGCACATGAAATACCTAATATATCAATTAAATAATTATGGACATTGAGCATGTTAAAGACTATTAGTATAATAGTAGTGCTGTTAATAGAATCGAATTTTGTTGCTCCAAATTGATTTTCTTGCCAATTATAGCTTGCACAGTCCACCAATATTACGGAAGAGAGTGGCCTCCGTGATGCCTAGAAGGTAGAAACACTGTATTATTGTTCTAAATTCCTAATATAGACATTGGTTAAATCAAATATTCAGTAATTACCCGAGTTCTATTTGACTTGGTTTCTGTTAATTTTTGTATTGCTCAGGCTTTTAGGCTCAGTTTATTGGCAGGGTTTTTTATTTATTTATTTTATTTATTTAATGTTGTTGTTGTTAACTTTGCTTATTTTGTTTATTCATTTATTTTTATTGTGTATGTCTTAGTGTCTTGGATTTGAGTACTTATAGATGATTTACTTTTATTTATTTATTTTATGAATCGATGATTACATAATAAAGGGTGAAAAGTTTCATGAATTCCATAACTTGGGTGTGCGTATAATCTAATATATCTCTTTCTGTAATTTTGAAGTAAAGCCTAATAAATTTGAGGAACCTTTGTGTAATTAATCTTGATTCTTGCTGTTGAAATTAGAAACTGTTCTCAACTTCCTTTTAATGACTATTTTTGACTTTTTTCAATAGTCTCTCTTTACACTATTCCCCTATTTTTACTATCCCTTATTGAGTACTTGTATACGAAATAGGACATAGAATTATTTTAGTGTTATTAAACTCAAATTTGGTTTTATTAGACATTCAAATTTCTTGCTGTTTACTTCAAATAAACCTGTGATATTTTGTGTTTTCAATGATATTTTTATTCTCATGTGCTATTGTAGATTTATCACTACTTTGTTTAGGATATTTATGTCACATTTGGTTTGATTTTGTTTAGAGTATTTGGGTTAATTGGTTTTGGGTAATTGCCAATGATGTTTTTAAAATAGAGAAAAAGAAACACAATCATGCCTTTCTTTTCCTTTTTCTTAAGAGATGAATGGTGACAGTCTTAAGTTTGGAAGACACTATATATTTTTTTTCCACAGTGTTACCAATTGAGATAACCTTAATAGAAGCTTAAATTAGAGATTTGCACATGTTTTGATCCTAGCCACTTTGAGATGTACATATATATTCTTGATCACCTTCTTGATTTGTAGTTGATATTTCTGCTATAACTGTTAAAATTATGCTTTAATCTTGATTTGGTGTACTTTCTATTGCATTCATCTCTTAAGTTGTATTGTAACTATTGTAATTTGATGTTGTGGTTAACATAGTTCTATGGTGCATAGGCTTATATTAAAAAACGATAAATTATATTGTTTCACAGTGTTAAAACACTGTTTTGTTTTATAGTTCTTTCAATAAAAAGAAAACTAACTGCTTGAAATACATAGCAAAGGCTTGCAATACAGGAGGGAAAAAAAAAAAAAAAAAAACCCTTACGACACAGATATAGACCACCGGCCATTCCCTCGCTAGACTTAGACATTTTTATAGATTATGAAAATTACAAAAAGATTGGTTACAGTTTTAGGTCTTCACTGTAAATGAACGGAATTAAAAACAGTTATCTGTAACTAATCTTAAAGATGTTGTTGGGATCAAATCAGTATAATATTGAACATTGTGCCGATATTTAAGCTTTTGTTCTCAGCAATTTAGTTTTGATGTTGTTTGTTCTGTAATGAATATGTGTTGTTCATTCTGTTATGTGTGTTTGTTGCCAGTGTTCTTAAAAAGTTCTATTACGTATAAATAATTGGCAAATACAATTGTAAACAACATTCTATGTAATTTTTATCTATTTAGATTAGTACATCAATCTTTGGCATCCACATCCAATTGAGGGCTTCCCTAGCAGGTGTTTAAGTGATTCTGCTGATCACTGCTAAGTATATAAAAGATCTTATACTCTACTTATATGTAGATTAAAGTTCTTTTGAGCTATCAGCGATGCTTTCTCTTATTAACCAGTAACTCTATCAATGTCATATACATTCTTTTAGACCATTTTAAACTTGGCAGATTTAAGGTGTTGTTAGTTTCATTAAGGTTTGTAATATGCCATTACTAAAATTTAATTGTATTATATAAACTACATGCCCATAATATAACTAACAAATACCTAATTGATCTATCAACAAATATGCCTAGAATATGCCTAAAATATAAATTGTATTGCATAAACAACAAATATAACTGACATATTTCTTGTAAAAAAGAATATTTCATAGCTAGCTACTAGAAGCTCTCTCAATGTTCAACTAGATTGGATGTTAACATATTTCAGTGGGATCTATCACAATGTTGATGGTTAGCCTATCATTTGAATTAAGCTTTTAATACAAGGTTAAATTTATTATTTACATTTTCTCTTTTTTTTCTTTATTGTTTCTTTAGTGTTTGATAGATTGTGCTGAGAAACTTAATTTAGCCATATTCATGATTGGAGAGAATGAAATAGATGCTATTACAGTAAGTATTATTAGCAAACAAAAAAAAAATCCTTTTTATTTTCCTTGCAAAATGAATTGTTATGATTATTGATTCCTAATTCTCCATTATTGTTCCATAGGGTCATTGGTTATGGTGACACCCAAGTAGTTGTCACAGAAATCTTCCTAATAAGCTTTCTACCAATCTAGAAATCTTCCTAATAGGCTTTCTACCAATCTATCTTACAGCACAATACACTAACAATTCTTCTGCTTATGACGAAATTTGGCAAGTCTTTTTCTACCTCTAATATAATGCATAAAAAATAGAACATGATATGAAGAAGATTTAGTAATTTTTCAAGGTAGAAGATTTGATGATGCAGTTGTGTAAAAACTTGCGGTGTGTTGGAGGTGAATATTTCAATGACTCCAATAGATTCCAATACACCAACCACATCTGGTAACACCATGATATTAAATAAAGAGTTAGAATCGAATTATCAATAATATTATTTTCTTTGCTTTTTAGGAGTTTTATGCTAAACTCATTGATTTAATTATGTTCAGGTTTTATTCCAAAAGTTTTGGTAGCCATAGTTGCCCCTTTTTCCAATCCTCAACTGAAAAAATTCCTTACTCATTTTATTGATTAAACTCATAATTTCTAAAGTTCTTAGTTGCTTATTGCTGGACTTTTTGGTTTTCAAATTCTATGGTGAATGTGAGAGCATGTTTGTTTCAGGTAGAGATTTCATTTGATGTAGCAGCAGCTGCTGCAATAAAGATGGGAAAGGGTCTTAGTGATAGAAAAGTCATTGTTTTGCTATAAGTCTTATTGCCTTATTCAAATTAATATAGAATCTCTATATCATGTTATTATATTATGATAATCAGTTTAGGATATTTTAATTGAAGTTTCACTTCAAAATCCCTTTGAATATGCTTATGATGACTCCCTTTGTACTCCTACTGATGGTAACATTGATTTTCGGACGGTATATGGGGTTCCAGCAAGAAGGGCATAAGGTATAGCCTGAGATTTGAGTTTTACATTTGTTAGAGACTCTGCTTCGAGTTTGCTGGCAAGAAAAAGGGAAGGGGTAGCCATGGTTCATGGGGTTTTGGATGGTTCACTGACTACATTGTTCAGTTCCAAAGCCAAAGGAGTTGATGAATTTAGCAATTTTTGGAGAAGATTAATATGAACTAATTGTATTTGATTGATAACAGTATAGACTTCATTATTATTCCTGTTTCTTTTCCATCATGTGGTTTAGTGGCTTGATGAAAGTACAAATTTAAAAAAATCATGAATCTAAATATTTATGAGGATTGAAAAAATTAACTTAGGGAAAACAGTTTGTTTCCCATTGCTTTAAGTTTTACATTTAGTTTGCTTTAAAAAGGTCTCATAGCGTCACTTAAATAATAAAATGCAATATATATTTTTATTGTTTTATCTAATTCTATCCTCCTTGTGATAAACCCAAAAAGACCAAAAAAAAAAAAAAAATTGACCAATAGTATCACTATAATTAACCATTCACGTGCGGTAGCACGGGTTGCATACTAGTTTTATATATAGTGTTAGATATATGATTATGTTTTTTATGATTTATTTACATTAGACTCCTCGTTTTCTACTCTAAATTAACTCATTTGGCACAAAAATTAAAAAACTTCGATTAGATGAAACACGTACCATAAAATTAAACTCTAATTAAAATCCAATTTTTACACTGAACTAACTAACTTGCTTCAAACATTTTAAAATTTTGATTAGATGAGACACGTGGCACAAAATTAGACATTAATTGAATTCCAATTTAAAATCTAATTGAATTTTCTCTCAGCTTTACTTATATATATATATATATATATATATATATAGATGACTTATAAACTTGAGTTGTTTTTAGTTCTACCAAAAAAAAAAAAAAAATAGGCTCATAAATATAAAATCATTCAAAAATTATGTGTTTTATCGTTTACTTATATTGGACTCCTCTTTTTTTACATTAAATTAACTCATTTTCGTACAAAAATTAAAAAAATTTAGATTAGATGGGACACATGTTGCAAAATTAAACTCTAACTAAAATCTAATTTTTACATTGAATTAACTCACTTGGCACAAAAATTTAAAAACTTAGATTAGATGGGACACGTGGTACAAAATTAGATTCTAATTGAATTCTAATTTGAAATCTAGTTAGATTTTCTCTCAGTTTTACTTATTATTATTACTAGCCGCAGATCCGCGCATGCGCGAGATAATTTATTTTTTAAGGTTAATCTTATTAAATATATTTGGGGTAATAAGTAATAACACTCTCCCATTTTGTTTATATTAATAACAAAATATTTTAAATTTATTTAATAATCTGTTTATAAATGTTTAACCATGGTTAGTAAAGACATTACTCATAACTTTAGAATTAAAATACAAATTTATAAAATACCAAAACATTTGAAGTGACAAATCTCTCCATAATTCATTGGGAAAAGAAAAGGGAAAAAAAGAAGAAGCAAAAGACATTACTTAATATTTTGAAATACACTTTAATTTAAAATTTTAAAATAAGAGAATTTAATTTTAAAATTAAGGATAATTTTGGAACCTAGCTTAAGCACAGGCAAGTTAATCCACAATATTTTAATATTAATTTAACAAAGTTTGGTCAAACAAATGTAAAGGGTGAAAATATTTTTTCCTTTCAAGTTTGGGGTAGAGTGTTATTTCTTCAAACATCAAGGAAGGAGAATGTAATTACCCCTATATTATTATTATTATTATTAGGCGAAAAACCAATTTTAGTCCTTACATTTTTACGCGATTCCCACTTTGGTTCCTAACTTTTTTTTTCATCGATTTTAGTCCCTATCCTAGAAAACGCGTCTCGTTTTAGTCCCTGACGTTATATCAGAGACGAAAATTGCACAGCTGGCAAATGGAAAAAATTTAAAATATTAAAATAATGCCCACTGTGTCCGCGTGGCTTTCCACGTCAGCCTCTAAATTAAAAAAAAAAAATTTAATTTATTAATTTTAACTAAATAAAAAAATTAAAAAAGAAAAAGAAATCAAACCTAACAAGAACAAAAAAAAAAAAAAAAATTTTGAAACTGCAAGAACAACAAATTTAAAACCCAGAAAGAGCAAGATCAACAAAACACAAACCCAGCAAATTTAAAACCCACAAAATTAAATTCAAACCCATATTTCAAACACACAGATCTAACACTGGAGCCTCTAATTGCTATAAGCCTCCTTTGACACGGGCCGAGGGTTCAGCCTCGGGTTGATGCCGGATGGCAGCCACCAGGCATTGCCTCACCACAGATTGATTTCCCAGGATCTCCTTACTCTGGCTCCCAGACGGGTATTTCACATTCTAGTGTAGAGTAGAAGAAATGGCTCCTAGGGTGTGAAGCCAAGGCCTTGCCACAATGGCAGTGTAGGGTGAATAAGCGTCCACCACAATGAAGTCTACCTCCACTACCTCTGAACTAGTTTGCATGGGTAGTCTAATTTGGCCCTTCGCAATGACGACCTTCCCATCAAAACTCACCAGGGGTGAGCTATATGTGTTAGGCCCTCGGGTTTCAAGTTTAGCTCCTTATACAGGTCGGGGTACATTATCTCGGCACCACTGCCTTGGTCCACCATCACCCTTTTCACACCATATCCCCCAATCCTAAGGGTAACCACCAAAGTATCATCGTGGGGTTGGATAGTTCCGATCTTATCCTTGTTCGAGAAGCCCAAAACCGGCTGAATTTCTAGTCTAGCCCTCTTTGGCTCTTGAATAACGTCCTCGGCAGATAGCCAAGCCACAGACATCACTCTAGAAGGGCAGGACCCGGTTCTCCCTATAGTAGTGAAAATGACATTTATCGTTCCTAAAGGGGGTCTTGAGAAATCATCTCTTCGAGCTCCTAAGTTTACCTGGCCCCCTGACCACTAGAGTGGTGCAAAAGTTGTTTTAGCTTTCCTTAAAGGAATCAATGGAACCTGCCCTCAAGCCGTCAAACCACTTCATCGCCATAGGTCCCAAGTTGGAAGGGAAAACTTTTGAACATCAGGGCCTCGTTTTTGGCGTGCAGAACCATCCTCTGGTTGAAGTGGCTCTCATGTTCCACAAGGTCTATTTGACCATTGTAGATGGTGAATGTTGGTTGGTGGAAATGCCGAGGAAGCATCTCCACTTCAATCTTGTGCTTAAAGGGCGACTTGGAAATCTAGTTCAACGCCCTGCTCATAACGTCATTTCCTAGACCTTTGCAAGGTAGACTCCTACGCCTACATTTGTGGTGGCACTCCTCATCGTAGGAGAAAGACTCACTGGGTGGGGTCCTCAACCTTTGCCTATAACTGGCATCCTTTCTATCATCAGAGGAAGTGTCAGAGCTGGAAGGGGTTTGTTTTCACTGTGCATGATGCAGCTTTCTCTTCAGCTGGTCAACTTCCAGTTGCAGGGCTTTGGTACCTTCCTCATGGGAGAGATGGCTCTTACCCCGTGAATGACTCTTATCAGATTGGATAGTGTGCACGTTTCCCTCCCGGTCCCTTCTATGTTCAAGGTTGACAAAGGATTCTCACGTTGGGATCCTATGGACTCTGCATGTTGTGGACCTAAACCTACTATCGTTAGCTGTTGCACTCACTATTACATAAGTTCTTCTCACAGACGGCGCCAATTGTAGGGACACAATTTGTGGTCCAAACCCAAGACATGTGGAGTGTTGGCCCAGCGAACCCAGTATAATAAATTTGTAAAGAATGGATTAAAGAACTAGGCCCTAATAAATTTAACAACGGCCAGTATGAGTTTAGAGGGTGATCAAGCAAGAACAAGGCACATAGGACTGAATAAATTCTCTATCTGAGGAGGCAAGTCTTGGCATAAATCAATGGAACTGATCACAAGTGCAACTATGATTGCTCTAGTATTCTTTTTCTGTTTTTTTGTCCCCCCATTTCCTTCAGGGGTCTCTTACATTATATACCTCCCTGCTGATGATCTTGGCCTTCTATTTGTCAATCATCCAAGCCACCACTTGAGTGCCCGTCCCATCAGACACCCATTCTGGCTCTTTGTGAGTTGCGGTGGCCAAGGAAACACTGTTCAGAGGTTTTCTCCACATAAATGCGGCCAGAAAAGTAGCTACAATGCATTTAATGCAAAGGTAGCGGCTTTTCCTTAGATATTTCTGGGTTTTCTTCCTTCTCGTGTGTTTATGAGGCACGCTCTTGATACTGGAGCTTCTATAGAGGCCATTTTTGTCACTGAAATACGTATCTGAGCTATATTTGCCATGGTCAAGGAGGAATTACCCCTCGGACCGCCATCTACTCCTCTTTTACTTATGGGGCCCTGAACTGGAACCCCTCATAACTATTTGCCTCTCCTCGGACACAACAACATCCTCAGATAAGGCCCAAGGCCCAATATACAATTTTGGGCCATCATCCCTACAACAGTAGCTAATTAGTTTTATCACTTTTTTTTCATAATTTCATTTATAACGTTTTTTACTATTATTATATATTTACTAACTAATGATTTTCATAACAGAGGTGTTAAATGAGATGTAGCATTGTTTATTAGATTTTTAAATGTAATTTTGTATGAAGATTACACACACACACACACACACACACACACACACACACACACACACACACACACACACACACATATATATATATATATAAAGTTAAATGAAATGTCAAAAAAGGGATTTTAAAATTTTCTAACTTTATTTCTTATGTAATTTCTATTATTACATGAGAACATCTCCTTTTAGTTATGAATTAAAGTTTAATTAGTTTTAAGTTTAAATATATTGTTATGATTGTCTATAATTATTGATTATTGATTCAATTTTTTATGTGAATGTAACAGTTGATTTTATTGCACTGTAAAGTTTTTAATGTTCTCTATATGGGTCATATTTATTTTTTATTTTTACTTCTCCTTACAACCTCTTTGTTTTCCAATTAATAGTTACTAATTGACATTTGATCTCTCTCTCTCTCTCTCTCTCTCTGTCTGTCTGCAAGCTACTGTTTTCCAAAATTTTATGATGATTTTATTGCATTAAATATGCATTGCAGTTTTTTTTTATTCCATTTAATTTTGCTACCCTTAAGTTAGTATATCTATAACTATTAGTTTCTTTATATTATATTCGGTTTGATATCCTCAAAATTTTTTTTTTTTTTTTTAAATTTAGTGTTTCCCAATTGGCATTTGTTTTGTATTATATTTTTCTTTGATGTATTGAGTTTGAGAATGAGTTTGTCCCTAGTATTACTCCACTTTATGAGGACACTTTTATTTATTGAATTTAAGTAAAATTTAAAATTTAAAATTTTTTTAAATAAAAAGTAGAGAAATATATAAATAATATAATGATATGGAAGATGTGGAGAGATGAATAGTGATATTAAGGTAGAAGGTAGTGGGGTGATAAAAAGATAAAGGTAAGGAAAAAGCTTGGACAAAGTGTAAATGTAAAAATAAAATAAAATAAAAAGAGTACAATTTTTTAAGGAAAATTTTATTGATTTTAATTTAAATGAAATATTCCATGTTTAATTATTAAAAATAAAAAAAGAGAGAAAATATAAATAATTTAATGATGTAGAAGATGTAACTAAATTTAAATATTGAATAACATAAAATGAGAAGAAAAAAAAAAGAAAAAAGAAAATATATAACAATAAATACCAATAAAGAGAACAATTGCACAAAAAAAAAATTTGTTCTTTCTCATAACTCAAATTAAGATTGATGGTTTTTATTTTTATTTTTTTTAATATGTGTTTTAGGATTGTGCTTTTTTAATTTCCCATCAGAAAGTCTTTTCTTTCCCTTTTATAATTTTGATTGAATTTTGGTTTGGATTAATACTTAGTTGTTTTTGGAAATAGGAATTTGAAAATGCCTACCAATTTTTTTACTAATAAATTATTATAAAATCTATTTTTTATTT
Source organism: Quercus ilex subsp. ballota (assembly GCA_032727855.1). NCBI lineage: Eukaryota > Viridiplantae > Streptophyta > Magnoliopsida > Fagales > Fagaceae > Quercus > Quercus ilex. The sequence goes on along the minus strand of CM064909.1, from coordinate 57,636,565 downwards.
TAATTTTGGTTAAGTTAACATTGTAATTTGTGATAATTTTTTTTATTATGATAATTTCTTTATTCCTTAAGAGATGAGTTGTATATTAAGCAAATGTAACACACTACAACAAAGTTAGAAGAATATGGTTCACCTTAAAATATATTGATGAAATACACCAAAAAAAAAAATTAAAATTAAAATGATATATTTGTAGAGATAAAAAGATAAAAAGAAAAAAAAAACAAAAAAAACAAAAACAAAAAAAGTGTGAAAATATATATATATATCTATATATTTGAATAAAAGACAATGCTTGAAGTAATTGTTACTTTTTATATATTACAATTCATTGCATAATATTTATATTCTCACGCATCGCGCGAGTCTGCGGCTAGTTTCCTATAAAAACTAAATGATTCTACAAGTCTTCTATTGGGAATAAATTCTAATCTTAGGTTCCTAAATGCAAATGTAGTAGAAACATGGTGAGAGAGAATAATGGGTTGTGCTCATGGTTAGTGTAATAAGCATGTGATATGATTGTGGGCTTCCTTTATAATAGGATCTTTTGTTACTCTTAGAGCAAACAAAATGACGCCCTTATCCCCACCCAAAATGTTTTCCTATAATGACAAGCTTTATCTTTTAACCTCTAAGAAATGCAATGCAATGGCTAAAGGATATGACCCTTTAACATATGGTCTCTAATCAAATAAACAAAGGCTCATGTCCCCTTTAGGTACAAGTTTATATGGAATTCAATTGTTTTCAATTTTTTCTTTTCTCTGTAAGAAAGAACCATCAACCTTAACTAACCAAAAAAAAGAAAAAGAAAAAAGAACGATCAACATTAATTAGAGTTATAAGAAAGAACAAAAAAAGGGTAACATTTAACAATTAAAGAGAAAAAAAACAATTTTAAAAAACAAATCTAAATGGCATTAACTAATGTGGAATTTTAAAGAACTCTTGGTTTACCTAGAATATAATAGAGAAAAAAAAATGAGACTAATACTAATTCTAGGAAACATATATAGAGAAGAAATAAGGATGCTAATTAAAGAACATTAGCAATACCATCAATCTCGTTTGAAGCTTAATCATAGCTCCACTAATTTGCTGACTTTCAACTTTTGGCTAGTATATATTCAGGCATTCTCCAATGCCGTAAAATTCCTTATTGTCTAGTTTGACTTGAATTCTCACATACTACCCAATTAAATTAAGTGAGAAAATGAGCATAAAGATTCTAGTGTAGGAAAAAAAAAAAAAGAATTCCCAAAGATTAGTAATTTGGCATAAATAGAAGAATGTATAAAAAATTCATTGAAAATTTGAGAGAGAAAGAGAGAGAGAGAACCTTTTTTTGATTTCCAGAAAACTACCCAATTAAATTAAGTGAGAAAATGAGCATAATGATTCTAGTGTAGAAAAAAAAAGAAAAAAAAAAAAGAAAAAGAAAAGAAAGGATTCCCAAAGATTAGTAATTTGGCATAAATCAAAGAATGTATAAAAAATTCATTGAAAAATTGAGAGAGAGAGAGAGAGAGAGAGAGAGAGAACCTTTTTTTGTAAAAGAAAACTATGCATAAAATGGAAATAGTTACAAATTTATAGTAAGAGAGTCTGAATGAGAAAAGACAAACTAAAGGAAGATAAAGAGAAAGAAGAAGAATAATATTTATGTAGAGGGTAGTGAGGAAATGAAAAGGTAAGAGTGAAGAAATGTTGGAAAAAGTGTAAATATTAAAATAAAATAAAAAGTAAATGTTAAAAAAAATTATAGGAAAATTAGAAAGAAAATGATAATAAAGTGGAAGCTGATGTGACTTAACTGGAACATAGTAACAATAAATACTACGCTTCAGCTTTTAGATATAATATAGATATAGATTATTATTATTATTATTATTATTATATATAGATTGGTTGGGGGGCCTTGATGACTAAGGGTTTGGTTGCTCAATGGAGCTCATGCCCAAGACGCCTTCAAGTTTCAAGCCCAGAAAACTGTTAATGACAAATAAACAAGTTGATTATGCTGGCAATTTTTTTTTTGTTACTTGGTACTTAGCTTCTAGTCTAGAGCAACCTGTACAAAGAAGATGTAGTTATCGGGAATACTAAAGCATTTCTACACTTTGATTGAACTTTCAATGGAAGATTAAAAGATTATCGCAGAAAGCACATTTGTAAATTGACTGAGTTTGGATTGGAATGCACAGGTTAAAATTTGCTGAACGTTGGGAACTTAGGAAAAAGGATGATTGCCACAAGCTAAGCTTAAGGCATGAGCTTAGCTTGGCCTTGGACCCAACCAGGTAGCCAAATGACTAGCCTAGCTAGACACTAGACAGCATACACAACAATTGTGTGATTATATGCTCAAAAACCTAACCCGTTAGTTTTGCATCCTAGAAAAGCTAATGATTCTTGATTAATTAAGCAATGCAGTAGTTTGTCCTTATTTTTTCATATTGCACAGCACAAAGAAACAAGCACTGGATGGTGAAATTCGTGCAGATCAGCTTGAATAAATCTGACTTTCTTGTAGAGTACTTTCAATTTTCAAACCGAATTTGTTATTTTATAATATTTTCAAACCGAGTTGAATAAGGTTAGAATATATTGAAGCATAAATCACGGATATGCATGTGGTTAATTTACTCACTCTATAGCTTTGTGCATCCAATATTAGAAACCGACCTTTAAATATTACTGAGTTGATTTCGAGGTCAACATTTTTAACATTTTGGTTCTTGTTTTAAGATCCATTTACATGTGTCCTGGATCAGAGTTTACAACCTTATGCGGATCTAGCTAGTCATGAAATCAAAAATTGCATAATAGTAAAATATATGTCATGTGTTGTGTCCGATGCTTTTAATAATTGCCTCAAGTACAAAATTGCTTCTTCTTACGAAAAATATAGTAGTAGTAGTAGTAGTATATGATGTTTGCACGATCATGAAGTTTGATTTATTGAGCTTCACGCAGCGTTGACCTTTTACAATTAGTCCCCACCACCTAATAATACACTCACTAGTTTATCAGTGTTAAGTATAACAAAGATGACCTAAAATAAAATAATAAACAAGCCTCCCCTAGGCAAAAAACAAAGCCACTTATTTGATTATTAATTGTCTACTAGTGGCGTTTGACATTTAAGGGGTTTTAATTTCATGTTTTCAAAAGGCAATACATACATCCTACATACAGTTTTTGATACCCACTTCCTACTCAACCTTTTCTATCTTCAATTCTAAGCAAGCAACCCTCATCAAACACAAACAAAAACATATGGATTCACCTCATAAAACCAAGTCTCTCTCCAATAGTCTCTTCTTCCTTTTCATCCTCTTGTCAACAAATCTTCTCACCTTGTTCCTTTCCTCTACTTTCAATGCCTCCTCGTGCTCTTTCAATCCCACCATTCCCACAACCACCACCACCACCAAAGACAATCAATATCCTTCTCCCAAATCACCCGATGTATCTACAGAAGCTGCAAATAATTTAGATCTTTCACCTGAATTCCTTGCTTTCACATCCGGGCAATTACTCCCATTTGGGGTCAATATCAACTTTGATTCCGACACCATATACCCCCCAGTAGGAAAAGCATGCACCCAATTCCCCAAAGAACTCAACACCTTCATGTCTTACAAAGTCAATGGTTCATGCCCAGAAGATGAGCTCTTAGCCCAAAAGCTCCTCCTCAAAGGCTGTGAGCCACTCCCTCGACGCCGTTGCCGCCCTGCTGCCCCTTCTAAATATGTTGAACCATACCCTCTTCCAACTAGCTTATGGACAACACCCTCAGACAACTCCATTGTATGGACAGCTTACACTTGCAAAAACTATGATTGTCTCGTCAACAGAAAGTATAGGGAAAAGGGTTTCAGTGATTGTAAAGACTGTTTTGATCTTCAAGGAGCTGAGAAATCTCGTTGGACCTCATCAAAAGGTGGTGGTGTAGACTTCAGTATTGACGAAGTCTTGGCAACAAAGAAGCCTGGAACAATACGTATCGGACTTGACATTGGTGGTGGTGTAGCTACTTTTGCTATAAGAATGATGAAAAGGAACATAACCATTGTTACAACCTCTATGAACTTGAACGGTCCATTCAACAATTTCATTGCCTCAAGAGGGGTTGTGCCTCTCTACATTAGCATCTCTCAAAGGCTTCCTTTTTTCGACAACACGTTGGACATCGTTCACTCCATGCATGTATTGAGTAACTGGATCCCAACAACGTTGATGCACTTCTTGATGTTTGATATCTATAGGGTGCTTAGGCCTGGAGGGTTGTTTTGGCTTGACCATTTCTTCTGTGTGGAAGAGCAGTTCGAGCAAGTTTACAAGCCGCTCATAGAGAGCATTGGGTTCAAAAAGTTGAAGTGGGTGGTAGGGAAGAAGCTCGATCGTGGTCCAGAGCGCCGTGAGATGTACCTTTCGGCTTTATTGGAGAAGCCATTGAACAACTCTTGGTGATTTTTTTTTTTTTTTCTTTTTTTCTCTCTCTCCTCTTGTTTACTTAAATGAGATTTTGATTTTGAGTTTAGATTCCTGTCTGTCTTCTTTGTAAGAAGTCGTGGCAAGGAGTAAATTTTAACAATATATGAAATTTTACTTGCACTAGTTTTCCCCCTTTGTATTGTCCCATATATGTTTTACATTTGATTTACCAATATTTATTCATTTTCCTCGCATTTATATAAATTGTAAGAAATTGAGTAGATCTTGTATATATTCACTTTTTCCAGGTTGTAAACCATGTGTCTCCATTATGGTTATTGCTCATGGTAGTGCTTGCTATGCTAGGACAAATCACACAATATCCATAACCTAAAAACCATAAGATAGAACCCAAAAGGCTTGAGAGAATGGTGGAGAGAGAGATTCTCTCTTTTCTTTTTTCTTTTTTACGAATTACACAAATGAGAGAGGTTATACACCTTTGTAACTTATTCCATATGTAAATTTTGCAACTCGTTCCCTATAACTAAATTACATGCGAGTATCTTCTTAAAAATAAAAAATAAAAAAATAAAAAAGTTACATGAGAGTATGTATCCATTTGGATACTGTTGAAACTGCGTCTGCGTTTGCCTCTTTTTTTCTTTTCTTTTCTTCTTTGAGAAGCGCGTTTCTGTAGCTTTTATGTTTTTTCAATGAATCCCGTGCACTGTTCACGAGACATACAAACCTCGTTTTTCAGCAAAACTTTCATTAAAAATGGATCTCATGGCACTATTCATACATTTAAAAATTATTTTGCTACAGTATTTTCAGTTTCAGTTTTTAACAAAATAAGCGATATCCAAACACACCATATATCTCATTAAATAGGGCCGATTAGACTATAGTTGGGTCACGACCACTAATGGGCATAATAGTGTATTATATATTTGTATATATGTAAGAAATGAAACTATTATTATTATTGGTTTCTCAAAAAAAAAAAAAAAAATGAAACTATTATTGCTCTCTTTCTCTGTAGCTGAATTAAAACGAATAAAAATCATATAGTGTGTTTATGAAGCACAAAGGGAATGCTCAAATTGAAACAAGATTTTTATTTGCTTAAAACCATTAGCACTCTAGAGATTTATCCGTAGGTTACTCTTCATACTTCCCAACTCTGATCTGTTTCATCTATCGTTGCAAATCTTTATTGTACACTTTTTTCTTTTCAAACAAGTTTAAAACCGGTGTTCCTTGTTCAGTCCTTTTCCCAAGCCTTACATATGGTGTCTGCACAACCATAGACCTTCATCCACATCTCCACAAAATGAAAATGTCGTCGTTGCGTTGAGTTTGACACTTCCTATGGCTCATTTTGTATTAATAGGGATAGGTTACTCTTCCGTTGGGAAATTTCAACAACCAATATCCATAGTTGCCACTACCTAATCGAGTCTTTCCCGTACTTTTGATCCACATATCCCACATATTATTAAACCATGTGAATGACGGGTTCTAATACCCCAAATTCACAAAGCCACTTCCATGATCCATCCACTACCTCTCAGAATTTTCTCATAAGCCTCGCTACTCTTCCTCTTTTAAGCCAAGAACCAAAAATATTCATCTTCTAGTGGACTAAGACCTGATTCTCAAGAATCTCAGCACCCAATCAAAAATAAATAAATTTATTTCGAGGTAAAAATTAATACTAAAATTATATATACATAAGATTTAGGATAAATGGTGCATACTTCATCAAGGCTTGAAGCCCAATACCCATATTCAACCACCAACAACATAGGCCATCTTCAAATAATGGCATCAGACCCACTGAGTTGACACTCAATTTTTCTTACCCATGGCCTAAGTATAAGGCCAATTCAAAGGCTCCACTTGGGAGTTCATAAGGGAAGGGAAGGGAATGGAATGGAATGATCATAAGGGAATGAAAAAGAATAGAATGTATTTAAGCAAGGGAAAGGAATAGAAAAGAATGAAATGAAATGAAATTAAGTAAACTTGATTGGATGTTTTAAAATAAATGAATGGAAATGAATGAAATGTAAGTAATCTTGTTTGGGAGCAATATGGAGGAAATGAAATGGAATCATTTTATGACAATATTACTAATAAATCCCTATTTTAAAATAAAGAGTTGAATATATAGGGGTATTTTGGGAGTTTTAGTAAAAAAATTATTAAATCTAATTTCATTCCCTCCCATTCCTCTCAATTTCAAGGGTAATGAAAATTTGAGGTTTTAAGGAAATAGAGAAGAATAAGTGTTCACTTCTACTCATTTCATTCCCTCCCACTTAAACTCTCAAACAAGAAAATGGACTTTCCATTTCCTCTATTAAAACTCTCAAACAAGGGAATGAAAGAATATTCTAAAATGATTCTTTTCATTTTTTTCCATTCCATTCTCTCCTCCCAATCGAGGCTTAAGTCTTCAACAGTGAAGTAGTGGTCTAGCAAAGTGAGAGAGTAATTTTTGATAATTTGCTAATAGCCATCCCCTTAGTCAATGTTTTAGCTTGGAGCACATTAACCAAGGGATTGGCTACTCATGCACAACTTTTTGTGTTTTATTTTTTTCTCATAATACAAATTGTCATCCATTACATTAAATGCTCCCATCTATCTTTTTCTTTCTTTTTTTTTTTTTTTTTTTTTTTTTTTCAGAAAGTATCTTTCTCTTTGCAACTAAAACCAAGTGTTACTTTCACCTTAATAATTTCCCAACTAAATAATTTCCCAACTAAGAAATAAATCCAATTCAACTACAAGGCTCAAGGTAAGCCCTCTGTCCTATGCAAAGCATTTTGAATCCTTCATATCTATAGATAAATACACCCTCAACAAAAAAAAAAAAACCATGATTTGTCCAGCCAACCAAAGACATTTCTATTCTTCAAAGCAAATACCCATTATAACATATTATATATAAATATTTTTTTGATAATTCAATAATTGGGGGTGAAGAGGTTTGAACTCTAAATGTCTGTTAAAAAAATCAAGAAGTGCTAACCAATTAAAAGCTCTTGGCTCATATTATATATCAATATAGATATAGAAATTCCCAAAATTCATAGATCATTTATTTTGCTGCTTTATGCTCAATCTCTCGTAACCAACCACAACCTAATTGATTTTAAAACCGCTAATACAATTCATAAGTAAAACTCTCAATGAAAATTCTGACCTTAGTGTGGAAACTTCTCCATGATTGTCTCCCTGTGAATTCGAATCCTGGCAGTAGAGGTATACCAGCTATTGTCACTTACCCTTTGTGCAGTGAAGATAGCGAAACTTCCTCACATCTGTTTCTTTACTGCCCCCTTGTTAGAGCAGTGTGACATGGTTTTGTTCTTCCTATCAGAACTACGGAAGAAACTCAACCAGATTGAGGTTAATTAATGGCAGGCTAGTTGTATCTTAGATAATAAAAAGTTGGAACAAGACAATATGATTTACTAGCAAACCATTTTCACCACCCACTGGACAATCTGGAATCACAGAAACCAGGCCGTAAGGGAAGTGTCCCTATCCAACTGATGTTTTACTCGCATCCCAAACTCTCATGCAGGTACCAAGAAGCTTTAAGCTTAAGCTTAAATCAACCCTCTCAGCAAGAGTGTCAAAACCAAGATGGGATGGGGTGGAGTTATCAGGAGTTGGCAGCTATAATCAAGATTGATGAGAAGAGAAACAAGAAATTTAGAAGAAGCGGGCATGCTTCTGAAGCTAAGAACAATCAAGGAACCAGAATGTTTGTAGGGGATGCAATAGTACTGGAGCCTCAACTACTAACATGGAAATTCAGGAGCATTGGAGGCAAGCTTACAAGATAAGAATTTAGGCTGTCAACACATCATTGTACTCACTGCCAGCAAGAACTTGGAATTCTGCAACAAGAAGAAAATTCCCCATTAAGGGAGCAAGCATTGCTGACAGACCTCCAATTCCTTCGACAACAAGAAATGACTCTCTGTTTCATTGCTGTTCCCAAACCAATTTTAAATGATGTTGATATTGCCTCTTTAGCCACTAAGATGCCAATTCATCACTGCCGGGTACAACCAGCAATTTTTGAATGCTGAACTTGATATATTTGCCTTTTGTCATATGTTAATGTGGGTATCGAAAAACAATTTTTAAAATGCGTAATCAATTTTGGGGGTTCCATTTATAACCAAAGAGAACTACTGTTGCTCAGACGACCTCTTTCAGAAACTTACCATAAATTTAAACCACAACTTAGATTTATACATGAACTTTTTTTATCGGTAAAAAATTATAAATAAACTTTATATACTGATATCCAGAGATAAAATGTCCATATACAGCCAAAAGCATGCCTTGACCTCTGTTGTATATCCTCTTTATTTATTAATTTTTTGTGTAACAAAATGTCCATCTATATGTGGAGTTGTGAAGGGAAAATGTAAAATTGGCTACTTTAAACTGAACAACGCTTGGCATACAGTTATGAACAGTATTAAACACAGTGGTGTTTGGAATATCATCTCAAAGATGAAAGAACAAACATCCTGAAGAAAATGAATAAAACAGGAAGCTCTTCAGGTTACACGAATTAGAAGCACTACCATTATGAAAATACATGTCATTGCAAAGATCGCAAGCCATGTGAAGCACGTAGTCTTAGAGCTCTCACAGTATATCTTCATGGCTCGCACATTGGCACACCCAGTGCTCGCCAAGCTATGCTCAACAGCTTGCTCGGTAGAATCAAGTATCTGCACTCAAGCATAATCAAGTTATGAGACTACTAGATCATCAGTCAACACAAAAACATGAAACAGAAAAAGGTGAAAGCTATTTAACGAGATTAAGAATTCAATCATTATTGTTCAGGGTAAACATAGTAATGATGTGATTACAATAAGATCCTCCCAAGAGAACACCATGTGATTTAAATATGATCCTTCCAAGAGAACGACACCATGGGATGAGTAGGCACGTATTCAAGTTTCTATCAAAGGACATACCCAGTGCATGAAAATTGTGTTGACAATCCAAGAGAATAAAGAAATTGTGGTGGAGGTGAAAGAGGGATCTGTAATGGCCGATTATGTTTTTGTTGCAGTACAGGGTGGTGCAGTGATGGAAAACCTTGTGGTGACTAGACTCCAAATGAAGGCAATGATATTGACAATGTACAGACTTCAAAATAGTACCTGATTGCATTTAGTCAAAACCACATTCTTTTTACTTTCTTTTTACAACTATACAAGATAATCCCATTAATCCTGCACCCGCCACAGATTGAATCCAGATTCCCAGACCTTGAAAATGAGAAGTATGACTAGGCTACAAGTTTACATCTCCCCCCTCCTCTTTTTTCCCTTTTTAATGCAAACCAGACGTCCACAAAATTTTGTTAATAAAATCCTAGAGAAGAAAGAAAAAGAAATGAAGACAACAAAGGTATTTGTTTTTTGATTGGTAAGTCACACACACGTGGTGGATCTTGAACCCGTGACACATCCTCTACTCTATTCTTATAAGAGAAAAAGGGTCATTTGAATGTAGCCTTGGCTTATGAATAGCGGTAATGAGATAGTAGCAATGATGCAGTGAAAGAGGTGTGGGGTTATGGGGGCTGGAAGTTGGCATAAATGAAAAGCAGAACGGTGATGGTGGTACAACTGATTTTTGTTGAAACTTAAAACAATTTAAAAATTGAACATATTATGTACTGCAAGTCACTATATTTAGTTATTATTGTAAAATAAATTGACTTCTTGAAGCGTTCTCAATATTATTATGACATCATTTGTTTCAACATTTTCTACAAAATTAGTCAATTTCCAAGAATTATTTTCTAAAAAACTATCTCATTTTCCTATGCTTGGTAGCAATCTTAAAATGAGTTGAAAAACTATTTCTTAGCTTCCTTTATTTAGTTTGGTGTGAGATGGAGTTTTTTTCTAAAAACTTTTAGCGGAAAACCTCTAAAAAATAAGCCATACTTTTTCCGTTGACCATAGATATTTTTTCTTTGACTCATTTTTTACGATTCTACCAAATACTAGAAAACATGAAAAACTATCTTCATGTAAGGTTTCCATTGAAACAATCAAAGGTACTAAGAAGGGTAAAGGTATCCTAATCATACTATCATAGAAATGGTGAGATAACAATAATTGGAAAATAAATCTTTAAAGTGCCATATATCCGCTTAATTCATGTCAGAAGTGTATAACATGCTCACAGAATTAATACCTCAAAGTTAGAATCAGACACTTATGACTAGAGTCATTACTCCCTGATCTCCATGCATAGTGAAGCAGGAAAACCAGACCAAAACTAAAACAACAGTAAAATAAAAAGGGATAAGACCTAGGAGTCAGCACCTAGACCTGGCTTAAAGTTAGCACCAAATAAGAAAACCATTACGAGTCAACACCTAAACCTGGCTTGGAGTCAGCACCAAGCGGGAAAACCACTAGGAGTTAGCACCTAGGGTAGAACTGAGTCAGCACCAGACCAAAGAGAGACCAAACGGCCATTTTTCTCATTCATCAAAATATCAACCACCTCCTCAAATAGTCCAATAGGTTGCTTATAAAGGATTACGAAACCTAATTCTAATTGGCATAAGAAACTCTAATTGCCTTATTACAAAAATAACTTTGTTTCCAAATTAAAATACTAATAGCATAATAAACTACTAAGACCTAAAATATAAAAATACAATTAACTTGCAAACATAAATAATACTAAATAAACATCTTCTTGCGTCTCCCAATGATGCGAGAGATGCAAGAAGATTTTTATTTAGTATTATTTATATTTGCAAGTCAATTGTATTTTTATGTTTTGGGTCCTAGCAATTATTAGTATTTTAATTTGGAAGCAAGGTTAATTTGTAATAAGGCAATTAGGGCTTCTTACACCAATTAGAACTAGAATTTAGCAATCCTTTATAAACATCCTATTGTACCAATTTGGGGATGGTTGATATTTTGATGAAGGAAAAAAAATGGCATTTTGGTCTTTCATTGGTCTAGTGCTGACTCAGTTCTACCCTGGGTGTCAAATCCTAGTGGTTTTCCTAAAAATGACGCAAGACAACCAAAAAAAAATAGTAACAACAGTAAAATAAAGGGATATGACCTAAGAATCAGCACATAGACCTGGCTTGGAGTCGGCATCAAACAAGAAAACCATTAGGAGTTAGCACTTAGGGTGGAACTGGAGTTAGCACCAGACCAAAAAAAGCAAACGGCCATTTTTCTCATTCATCAAAATATCAACCATCTCCTCAAAGAGTACAATAAGTTGCTTATAAAGGATTACTAAATCTAGTTCTAATTGGCGTAGGAAACCTAATTGCCTTATTACAAAAAATAACCTTACTTCCAAATTAAAATACAATTGACTTGCAACATAAAGAATACTAATTAAAAAATTTCTTGCATCTCCCGCATCACATAGTCATTGCTCTAAATCAACATGACATTATACTTTACAAACCGTGTGGTTATAACATAGTACTTGCAAGGAAATGCTCAATTACTTAAAATGTAAGAAAAGGAAATGGTCCAGCATGAAGTTGAATATTGACATGGAAAAACTTTAAGATGCACTAAATGCAACTTCTTTAAACAAGTTATTGGGAGTTGAGATCAGTGAGTGACACTCTAACACTAAACTAAAATAGCTTGTAACTTCACCAAACAAATCCTTGGTAGTTGGGTTTTCAAGATCAGTAGGTAACTCTCACAGTTAACTATGTTAGCTTGACAAGGAGATCAGTACTCTGGAATGATGGAAAAATTTAGTACCTCGGGAACTGCCGAAGAGTCACACCAGGGTGGATCCTCTTCACCTTGTTTTCATTTGCATGGAAAACTAGGTAATATGGCTAGCAGAGAACTGCAGATTAAAGGAATGGAAACCCATTGAGGCATCAAGGAACAACCATCTAATTATTTGTTCCTTTCCTGATAATTTACTAGTAGCTTTAAAACAATAATTTGAACCCAAAGAAAAACATGGTGTCAATCTTAGTGAAAAACTTTAACAAAATAGATCCAAAACGTTTTTTAGTATTTGTACCAGAGAGCTGCAGGCTGCAGCGCCTATTCATTCACCTTCTCTAATTAACTATTACCAAAGGCCAAAAAACTCAAGTTACTGTAGTTTAGGCCTGAGTGAGGTGATAATGTGCACAACACCCACTGGGTGCATGTACAACTTACTGAGAGAGAGAGAGAGAGAAAGGGAGAGCATAAGTCGAGGATGAGTCGTGCATTCAAACACTATTCCAAAGGCCAATGAGCTCTAGCACAAATGGCACTCCCTTCTACAGTAAGAATAGTTGAAGGGTGAGGTTGTGCATTCATAACCCACTGGATATGTACAAAACTTACTAATAAAAGGAGAAAGGGAAAACCGAAAACCAATTACAAAAGACCAAGAAAAACAGTTGGGATTAACCCTTAATCATTCAAGAGTGTTAAAGCACAACCAAAATTTTCTATACATAATATATAGAATAAGCAATCTCTTCTGTCTTAAATTTTAGCATATGTAACCTCTATCCAAATAGAGAGACCCCTTTACGAAATCCAACTGTTAAAGGGATCATGGATTTAGTGCATGGAAAATCACCAAAATTCAAAACTTAGAACTCCATCGATAATGTTCTGTAACATTTCAAATTCTCCCTTTACAAAGGTAATTTAAGAAACCAAAAAACTTGTAAAATGCACTTACAACCTCTGAACTTTGGGGCAGTTGCACTTGCATCCCTGTATTTTTATTTTAGCCAATTTAGTACATAAACTTTAGTACTATAGCACATAGGCACCCTTAACCCTTTTTTTTTACCAATTTAGTACATAAACTTTGGTACTGTGATAAATAGAATAGAACCTCTAAATTTTTATGTTGTTGTAGTAAGACACCCTCATTTACATCATTGTTTTTAATGATTAGGTGCAAAAGAGGTTAAATTTGATTGAAAGAAAAAAAATTTAAGGGGATCTAATGTTTACAGTACCAAAATTTATATACTAAATTGGCGAAAGAAAAAGTTTTCAACTAACCCAAAGTTCAAGGGGTGTAGGTGCATGTTATTTAAAAACCCTTATAAATATGACTTTTTAAATGGTGAAAAATTTTTGGATGTCCTAAAAATGAATATAAGACTATGTGACTAAGTATGATTTATGAAAGAACACCTTCCCCCTAAACACACAACACCACCCCCCCCCCCCCCCCCCCCCCCCCCCACACCTCAAAAAAAAAAAAAAAAATGGAAAAGGCATACTGAAGGAAAGAAGATTCCAGAACAAGAGAATAGCAGTTACAATCTTTTAGGCATATTAGCAAAACTGCCCACAAGTGAAAAAGTGATTACCAGATTATCCACTCCCACCTCCTCTAAAAGATGTAGGATTGATTCTTCCAACATTTTCTTTAAACAATTAACATACTTATGAAACTATGCATTGAACTTACATATTTGATGTGACGCAAGACTTGTTACATAAATATGTGAGTTCTTACTTTTTCAGTGTTTTGCAAGGAATTGCTCATCATCAGACTGCTCTCCTTAAGTTGCCGTGCCAACCCAACCATTTCATCAGTCAAGTCCTCTTGAAGCTTTCTGTGACGAGAGAAGTTCAGAAAAGATTTAGAACCACACAATAGGTAGAATAGTGATTGGATACAAAATTACACCTATTAATGCTAATTGATATTGTTGGACCTGATTGCTTGTGATTGATGCTATTAAAAGGATTTGATTTGATTTTTTTTTTATCCTCTTTTTTTTTTTTTTTGAAAAGTAATTTTTGTAGCATGGTTTTGAAACCTAGCCCATTCAAAGAACCCTAAAAGAGAAAGGTTCAAGGTTTTTGAGGTCAGACCAAGATCAAATTGAGGTCAAACTGTGATGACGTCATTATTAATTTAATAATTATTTAAAAGATAATTAAATATATTAAATTAGTAAAAAATAGAAAAATTAACTAAAATAGTCCAAATAAATATAGAGATCTATCTTTCAAATATATTATTTATATCATAACTTTCAAAGGCAAATAAGAAATATTAAATCCTAGGTAAGCATAAATAGATATTTCTCAACCAATGGAGTCAATACCGTATATACATACAAAATTAATATACTTAACATTTTGTTAGAGCTCAATATTCTACTCTTCTTAAGTATGCCTATGTCTAAATTATCTTAGGCAATGCCCAAAATGAAGAGATACTAACAAGGTTGTCATTCAATCATACAAAGATCTTAATAAAAACTGCTTAAGAACTTGACTAGGGCACTTGGGCATCCAACACCATCAAAAGTTTTACAGTTCCTCTCTAACCAAATTGTCCACAACACAAACAATAGAACTGCTTTCCATATTTTGGAACTCTTGTGACAATAAAATCTTCCTTGCCAATACTATAGCATCTGTGGTACAGTCTTCAGCATAACCCTTAATACCCCAAATAAAGAACAAATTACCAAATATCTTGAGCCACTGAACAAAGAAGTAGAAAGTTCTCAATTGACTTCCTGCTATTCTCGTACGTACAAGACCAGTCAACAACCACAATGCTTCGTTTTTAAAGGTTATCCACCTTCAAAATATTACCCATTGTTGCTGTCCAAACAATAAAAGCAATCTTCCTAGGTACCTTAGTGCACCAAATGCACCTCCATGCAAAATGCAATCCTATAAATTCTCTCAGAATATCATGATTAAAGCTAACTTCAAACTTTACATTTTTAGTTGAACTCTTGGATAATTGATACTCTCGTTGACTAGACAAAAACTTTGAACACAATACGTCAAACAGATACTCTGTGGGTGCTAATTCTCAATCTTGAAAGGACTGAGTGAATTGAGGAGTCCTTATCCATTGCCAATCTAAACAGGTAAAGAAAAAAAGCTCTTTGAAAGGACTCAAAGATCAAATCAAAAGATGAACTTGGGAGCCAACTCAAACGCCAAACTAAATATATTTAGAAAATTTATTCAACCCTGCTCTAATACTTCTTCCATGGGCGAATTCCATGTGATCCCCTAACCACCTCTGTTGTCAAGCACCCTACGTTTATTCATATTTCACATAAATGACACACGTCTCCAAAGATGCTCCTTCTCAACTCCAAACCTCCACAATTAAACCAGATGTATGGATTAGACTGATCTTTTTTTCTTTCTAAAACTTTTAAAAGATAATTGCAGTTCTTGTAGTGGTAAAGTAATTTAGTTTGCCACATAGTTCCCTCACACTATTACTTAAAAAATCTGAAGTGAAGTGAACACTAAAACCCAACTGGCATAAGGTGTTTGAGTCAACAACAACATTTAAGCCCATAAATTTATCCAATCATGTTCATAGTCCGTGTTATGCAAAAAGAACCTTTGATCCATTTTAAACAATGCATTACGCATATACTGGAACCAAGGTAGTCAAAGGGAAAATTCACCCTCGATGCACTAGATGCCTAGATTGCCCAAATAGTGAGGCACCAAAAAAGGTGTGTGCTTTTGAATGCAGCTAGGTGCCAATATTATATTTATTCATAATATGCAGGATATTAAAGTTATACACATTCACAAACCTATCATTGTTAACATCATCAAATATTAGTTCATATAAAGTAAAAAATAAAATATTAAAAATTTTGATCTAACTTTTTCTTCTTTCTTATAAGTAATTGATTTTCTTTACAAAGAAAGAGAAAAAGAAAATTTTAAATAAAATCATAGAGAAATAAATAAAAGAAAGGAAACAGACTTAACCTTAAAAAATTGACTTGAGACAACTAACATATAGTGACACATATAAAAGGTACAATAATGTCTTTCTTAAGAACACCCTTGCTAAATAACTATAACGTACAAAGAATTTCGTTAGTTGCCTGGTTCGGAAAGAATATATAATATTAGCATCTCGAGTTTTTAAAACTCGAGATACTAATTAAAAATCGAGTTTCTTAAACTCGTTTTTCTATTTCTTCATTTGCTGATCTGGACAGAGGTGTCCACGGGGAAATGTTAGCGAACTCGAGTTTATAAAACTCGAGTTATGTTTAAAGTTTCATTTTAACCAAATTTCAGAAACAGTCTTTATACAATCACTCTCACTCCCAAACTTTCAAACTTTCAAAATCCCACTCACTCGCTGTCGTTGTTCATCTCGGTGTCGTCGTTCTTCATCTCGTTCTTCGTTGTTCTTCGTCGTTCTTCGTCTCGCTCTCGTTCTTCGTCGTTCTTCGTCTCGCTGTCGTTCGTCGTCGTTCTTCATCTCGATCTCGCTGCCGTCGTTCTTCAGCTCGATCTCGCTGCCGTCATTCTTCAGCTCGATCTCGCTGCCGTCGCTGCCGTCGTTCTTCATCTCGCTTTCATCGTGATTCATCATCTCGCTTGCTAGGTAGTTCTCTGTTCCTCCTTTGCTGAATTTATGTTATAGAATTAGGCTTTTTGCATGGTGGGTTACACATTGTTAGAACTTATTTTGACTGAAGGAGTTGTTGCTGCTGTTGTTTTTGTTGCTGGGTTGTGGATTAATTGGGTTTTCAGTTGCTTTTGATACATGCCCATTTGGGTTTTGTTTAAAATTGGTTTATAGTAATTTTTTGTTATAGCCAATGGTTCATAGACTCCATTGGCTAATCCTAAACGGACCATAAATTAGATATTTGTTGATAAGTAAGATTGTTAGTAAAACCATATAATAATTCATAGACTCCATTAGGCAGCTCACTAAAAGTATTCTGGGTTGTATTTATTTTGCTAAGGATAGTAGAACTAGTGGGTAAATTTGTTATTTGTGAAGGAGATGCACTAAATGTGATTCAGGAATTTCAAATGACATCGACTTCCCCACAATGGGTCATTGAAAATAGTACTATTACTACTAGAAGTCTAGAACTATAATTGTTTTAGATTCTGTTGTTGAATGGTCATGTTAATCACATGCTATTTAGAAAAGCTGGTGTTGGTGCCCATTGTATTGTGTAACTTTGAAGGAAAAATCCTCATATATTCCATCCCTGAATTTTTCCCAAGGATTCATGATTGGGATGATTTTGTTCCCTGCTTTTGTACTGTGTCTTGTAGGTTCCTTTTCTTTTAATGATAAGTCTTATTCACCAAAAATAAAAGGATATATATATATATATATATATATTAAAGGATTGATGTACTATAATTTTTGGTGTTTTACTAGAGTTAGGTCAATTTTTGTTACTATTTTCAATTGTAGGAAACTAGCCTTAAAATTTATAATTTGTTATTAGTATTCAATTAAAAAGTATTAGTTTATTTATTAGTTGAGACTACCCGAATTTAATATTAGTCATAAATTTTATGGAAAATGTCAATTAGGTGATATTCCACCTTCTCATATACATGGCAGATTTTGTTATGAATTTAATTAGTAAATTTTACTATAATATGAGAGAAGATAATACAATTTCCTTATACTGCTAAATACCAAATAATTACTACACTTTTGATAACTTTCTATGTTGATTCATTGAGTGTAATTTGTTTATCTGATTTGAACTTTTTTGAATAGTTGATTCTAACTGTCGTGGTCTTCTTACTGTGCACTAGTACCATATCCCTTACCTTATAAGTCATCAATGTTAAAATTTGACAGTTTGGTGACAAATTTGTATCACAGTACAAGTTTTGTTTTGTTTTTTGTTTTTTTTAATCAAATATTACTAGTCTTGTTGTTTAAATGAACTCAAAAAAAAAAAAAAAAAAAAAAGTCTTGTTGTTTAACGGTGGGCTGCTTGAAAAGTATTAAATATAGGTTGAAATATGGGTTATAAGGAATAGGACAAACTTAAGTATAGTATTTTATGTGCTGTTCTTTAAGTTTATCCCTGCTATTCTCTTATTCTTTCAATTGAAAGCGTTAGGAATTTGCATCTAGAGTGTCATCTTGATTTGTATCATTTGTTCATATTTGGTAGTGCTATCCTCTCTTATTTTATTTATTTAATTAAATAATTAAATTTTTTATTTATTTACTTAATTAATTAAATATGTACCACTCTTTGCAGTGTGGAGCCTCAGATTGATGAGGAGCCACAGATCTTGGAGCCTGGTCCTAGTGTTGGGTCATTGTTGACACGACAACGACATCATCGATCAAAGGACATTTGGAATGGCGAGGTGAAATATCTAGTTCTAACAATTGCTTTAATTTTTATGTTATCTTTGACTTTTAGTTAGCAAGTTCTTACAAAGTTGTATTTATAGTTCTAACAACTGCTATAATTTTTATTGATTTTGCAGGACCCGGGCCCACTTATGTGCCGTGGTCGCACTAAGGAGATGCCAAAGGTTCAAATGCGAGATAATCGGGTGATTGACATTATCAAGTTGCTAAGGCTTGAAGGATTGTTTAGGGCCCCTTCCAGAGAGATAGATAATTGCCTCATAACGGCCCTAGTTGAGCGATGGCGGCCGGAGACTCATACGTTCCATCTTCCACACGGTGAGATGTCAATCACCCTACAAGATGTGGAGGTCATTTTCGGACTTCCAATAGACGGTGAGGTCTTGGTTGGGCCGACTGCTGTGTTAGATGGAACTTGGAGCACTGTTTGCAACGAGTTTCTTGGTTTTACTCCGGCGAATGACAACAAAACTTTGGTGGGGCAAAGAATTCTGATTAGCCGCCTTCTTGAGGCCGTTGCAGCGCCACTGCCTGATGATGCAACGGAAATTCAGATACACAAGTATGCCCGGTGCTATATTTTAGCGCTACTAGGGGATAAGCTTTTTATGGACAAATCGGGAGATAGGGTGCATCTGATGTTTTTGGAGCAACTGCGGAACCTGAATGATCCGCCGCAGTATAGCTGGGGCAATGGTTGCCTGGCCTGGTTGTACAGAGAGCTGTGCCGAGCAAGCGAGAAAGGGGCATCACAGATTGGTGGGGCGTGCACCTTGGTCCAGTATTGGGCATGGGCAAGGTTGCCATTCTTGTGCCCGAGGATAGAGCCCCCACCTGGATGTGATTACGGCCCGTGGCCGTATGCTCCACTTGCCTTTAAGTAAGTATTTTTTTGATATTTAGTGTGTTATGCAATGTACTCTTCTTAGTAACTAAGTAGCTACTTATCTTATATTATTCGATCGTAACTGTAGGTGGGTGCGGGTGCTAGGCTCGAAGAGTAGGCCATCCGGGATGGCCTTGGTTTACTATCGTGAGCAATTAGTTACAATGCAGCCGAACCAAGTAATAATATTCAAAAGTTCTGTTCGTTTATGTTAATTTTTCTTAAGAATATGATTGCTTCATACTTTAACATATCTTCTGTTTTAATTTTTGTTTTTCCTTGTATCTATGTATTCTCCCTTGTTTCACATTTTAAGATGCTATGATAATTGTTTTTTGTTTCTATTGTAGATTGTGTGGCAGCCATACGAGGCACATTTCGTCCACCTTCCTGACTTCTGCGTTGCAGGGAGGGGTACGTGGACAGCAAGGGTGCCGCTTGTGTGTTTTTGCATAGTGGAGACACACCACCCGGACCGTGTCCTTCGACAGTTTAGGTTGGCGCAAGGGTGGCCTGACCATGTTGTGTACAATGAAAGGCTGCATAGAATAGACTTGCGTGGGAAGGTGGACAAGAATTGGAGGCAGGAGCATGAACCGTATATCATTTCATGGAATAGTAGAGAACAACGACTTTGCCATGCACCTCCTCATACTGGTGAGATGGACCGCGATCATAACTATTACCAATGGTATCGTCCGGTCACTGTAAAGTATGTCGACCGCAACAGCGCTAGATTACATTAGATGGTAATGTGTTCTAATTATATTTTATTGCTTGCTTTGTTTTTTATTTAGTATATGTACGAACGTAGAATCAATTGATTTCTTCTGTCAACAAATTTGGTTTGATCTGACAAACATCCAATTAAAAAGATTTTCTGTTGCATGACTCATAATAAAACGTTCTGTTCTTAGTTTAGATGAGTATTTAAGTGGGGGAATAAGCAGACATACCACTGTAAAGGGCAAAAAAAATTTTAGTTTGATCGCCCCTATAGTGGCGTTTTCAAGTCTTATGGTGATGTTTTAAAACTCTATAGCGGCGTTTTCCTGAAAATTTTTTTTATAAGTGTTCAATACCAGGTTTAGAGAGCCCTATAGTGGCGTTTTTAAGCCTTATAGTGATATTTTTAAGCCCTATAGCGGCGTTTTCCTGCAAAAATTTTTTATAACTCCATTTTTAAGCTCTATAGTGACGTTTTTAAGCCCTATAGCGGCGTTTATGGAACTCGAGTCTTTAAAACTCGATTTCCACGTGGATTTGTTTCCACATCACACCCATCCGCTTACAAATCGAGACTTAACAACTCAATTTTTATGTTGGAACTCGAGTTTTAGACACTCAAGATGCTAGTTTTCCATATTCTTTTGCAACGTGACAACTAACTAAATTTTTTAATATTTATTGTTATTTAGGAAAAATGTTCGTATTTAAGTAGAGTAATAAGTACTATATTATGCATTTTATAATTGTTACATAAATGTGAAAATTTTTGATTGTACTGGTTCTTTCTTTGTTTCAGATTGAAAGCCATTTAGCGTTGTTGAAATGGCTTCCTGCAGGCAGCCGAGAACACAACCATGTTCGGCGCATCCTATATAATGTGGCTGGGCTTGGTGGTGATCCTGCAACCACTGGGCAGGCACTTGTAGCACCCGTAACTACTGCAGCCCCAAGCACAAGTGCAGCACCCGTAACTACACCGACCCGCAGTCGGCATGATACAGCAAGCCCAAGCACAAGCGCAGCTAGGGGCCGTGGTCGGCCTGCTACAGTAAGCCCAAGCACAAGTGCAGCGAGGGGCCGTGGTCGGCCTGCTACAGTAAGCCCAAGCACAAGTGCAGCTAGGGGCTGTGGTCGGCCAGCTGCAGCAAACCCAAGCACAAGTGCAGGTAGGGGCCGTGGTCGGTGTGCAACAACCCCTCGGGTTGTAAGTAGTCCTGAGGTACATGCTCCCACCCCGCATGTATCTCCCCAGCCTGAGGTCTCTCCATCCATCCCAGTTGCATCTCCTCAGTCTGAGGTCCTTCCATCCATGGTAGATGTATCTCCTCAGGCTGAGGTCCCTTCACCCACCCCACCTTCGCAGCCTAGTCCCTTGACCCCTCCTATGCACCCTGAGACACCCTTATACCCACCCACTAGCTCCAGTGCACTCACTTTGCCCATGGACCCACCCCGTACTGAACCCATGACAATGATCCCCACTCCTGGCCTGCACATAGAGCATCATTACCCACAGACCTCATCCTCATCCGACCCTGTAGGACCTCCGGTTGGGATTGACACGCTACAGGCAGATATTGATGTACCGGACGAGCATCCCCCTCATCAGCCGTCACCCCCACGAGGTAGACCGCAACGTGCTAGAAGAGCACCCACTTGTGGGACAGGTGGACACAAAATAGGACACAAAGGCAGCTCTATGGTATGATAACATTAATTACGATGTTTATGCCTATTTTGCAATATGCTATTTACTCTTATCATTACACCAAATATTGATTGTATGCACCTAATGTCTTTCCAGCACGATGATAAGCCTAAGGCTGATGCCCCGCAGCCTCCTCCCCCGCCCAAACATTACACGAGGGCTAAAAAACGCAAAATTGGTGAACCTTGAAAGAGAGGTTTGTTAAAGATGCATGCAGCAAATTACTTTGTGTTATGGATGGTGCATGTGAGATATATGTCATAGTAAATTCTCAAATGGAGAATGTTTTTGTATGTTGAATTCAATTGGTTTTTGAGAAATATGATGGATTTTGAGTCTTGAAAAAATTTATCTTTTTTGTAGTTTTATTAACTGTGTGTAGTTTGGGTTTATGGAGTTCAAGTCTTGTTCAGATAGTCCAAGACTCAAGGTTAAAGTTGAACAGTGTTAAGATTTTAGCTTGTCTGACTCTTTACATTTTATTTTTGGCTGACTATGTTGATGTTGAAAGCATACATTGATCAAGATTTTCTCTTTCAGATTGGTTTGAATTCGATGATGAAAGCATAAATTGATCATGATTTTCTCTTTCAGATTGGTTTGGATGGAATTCGCATGCTTGATCCCAGTACGAGTCGGACATTGAGAATATATCCTCTTGAGAACAGTACAAGATGCGAGGTAAGTTGGTTGACTCTAGTTGAATTTCTTTGTCCGCTTCCAATCTTTGGCTATAGATTAAGTATATGTTATCTTCTCACTTAGGTTTCGGATTCATCGACGCTTGCAATTTGGTCCAAGAGCTCTGTGGACATTGAGCCTAGACGTATCAGATTGCAATCAAATAGTTACACTACCAATACTCTTCTGGACACAGTGACTGCTGCAACTGTACAGGTTTGGGTCCTACTAGTAGTATTTCTTGTTTTTGTGATAGTAGTGATTTTTTTATTTGTTGGCAAAATGCCTTAGGGCTGAGGTGTTTGCATTTGTTTTTTGCTTTTATGGTCATCTTCCATTTACCGATTTACTTGCCACATATTCTTTGTACCTAATTGGTATTTCTAGAGGTTTGTCATTTGTTCGGATCAATAAATCCAAAAAAAGCAAGGTAGCGCACATTATTTTGGTAAACTCTTTAGTTTTTTGAGTTTGCCTTAATGGATTCATGCGCAAGGCATATGAAAGGAATTCTCTTTTTCTTTCTCTATATATCTCCTCCTTTGTTTACATCTTTCAATTCTTAAGTTATACACAGACAAAGTGAGTTTGAATCCACAAATCACAACTTTAACTTCCACTATATTTGTAGTTTAATTTTCATCAACTGTAAGTGTACTTGAGTTTTTGTTTCTATACTTTGCAATCTTGGCTATACTTTTCGATAATGTTGGTAAAGGCATCAAGTGGACAGACTTCCAAGAGCCCAGGTGGAAAGCAAAATGATGTACTTGATTGAGTTTAAGTGAACATTTTTCAAATGTTAAAATAAAAAAGTCTCTTATAGAAAAGTTCACAGCATATGAATTAAGTTAACAAACTCAACTTAGTAATATATGTTGTCAATTAGCTGAAATGGATAGTGCAATTGCACAAAGTTTGGAAGTTAAAATTCTATGCGAGTTATTTCAAATCTTACTGGATGAAATTAGAATTGGAGTTAATTCCAAGTTAGAAATTTGGTGAGATGCTCTAGAATATAAGGGTTTTTAGATTAAGTAGGACTAAAACAGAGTACATGTGTAAGTTTAGTAAAAATGAAAACAATGAAAGGGGCAGCAAGAGTTGATGGTCAAGACATATAGAAGAGCGAGAGCTTTCGATATCTTGGATCAATAATTCATAAAGATGGAGAGATTGAAGAGGATGTGAATTATAGGATAAGAGTAGGGTGGATTTACTTATAAAAAAAGAGAGTAGGGTGGATGAAGTGGAGAAGGCATTAGGAGTTCTATGTGATTATAGAATACGCATTAGTAAAAATTTCATAAGATTGCCATAAGACTAGCTATGCTTTATGTTATTAAATGTTGGGCTGTTAAGAAACAGCATATTTATAAAATGAGTGTAGCTAAAATGAGAATGTTAAAATGGATAAGTAGAAATAATGGAAAGACTATATTTTAAATGAGGAGAGCCACCTAAAGATAAGGGTGGTCAGATTGATGAAAAGATGAGGGAAAGTTTCTTGAGATGATTATCATAATTTTTTATAGAATTCTCTTGTGCTTTATTAAAATGTATCACTTTGAGAGCTTGTGATAGCTATAATCAAAATGAAGTACATGGTTCAATCAAAATATTTCCAAAGGAAAAGACCAAAAAACATAAGAATAGTAAAATTTTCTTGTTTGTCTCTTTTGATATGCAAACAAAGAAAATTGTTTGTGTAGTACAGTATCTTAGGAAGTGTCTTTGTATGATACATCAATGGTCCATATAATTTCCTCCAAGGTCAATTTTAATGACACAAAAAAACTGTGGCCAAGTGTGCTTTGTGCTGCTTCATAAAGCACTAGAAATTCAATAAACTCTTTGTTTCGGCCAAACAATAGACCTTGGGCCTTTGATCTTTTAGGTTGAAGCACGCCTAAGCCTACTTTTAACAACACTTAAATCTTTTAGGCATCTAGATGTTTTGTATTATGCTTGTTTTCTATATTCTGGATTTTCAGATCGAGGGTTTAAAGTGGCTGTCCTTTTAATTTCACCTTTCTAGTTTATGGAGATTGGGTTATTTTTCTGAATTTGCAAAGCCGGATTATGTACTTCTTGAATGATGAAATACATTTGAACTTGAAGTACTGAATTTGCAAAACATCTTACATTTAAAAAACATTATTGTTAATATTATTTTATTATTTGATAGTTATAAAGTAGAGCAGACAATGCTACTGAGCTACACTACTCTTGTCACATTATCATATATTTATACTTGAGCAAATACAAATAAAGAATTAAAATTTAGTCATTTGTAAATATGATTGAGTGAAAAGGTGGAATTTTGGGAAGTGAAAGAATGGAGTCGTGTTTAGTTCATTGCTTCTCTATGTGTTTGGTGGGGTGGGGTGTACAAACTATTTTCGTAAATTGGCCTTCCCAAATGGATGCTGCACATGAGATAGTTATGATGATAAATACCCTTGTACATAAACAAAATAAGCTAAAAGCTAAAAAAAAAAAAAAAAAAAACCTCGTGGCAAAGGACACTTCATAAACCATATAAAGAAGCTCCTTTCCTTCAAGTTGAACTGTTTAGAATCAGTTTAATATTAGTGTTGGCCTATTCTTATGTGTGCACTTGCATTCATGCATGTGCAAATATTCATGTTAATGATGAGCTACAAAAAAGACCCTTGCATTTGAATTCTCATGTTTGTATGTTTTTGTTTCAATTCTCAAAGGTTGTTCTTGTAAAACTTGATCATTGTTAGTGATTCATGATTTTCTCCTCTGTCAAAATGCAGATCAAGGAGATGGGTGGAAGAAGCAGGCCTGCTGATTCTTTCAAAACAAATGAACAGCCTACGGATAAGAAGAAAGGTTTTGGAGATTGGATGAACATAATAAAGCCTGGCAATGAGGAGAAAGATCATTGGGTAACATAAATACTAATAATAATTTTTTTTCCCATGCATTGCATTCGTTTCTGTATAAAACCTTATGACATCTGCATATATACATTTTACACAGAATTTTTGTTGGTGGGTAATTAATTTCTCTTTTGTAAGAATATTTAGTGTGTGTTTGTAAACCATGACTACAAGTAATAATTTGTTTCTCTCTACAATTTTTTTTTTCTTTGGAAAAAAAATTATGCCGTAATTGACAGGGCCTAATAGTTACTCTAAAGTATGTTACGTTAATTAAAAATATGTATGATGAAGCTGTAACTAGTGTGAGAATGCTGTAACTAGTATGAGAACAAGTGAAGGCATCACACGTAGGTTTCTAGGTCTGCATCAACTATCATCATTAACTCTATATCTCTTTGCACTATTGATGATGCTCCCCCATCCAGCTCTGATTTTGTTGTACTTGAGGTTCATATTAGTGATCCGAATTTGGTCTAATTAATGAACTTTACTTTAGTGAGCTACTTTCATTCCTAAGAGGTGCCAGCCTTTTCATGAAAAATTAACATGACTTGCTCATACAATTCAGAGATACAGTTCTTTTTTTTAGGTTGATAAATAACGGAATTGTATTAAAAACCCCGTGTGATCTGGGATTCTGGTTAAGGCCCCATAGCAGCAGCTGCATTTGGGTTCTTATTTGCTTATTGGTTTAATTTTAGAAGGCATTCCATTCAAAAGTGATGGGGTTTTTCTTCATTTATGTATTCTTTGGAGTTGGTGAAGGTAGGTGTTTTCATTGTTGGAATGACATCTGTTGGGACAAACCTCTGAAGCAGGTGTTTTCTGCTGCTCCAGATCTTGTCAAGAATTGTGTTTGGATGCACTTTGCTGATTGGTTATTTGCTGAAAGTACAGTGGAAACAGGAGGAGAACAGTTCTTTTTTTTTTTTGGTGTGTGTGGGGCCTACCGAAATAAGACTAATATTAAAATGGTCAGTTCTTTCTTTCTGCTGATTTTGTTTGAAGAATGAATATGTTTGATGTTCCTGGACCTTCGAAATGAATATGACAAATCTGTTAATGATTTCAAGCAAGAGTTGGTGACATATTGTAGATTAGTCTAAACATAGTTTTGTTTACTTTTGCATTTCTAGGTAATCAGTGACTTGCTGAATCATATTACAAAGGGTCGCCGACCAGTTAATGTTGAAAAAGACGCGAAACTTCCACATGATTTTTTAAGAGTAATAGAAATGAAAAGAAATTGAACAAAGAAGAAAAGTCTGATAAAGATGCATCAAAGGAAAAGGAGCTAGATATAGAGAAAACAAGTCAAGGGAACAAGGCAGAGAAAGATGCACCAACGAGGAAGGAGCCCGATGAAGATAAGTTGTTGATACATAAGAATGATTTGGTGCGTGGCGTGATTGACAAGGCTCAGTTTGCTGAATATGGTTTGGTTCATACAGTGCACGAACTCTATGGCGCAAATACTGCAGGTATCCTGCTTTATGCGTTAAGTCGCTCCTTCCCTATAACAATAAGATAGGGGTGAGGTTGTAGTTGTTTTTTTTTGTTCCATGAACGTCTAGCTAAACTGCTAGAGATATGAGTCAAATTTTTTTTTATAGGTAAGAAAAATTTTATTCATAAAGGCTACTTCATGCAACAAGAATGAGGTAGCTAAAAATATATATATATATATACAAAAGCACAAAAGAAAGAAAACTACGTACAAATAAGAAGGGAATCTAAGAACAATGGAACGGAATCAGTAGAAGTGAATCCCCAAGAACAAGACCAGTTAAACAACATCCCTGTAAATAATGCTATGAGCTGATCCACTGAATGCTCCTAATATGACACTCTTCTAATTAGGATGACATGTTTTTTTTTTTTTTTTGGTGTGTGCGCGCTTGCGTGCATGCATGTGTAAGGGCATCAACAAAACGGAAATAGTATTGGGCATTGCTTGTTTTAAATTGTAATTTCTTTAACTCAATAGCATATTTTTATGGCTTAGTGCTGTTGAATTTCTTAAAAAAAAATTCACATGATGAGTTGGACTAAGTGTTGAAGACATTACCAGGTGCTAATTGCAGACAAAGAATTAGAAGAAAGGATACTACATGGCAATTTATTTCAGGACAAAACTTTGTGAAGTTGTTATGACTATCTCATTTATATAGCTAGACACATGCATATGTATTTCTTTTCTATGCTCATATGGCATTTATTGTTATTCAGGACAAAGAAAAGGAGAGCTGGGAAGCTGCCTCCCAGGCACTTAAGACTAAACTGGAACTTGCTGAGAGTAATTGCATACGTGCTGAAATTGAAGTTGCAAAAATGAGAAGTATATTTGCATCCATTATTTTCCTTTTATCAGATTAGTCATATATGTGAAGTGAATGTTCATGCTTTTCTTATTGGGCAGGTCAGCTGGAATCTGATGTGTCTGCACAAGCCCAGATCCTAAATGCTAAAGGTACAGAATTAGTGGCTGCCAAAAAGGAGGTATCAATTTATTCTCATTTCCCTCCATGATTTCTGAACTCATTCTTAATGTGTGTGTGTGAGATAGAGAGGATGAAATATAGCTCCAATCCTGCAGGTAAGGAAATGAATAACAATATGTTTTACATCTTTATTGTTCAAAATGTTTTTCATTTTACCTTTATATGTCTGTGATGACTGATGAGGGCCCAATTATTTTAATCTTAAATGCATGTTCTCTTTCTCTTGGCCATTGAGTCACAGTTCCCTGAAATTTGCATATGCAATGCAGATTTTGGGGTATGGTTTGGCCTGCCAACTGCTGGAGAGTATTCCGGTGCTTATGATACAGGAAAGTATTCCTGTATCATAAGCACCGGTTCCGAGGACAATAGTTGTATGTCTCATTGATATTGTGCTTTAACAGAAGTAGAATAAGTAATGATGCATTCGGAGTATGGCTCTACACCATTTATATATTGGTGCTACAGTTCCTTGCATATCCAACTTCCATTATCTTCTGGCTGAAGGCACTTGTTACTAGCATTGGTTTAAAAAATTTAAAGAATTCAGTCTCTTTTACTGGGACCTTGAAATAGTGATACACCCAACCCTCTACCTTCTGATAAGTGGCATTTTTTACTTCTATTCTTGTTAGGAGTTGGCAATGTACATTTTTTGGACAAAGATACTGACAGAAACTTTTATTCTTGCGTTGGATTCCTCGATCTCATCTTGGGAAATTGTTCACCTAGTTATCAAACTGGTGGTTTTGGGTTGTACTTTCAGCAAACCAGGAACCTTTCCCCACCAGAGACAAATTACACACATAGTCACACACGTGTGCTGATGATAGTATTCTTGCTTAGCTTCCCTGTGAAATTACTGCTCAATTTTGTGAAGCTTCATAGCTTTAAATATTTTCTTATTTATAACCTGACCTCAATATAAATCTTTGCAGCTCAGCCGCCTTGAAAGTGAATTTTCTTCCTACAAGGTTCGTGCACATGCACTTCTCCAAAAGAAGGATGCAGAGCTAGCTGCAGCTAAAGACTCTGAACAGCTTAAAGTTCTTAAGGAAGCACTAAAAGTACATGGTTATACTTTATCTTATAATATGAAGTAAAGACTGGATCATTATAGACATATGTTAAAATCACTGGCATTTGTTGATCCTGTAGGAGGCTGAAAAAGAAGTATTATCTGTATCTGCAGAAAGGGATAGGGTCCTTCAAGATCTTCAGGATGCCTTGGCTAATCATGATAAAGAACTCAAAGAAAGGTGCTGATACTGTCTTGCCGGCTCTTTTTTTTTTTTTTTTTTTTCTTTTTTCCTTTGCTTTATTCTATATGGAATTGGATAGAAGGCTTTATTGAGCTGATTTTTTTTTTTTTTGGGGGTGTTTGGGGGGGGGGGGGGGGGGGGTGGTGGTGGTGGTGTGGTCATTAGTTCAGTTTATTTCTTTATATGGCAAACTTTCCTTACTTTTTTACCTACAGTTTGGTCCAAATAACTTCTGCACTGTTAATGGTCCAAATGAATAGCATATTGCATTTTGCTAGTTAAAGAAATCTTCCGACATCAACATTTAAAGTTATAAGCGACTGTAAAGTTCAGATGCTATTCTTACATTATAGGAATCGTGCCTAAATTATTCAATGACCGTGTTAAGATAACAAAAGCCTTCAAAGTTACCACATAATTGGTCCCATCTGTCAAAATTTATAACACATATCCTTGGTTCATCAGGTGTATAACTATTAAATTAGAAGTCACATTAACATTTGTGGTCATTGGCCACGTTGACTCTGGGAAGTCGACCACCACTGGTCACTTGATCTACAAGCTTGGAGGTATTGACAAGCGTGTTATTAAGAGGTTTGAGAAGGAAGCTGCTGAGATGAAGAAGAGGTCATTCAATTTCAGGCTTGGGTGCTTGAGAAGCTCAAGGCTGAGCGTGAGTGTGGTATCACCATTGATATTGCCTTGTGGAAGTTCGAGACCACCAGGTACTACTGCACAGACCCGTGAGCATGCTCTCCTTGCTTTCACCCTCGGTGTCAAGCAAATGATTTGCTGCTGCAACAAGGTATGATGAATGCCATCATAGTCCAGAGTATATTTTTCTTAATATTGAGTGATATGGTTGTGATTGATGTCTTTTATGGTTAACAGATGGATGCCGCTACCCCCAAGTACTCAAAGGCCAGGTATGATGAAATCGTGAAGGAAGTCTCTTCCTACTTGAAGAAGGTTGGGTACAACCCTGACAAGATTCCTTTTGTCCCCATCTCTGGATTTGAGGGTGACAATATGATTGAGAGGTCCACCAACCTTGACTGGTACAAGGGTCCAACCCTTTTTGGTTTTGGTCATGTGATTCATTTATATGCACAGTACAACCAAAAAAATATTGAAGAAAAGATTCATTTCTCTTTTAATTTTTTTCCTGAAAAACATATACATAAGCCTGAATCTGATGAATGTGCATCATTTCTTGTGTTACCTGAATAGGGGTGTTCATCCACATCCAACCTCGCCTAACAAACCCTAACACAACACCTCCAGTGGTTTTACATGTGTTGATGGGTTGAATTTAATCTTATTTTATTTCATTGAAGCTTGGGTTGGATTTGGCTTTGGTATTGGCTCATGAATGTTTTGCATTGCAGACAAGGACCCGAAGGAGGTATCAGCCTTTTGCCAAGGGCTCTTCAACATTTTGTAATGACTGCATGAAACAAGATGATGAAGGCCAGGAGCCAAGAAGGAAACCTCAGCTTCCAACTGCAACTGCCAAAGCCAAAGCCAAAGGGGTTTCCAAATGGAACGACTACATTGCGCAAGATGATAATGTAAATAGCAACTGGGAAGTGGCAGGAATTTTGAACACCAGCTGCATTACCATACCTTGGAGTTGGAGACCATAAACAATGATCAACGGGTTGAAGATGATGTCCACCCTGATTTCTTGTGAAGCTTGTTCCACATTGTGCTGTGCATCCTCCCTTCTCTCATACACACTAGGATGTGAATTGCGTCCATGTAACACGCTGTGTTTGGAAGTTTAGATGGAAAGAAGTGAAAATACTTCTCTTTTTTGTTTAGATGTTTTGAAAATTGGAAGAGAAGAGAGGAATAGATACCTTAGCCTTACAATAAGGACTAGGTTCTTGCTATTAAGCTATCCGTAGAAGGTCTAAGTGTTTGTTTTGTTGGTAATAGCTTCAAGTCTCTGCCATCATCATGTAGCTTCAATTCACAGAATTGGGTGCTTGACCGACGGTGGCGGGGCCATGAAGTATCCTAGTGTTTTTTGATTTGCTTAAGGTGTCATGTGAGACTTATTTATTTTCATAAGCAGCTATGGAGTTTTAGGTCTGTTCAAAAGCTGCCCGGATTTTTGCTATTTACATTTATAGTTATCGAGTCTTGTGTGTTTTCAATTGAACAATTTTTCTTGCTGCATCTGTACTGATATGTTTTTTAAGGTTCGCTGCTTTTATTCTTTATTATAGATCTTGCCTGGTTGAAGAATTGTTTTAGGAAGAATAGACCTTATTTTTGAATTGTTCGCCGCTTTTACGGGTTTTGATGAGGAATTTTTGATGAATGATAACTGTTCAAAAAACAAAAAAAATAAAAGATTTTGATTTTGATTTCGACTTAATATATTCTTGTATTGTATCGAGTTCAAAAGCTTGACATTGAGCTTGAACGTAAGCTTGACTTGAAAAAGCTCATATCTCAACTTCAGTTATAACAATATGATTTTGATTTGGAAAAAATGATGGCAAACAGTTTCTATATTAAAAAGGAAATTATGGGTAATTTTCTTATAAAATAGTAATAAGCAACAACAAAAAAAGCAACAGCAAATAAAAAAAGCCCATTTGAGTTCTAGTGGGAAATTCTTTGTTTTTTTTTTTTTTTTGGGCAAATCATATTTCTACTGGGAAAATCATATGGTATTTATTTATTAGTATAGGAAATTAAAAACAATACCTTGCTGAATATAACAATGGGCTATCCTGTTAGTACATGCAAAGCTAAACATGGTACAAGGTAATTCTAATCCATTTGGTTAATTTTGTT
Source organism: Quercus ilex subsp. ballota (assembly GCA_032727855.1). Classification (NCBI taxonomy): domain Eukaryota; kingdom Viridiplantae; phylum Streptophyta; class Magnoliopsida; order Fagales; family Fagaceae; genus Quercus; species Quercus ilex. The sequence continues at coordinate 57,604,424 of CM064909.1, read as the reverse complement.
AATTATTCAATTCATTAGCATAGAGAGTAATTCAATCAGAATATAACATGTTGAAAGCAGGGGAAATTTTTTTTTTTAAGAAGTTAAAAAAGCAGGGGAAAATTTTTTTTATAAAGAATACCATAAAAAAAAGCCCATTGTTAAAATAGTAATACCATATGATTTTTTTTTTTATTCTAATAAAAAAAGCCCATTGTTAGTTACACGGGAAAATTTTTTCCCAGAGGAACTTGAGTTTTATAAACTCGAGTTTCACTGGGAAAAACAGAACAGAACAGGGCAACCAATCTGCCTGAACAGGGGATTTGCCCAAGTAAAGGAAAAAAATTTTCCCCAGTAGAACTCGAGTTTATAAAACTCGAGTTCTTCTCGGAAAAAATTTTCCAGTGAAACTCGAGTTTTATAAACTCGAGTTCCACTGGGGAAATTTTTTTTTCCTTTACTTGGGCAAATCCCCTGTTCAGGCAGAAGGGTTGCTCTGTTTTGCCCTGTTTTTCCCAGTGGAACTCGAGTTTATAAAACTCGAGTTCCACTGGGAAAATTTTTTTTTTTTTACATTTTGGGCAAATCCCCTGTTCAGGCAGATTGGTTGCCCTGTTCTGTTCTGTTTTTCCCAGTGAAACTCGAATTCCACTAGGAATTTTTTTTTTCCTACACATGCAAGCAAATGAGGAACTGAAATGTGTATATGCACCTGCTGAGAAACATGGATAAAGAAGCTAAGAATTTAATCTAACACTCATTGAGAGGCAGAGAAGTTGAGAATGTAAATGCACATAAATTACATCAAAAAGCGTTCTCGCTAGGCACCAAGCTATAGAAACTTTTGCGCACTATTCATAAATATAGTTTTACAATGCAAATGCATTTGCATCACAACAAAAGGCATTCTCAATACATCAACATTGTAAACACACGCAACCATGCTTAATTTGCAATTCTAACCATAGTACTCAAATCACAATCTTCATATAGGTACATTGGATAGAGAATTATAAGTACATTCAACAAAAACCAAAAAATTAAATGTGCCAATATAACGTAGTCACTTTTCCTAAGATCAGCAGTTCGCACAACAAAAAGGGCGTCCATGGAAGCATGCCTGCAAAACATAGACTAATCACATTAGGAGAGAAGATAGTAAACATTAGTTAAGGGTAGAATGAACAACAATTATGTACCAAATGCATAATATTTTTCCATCAACCTACCTACTGTGGAACATTACTGCTTGTGGAAGCGCCACGGGACTGCGGACATTTTCTACGGTTATGCCCGGAAGCATGACACAATCCACATGTTTGCTTGGGTTGACTCTCTATCAAATCTGCATCCTCCCTCCGCCATCCCGACCCTCGATCCTTATTCCTGACTCCGTCCATCTCATTCCTTATTCTTGACTTCACTGGTCGACCTTTGCCCCGCAACAATGCTGGATTAGGCAACCACTTTGGCCCCACGGGATCACTCCACAATGATTGTGACTTGGGAATCACAAATGCATGCTGATAAGTGGTAAGGGCATTGTCCAAACCATAACATGGGTGAATATATGCGGTCGAATCAATATTTAAATAGTCACATACTCTAATTGCATGTGAACACGGGATCCCTATGTTTTGCCATTTCCCACAACTGCATGTTCTTTCCCGTATCCGAACTTCATAACTGTGGTTTCCCCCTCCTGGGCTACACGTGAATGAAGTAACTATCTGATATATCATCTGCTCATTGCAAAATGGCTTGATATAGTGTTTCTCAGATTTAAGCTTATTTGCTTCCCACTTCTCAAAGGCATATTGACTCCATTTCTTACCCTCTGACAAGCGATTGAGGTATTCTTTGCGCCGGTCGTGGAAATATTGAACAAGTTTGGACCAAGTGAACTCAACCAACGCGGCAATAGGAAGGCCCCGTGCACCTTTCAGTACACCATTGAAGCACTCTGATATATTGGTTGTCATTGCCCCAAAACGTCTCCCACCATCATGTGATTGAGTCCACATATCCACAGACTCGCTCATTAGGTATGTGTATGGAAGATAATCTTGATTCTTTTCCTTCCCATCCTTCCCCGTCACCTTCTTCTTATTCCGAATGGCCTCCATTTCCACCTGCTTAATGGACTCCATTATGGTATCAAATTTAACTACCTGAGTAGCATATCCTGCTTTCAAGCAAGCTGACTTTAGAGTCGAGTTCTGAAAATGTGTGTTGAAGTTGCTAGCAACATGTCGAAGGCAATATCTATGAAATACCCTTGTTCTTCCATCATCCCTTCTAGGCCAGTTTGCAATGGCGTTTTTGATACTGAGATGTCGGTTAGAAATTATGCAAATGCCTTCGTCGGGTATCACGTGGCCAATCGTATCTCTGAGGCATTGTAAAAACCACCTCCAACTGGACCCTGACTCACAATCCACAACAGCAAAGGCAAGAGGGAATACCTTGTTGTTAGCGTCAGTTGCCATTGCAACCAACAACTTTCCCTGATATTTACCATACAGATGGGTCCCATCAATACTGATAACCGGCTTGCAATATTTGAATCCATCAATGCTTGGACCGAAAGACCAAAACACATAATTCAAAAATACAGTATCATCTTCATCGGTGGATGTCGTACGATAGAACACCTGGGTAGTCGGATCCTGATCAATATATGCCATAAGCAATTTTTGCAACCTTTGGTAAGACTCTTCCCAATTCCCAAACAGCTTCCCAATCGCCTTTTGTTTCGCATCCCATACCTTGTAGTAAGAGGGCTTATGGCCCTCATATTTCGACTCTATCATAGATCTGAGATACTTAATTGGGGTAGTGTGATCCTCACTTAACTGCTTAAGGATGTCTGCTGCAATAAATTTACAATTCATCATTCTACCATCATTTCGCACTCCAATCCGTATACACGTGTGAGGACCCTTGTACACGGTCACCATCCATAGTCCCTGGAGATTAGGCTTCATGACTGCGCAGACATACCACCTGCATGACTCATCCACGCATTTTGCACAAAGTTTTGTTATGGTCGACCTACTGATCAAAAAATGTTTGTTTTCCTTGAGGGCAGAAACTGTTAATACACGCTGCACCTCCTTTTTATTGGCAAAAGTCAAGCCTTTGCACAAATTCATCCCCTCTCTCCAAGTAGACACAAATGGTGTCTCAATATGTGAAGGATCAGTCATATTTTCCCAAGTATTTGCAGAAAATGACAAGGTAGGAGGTGCGTAGGTAGGGACTGTGTCCGTAATGTTTTGGACACTAAGAACATTGTCTGCATCAGGTTCATTACCGTCCAATGTCTCATCGTCATCAATGTCCCTCTCAAAGTCCCTAAAGTCCCCTCTCTCAATCCTGTCTTCAATCTCATCTCTATAGACAAAATCTTCACCGTCAATGTCAGTATTCTCATCAACATAGTCGTCATCATCATTGTCATCATCATCGTCATCCGCATTCTCATCCTCATACTCATCCTCATCATCATCAGCATGCACATCATCATGCTCTACATGTGTAAAATACTCATATTGAGCATCTGGAACTGTAGCCTGTAAACTTGTTTGTGTTTGTTGGATTTCTTCGATACCAACTTCTGCACGCGGCTCCAACTGTATGTACAACTCGATATTAGTTACTTCAGATATTCTCTCCAACTTGTCAAACATGATCTTCACATGTTTGTCGGTTTCTATCGCCATATACTTGTAATTAATCCGGTGCTTCAGGATTTCATTTGGCATACGATAAGTAATTTGTATGTTGTGCACAGCAAGATTCTCACACAACTCTTCCATAACCATCATCTTCAATTCGTCAAGAGTCTTCAACCTACGATCAATTTGGGTATAATAGCTCTTTATACCCAGCCCTTCAAATGGCAATCCCTTGTTCGCATTGGCATTCTTCAGCGGACCACCGTGGTATAGGATTATATCAATTTCAGGCATTGTGAACCTGTTAAAGTCAAGTTACTATGTTAGTTAAAAAACATTTTCAAGTCACATAAACAGTAAATACATATTTAACTTTTTTTTATCCAGTAAAAGAGATCCTTTGAACTTTAACTATTGCAATTTCCTTTACCAAAATTCTTTCAATATTTTTTCCTTTTCAATTGATGATTATGTTTATTATGTATGTTAAAGAGCATTAAAACAAAAACAATCAACTTGAAGTGCAGCTAAGATGAACAGGGTGACATGTACAAGAAATGATAGTACAAAACAAGACTGCATCCATTATAAGTTTGAGATAGCAATTAGCAGCAAGATGAAAGCTCAAAGACAATTGGTTCAAAGGGGAAAAAAAGGGAATGAATACTAACGAGAAATGATATATCCAAGTTCAAGGGACTACACTGACAACTGAAAAGGCTCCACAATGGTTTTCTCACATGAACACAAGGTATGGGTGAAGTACCCTTGTTGGACATGACTCAGCATTGGATGTTGTTAGACAGATCTTTAGTATGGATGTGCTTGGTATAGGATATGTGTGGACTGGCTTACTGCCTTGCAGCTATACAAGAAGCATGTCCTATAAAAAATTAAAAAAATCTAACAATTCTAGTTTCATGGAATATGCTTCCATCAAATTTATTGAAGTGTTAATTTTTGTTTAGGGCAAGTTGTGGTATGCTAAAACTTCTACCTGATTTTTATATTTTTATCATTTTTTTTTCTTTCCTTGTGTATCAATCATTGCATATCTATGTTAAGAATAGATGAGTTAGTGTCAATGGAATTCTCTGCAGTATACCTGAATTCAATGATGCCTCTGTCTGCATAGGATCCTAAGGAGAAGCATTAATTTTGTAGTTATTTTAGCATTTGAACGTAACCAATATTACAAAAGAAAAGAGGGTGGTAACTAGTCATTAGAAGAAAGAACTTTGGATTTTTGTGGCTGTAAGTTGAATTCTTAACATGGAATCCTATTCTTTGATATGGCACTTTCTCCTAATTTAATAGATTTGTGGTAATTTCAAGGCTGATGAGATGGGGTTGATGCAGGCCAAGTATGTGGTTTCATCACGTTAGGCAAAGTCCAGATGCTGGAGGACGGACTATTGCAATAAACTACTGTGAGGATCAAGCTGTTTCCTCCTTCTTGCAGGTTTAGCTTTAATATATGTCTGTAGATACTAAGATAAAAAAATGTTTGCAGGGTATGATATGCAGTTCGATATCAAGTATGCCTATTTCAACTTCTTGAAATCAATTCAATACAGATCAACTCATGAAAATACTTATATAAAAGGAAACCAGGGTTTTTAAGTTTTGACAATCACAAACTTACCCACACCCATAGACAACAAATACCCAAATACAATAACAATCAAATCAAAAAACCCTTACCTGAGATATGAAATTGTTGAGAGGGAAGAGCAATGAGAGAGAGGCAATGTGGTGAGTGAGAGAGTGAGAGGCAATGTGGTGAGTGAGTGAGAGAGTGAGAGTACTGGGCGAGTAGCTCAGGCTGTTTACTTGTTAAAATTTTTATGCTCTGTTTTTTCGGACTGAGGGGAGGAAATTATATTCAGATAAACTCGAGTCTTTAAGACTCGAGTTCAACATCTCGAGTATTTTCCAAAGAACTCGAGTGTTTAAAACTCGAGTTCTGCATCTCGTGTTTTATAGCCTCGAGATCCAAGTGGACAACTTGTCCAGTCAGCAATTGATCAGTGAAGCGGTGGAGTGGGGTTAAAAACAGTATCTCGAGTTTCTAAAACTCGAGATGCCTAGTTTCCTTTATAGTTTCACGCGTTGTCTAACTAACCAAATAGACCTCTAATCCTTGATTATTCTGCACGTTCCCTCTCTTTCTTAATGCTAATATTTTGACTTGGGTCTGTGGTCTTCATTTTGCTGCCACTATATTGACAAGTTTTATTAATTGTGTATAGTCATTTCAGGAAGGTCAAGATTTATTGAATTGAAAAACCTTATTTTACTGGTATTGGAATAAGTAAATTGGTGGTAATTATGCTAAATTAAAAACAAAATCCGTTAATTTGATGATATGCACACTCCAAGCAGCTGTCACTTTGGCCAAGACGTGCACTAGGCAAAAAACAAGCACCTAATTAAAGTCTCCTCAACTGAAAGGTCCAAATCCATAATAAGGTGCCTTGCCTCGCCCATACAACTAGGCAAGATCATATTGCCTTTGACCTCACTGACATAAACATCGCTTTTGTGGACTCTGCTTCGGAAAAACCAGGACCAAGAAATGACCTTTTATGTTATGAATTCATTATTGCATAACAAAGAAATTTAAAAATTTAACTGTGCTTTTCAATGTGTGCTTGTGCTGCAGCATCCAGTTTGACAGCTGCAGATGAATCGGCCTCAGTAGTGTCATGAATTCTATCTTCACTATTTGATGCAGGCCTGGTCAATAAACCAAACTGGTTAGAGTTGACAAACCATGACATAGAAAAGAGCCGACGAGCTAACCAAATCATGATAGTTCCAATTCACATACACAAATCTTCTTCTTAGTCTAAAAGTAGGAAGAATGTGATTTTCTCCTGTTTTAGAAGGGCTTTCATTTACGGCAGTCTCTTCCAAGGGCTCCTGGGATACTTGGGTATCAGGTGTAGTCTGAAAATGGGAAAAGTATTAGGATCAAGAAACTCTATTCTAACATGTGAATTTAACTTAGGAACATAGAAACAAGGTAATCTCATAAAATTAAAATTATATAGGGACTCACAGGAAAACTGTGACAAATCACTGCATAAGACAAGTGCCAAATAAATATTAATTTTGTAATCCAAGTATAGTCAACCAAGAACAACATTTTGTGAGGTTTATAATAACTCAAGAAGAAAAAGAAAGAAACAAAAATAGGGAGAGAGAGACAGACAAATCAACAACCTTTTCCTATACAATACTTGTATCAAATAGAACTAATTGGAGCCATGATTTCACACCAGTGAAAAGAAATGAATAGCAATAGAAGAGACTCATTTCAAGGCCCATTAGGTTTGAATTGAAAACGTAAAACTGTTATTCACATATATGAATCAATTATGATGTTTGGATTGGAACACCCAATTTCTTTAAATTTTAATTAATTACAATAAATTCAAGATAAAAGCAGTATAGGATTTACAGGCTATTCGATGCCCATTCCCCTCTCTGTTTAGTCTTCCCATATATCACTTAACCACCCCCCCCCCCCCCCAAAAAACCCCTTTTTAAAAAGAGAAAAAAAAAAAAGTATTCCTGCCACTTTCATCACTACTGACAAACTCTGTACGGGTTTTACTCACCAAAATCATTCCAGCTTCCCTCCCAATTAATAATGAAATCACCACATAAGTTTGAGGCATCTTTAACTCTTGAAGGAAAAAATCTACTTCTTTATTATACAAATCTAATCTTTTGTTAGCATAATTAGTTTTGTCATAAGCAAAGATTCTTCAACTCATAACAAAAACATAATTCTAAAAATTACGAATTTAACAGTACTGTCCTTAAATGACCAAAATCTTAAGTACCTATGTAAACCAACATATAACCCTGCTTATAATGTACACGCACCAATGGGGCAGCTAATTTGGAAGCAATCACTTCAATCTTCTCTGAAAAATCATTGACCACTGCCTTTGAAACCCTGTACGAACATGTTCAAGAGATGTTTAGACAAATAAGAATGCAATCCTAACAACCATAATAGCACCAGTAGAACACCTGAATCAGCAACCCAAAAAAACAAGAGTGAAGATAACTATCATTTCAAAGTCAGCCAAGTGCAAAATGGTTCTTGTCTAACATGTTTTCATTGGATCTAAAAAATAACAATGAAGAATGAACATTTTTGATAAATGAAGAATTAACTAACTATTATGTAACAGAATACAAGTAACCCTAGAAAAAAGTGTTAAATCGTGCATAAGTAGCACTTTCTATTAAAGAAATCTTTGTAGTATGCAATAAGTATCTTTTCAAAGCTAATTCAGTCAAAGATTTCTTGTTGGAATTTTAATGAGCAACCATCAGCATTAACTCCATTTAAAATATGAAAAGAAGGGGAAAAAAAATCAACTATGAGTCCAAGATTAATTACTAACGTTGCAGCAGGGGGAAAAAGTGACTGAATATATATATACTAAAATCTCTCCCAAACCTCAAAAACCTTAACGAAACGTCTCAAATGACAATTTCAAAGCAAGTTTAGATTTCTTTAGAGGCTTAGGATTGGAAAAATGTTCTCTTTCATTCCTAGAATTATTGGTCTCAGCAATCTTTCTTGTGACCTATGACATATTAGGTCTTCCAGTATATTTCATTGAGTTAATTACTCAATACTTTTTAGTCCAAAGCTGACCTGATACACAATAAATTGACTCATTGGATGGACTTTGAAATGTCTTACAATTTATAACATTGAACAAGTCCAGACAAAACCCTTCCATATCACTACATATCAGGCTATATGTGTCTAACTTTCCAAATAAGCGAAATAAAATACATTCTAAAAAATGTTGATCAAACAACTAAAATTAAGTTTTGTAGCCCAAGCCAGAGCTTTGTCAGTCAAAGGTAACAGGGGTGCCCAAGGCAATAAATCCCTAGATCGCCTACAATGCTTGGTGCCAAAAAGGCACCCACCCTAGGTGAAGCCAGGGACCAATATTATATTAGTATATAATATATTGAATATTATAAGTATACTAATACTCCTAGACACTATTAGCATATTTATCATAATTTACCATTGTTTCACACTAAAACGAAAATCTAATTTTCTTCAACTTTTTTGCAAGAACAAGTTATAGACACAAAAGAAAAATGAATTAAACAAAGGTAACAGGCATAATTTTGAAAATATAAAATGCTAGAAGATGATTTCTATAAAGACCCACATGTGACATAGTGCAACACAGTTAGCAAAGCACAACAATGACATAGCGTGTGTGTGTGTGTGTGTGTGTATTTTGGATAGGTAATAGAGATTTTATTGATTAAAAATCTTCTCATGAATGATATACTTGATTATATTTATTCATTTATATAGTTGTTTAGGAAGTCAAATAACATTAGATGAGAAAATATAGATTAAGCCCATAAAGGGATGTGTAAATTGAAAGTTACTGCAGTTAATAAAAGAGCCATAAGTTTAATGAAGCACACACTTCTGTCACTCTGTCACCCTGGCTAAGGAGCTTGCTTGGAGCCTTGCAAAAGTCACCTCCCTAGCATAGAGAGATAACCAGAGTATGGATTTCACTACTAACATTTCTGTGAAACAAAATTGGCTGTTTGTTTATAGGTATGAAACACAATTGGCTATGGATTCAATACCCTCCCTTGTGTAAGTTAATTGTATCCACTAGGAGGGTTTTTCATTCACATGATCCTCATTCTAACATAGGACAAATTGGGGAATTTGTCTATGTACACTTAGGGTGGACTGAGATTCACAAATATTTGTAAATCTAGAGTTTAAAATTTTTTATAAGAGGGATTCTATTAGGAAGAGAAAATATTTGATTTATGATTGAAAACAAGTATGAAAAAACAAAAATCAGGTTTCTTCACAATCTGTGAACAGTGCACGAGAACAATACCCATGAACAGTGCACGTAAACTGTAAACAGTGAGAGAAAAGAAAGAGGTAGAGAAAATGAGGTAAGAACAATAAGGTCAACATGTATCAATACTCAGTGTGCGTTTGGCATAGATTATTTTTGCTAACTTATTTTACTATCAGCTTATTTTTGCTACTATCTATGGATCTCACTACACTTTTTAGTACTATTCATGAGCCTCACGATACTATTTCAGCTAACTTTTAGCTTTATCTACAGTACTTTCAACAAAAAGTTTTCAGTTTCAGCAAAATAAACGGATCTCAAACGGACACTCAGCATACGATATTTTATTGATCAACTCCTCTTTGTTTGTGTACAATAAGACACATAATAGACCTTACATCTTAACTTTTATTAATAGAACCAAGTCTCATACTTTAAATAGGAAATCAAACCCTGATTGAATTGAGCCAAAGCCCACATATAAAGACCAATAAATTTTTTTTTTAATTATTAATAAAATAAAAACCTTAGGCCCACAACTATGGCCCACACCCAGAAATTTCAGAATTACTAATTCTGCCCTTAACCCCAGAACATAAGATAAAACTATCAAAACATAATTAACTACCATGGGCACTTATTCTTGGGCTTTACCTTAATTTTAGGCTTCCAAAGAAGATAGTTTTTCAAACCACACTATGCTTGCACCATCACATACTTGCCAATCATAAAACTATAAATCATGACAACAGTTTTCCCTACCTTTTGATCTAATTACCATAAGCAATTAAGCACCTAACGTCCTTCGAAGGAAAAAAAAAAAAAAAAAAAAAAAAAAAAAAAGACCTACAACCTAGAGCTTTTTTAGTTATCCCTTGTCATTACCTTCTAAAAATGAAGCTAGGGAATATCTAAAAATTCACTATAGAAAGAAGACATTATAAAAAAATGAAAGGAAAATAATATTTGTTCTATGTGGCTTGTATTATCTTAAAATTCACCATATGCAGGCATTTCTACCACAAGGAGACATGTTTCTTTTGAGTGCACAACTCGATACCTGGCCTGTTTGGTATTGGGCTCTTTCCTTTACTACAGAAGTCAATAAATTTTGATCAGGCAAAAAGGGGCTTTTTCTATTTGTAAGTAACACATGCACCCTATGGATTTTGAACCCACGACGTCACCCTCCACCTTGCACCTTACACCTAAAATTGAAAGAGGTGCCATTAAAACTAGAGCTCATTGACAATTAGTCCAGGAGGGACTTTGTCAATGATTCATGAGTTTAAAAATCACAACCAAAACTCCTCTAATGTATTATCTGTTTTCAAATCCCAACTAAAATAGCAAAGGTATTAACTTTAACTCAATAACTATCTGCAACGTCTTTATCTTTCTGCCCTCTCTTTCCAACATTTCAACCTGGGAAGAACTCCAACCCATAAAATTGTAATGATTAGAACTTATATCAATATCTTGCAACCCAAGTCCCCACACAAACTGGACACTTCTATGTAAGCTTTTTGTTTATTTAAAGTGTTGATAACAAGGCAAAATCCAATTCACTCATTTCTTTTTCATTTTTTTTTTTTTTTTTTTTTTTTGAAAATTAAAAATAATAATAAGTTCTAAACACAATCCACTCAATTCAAAATTGATAGATAGGAATTTTGAGGAACCTCGCCATGGTGGAGATGCCCTAAGAATCTAGAGGATCAACAAGGCTTCACGCCCCATGCCGGGCTGCCTTCCATTCAACCACTAATAACCATACCCACGGTTGGCACTACCAACCTCATCAATGACCTTTTATAAGGGCTCAAAATAATTGCACAAGTACATAAAGGTACTAATTAAAATTGTCTCAAGTCACCAATTATCATATTTAGCATAGATGGAAAACCATTTACTTATCAAGGAGAGAGAGAGAGAGAGGGAGGTTATGGACAAATTTATTTTCTAATGACATTGCCAACCATGGTATTGCAAAATGACTTAGAGAGAGAGAGAGAGAGAGAGAGAGAGAGTGGTGACCTTGGTAAGCCTTCAGAAGTTCTCTCTTCAGCCAGCTGCTCTAATTGTTTTCGTAATGTAGCAACATACTACAAAATTCACATGCATATTATACAGAAATTGGAATTTTTCACTATGATAATTGCTAAGATATATATGAGAAGAGAAGGGAGATGTTTAGACATACATACATGTACAAGTTTTGCCTGGTTTTTTTTGGTTGAGGTGCAGCTGCAAGCAACCTCTTTAAGTTCACTTCCGTTTTACTAATTCCCATCACAATATCCTAGACAGCAGCATTGAATAAACAAATCCAATTTCAAAAATCAAACGAAACTCAATTTAATTTTGAGAAAGAAAGGTCAAGATGCTGCCATTAAAATATGATCTTGTGTATTGTGTGTGTGTGTTAGAGTCGCACATTAAGTGCACGGACACGGCAATTTTTGCCTGTCGTGCCCGTGTCGTACGCCTGGGACACGGCAAGAGAGGAGGAAAAAGAAGGAAGTAAAAAATCCTAACCTGAAACGCAGCGTTTTGAGAGCATCCCTTGCAGCCAAAATTAGTTTCCTCTCGATCTCTCTCACGCCGATCTCCTCTGTCTCATCTTCTTCTTCTTTTTTCTCACTCTGCCTCTCCTTCTTCCAAATATGCCCTTACATATTTTACGTTTTCCCACTTTTGCCCCACTTGGGAATTGGGTACTTCGGGAGATCAGAGATGTAAACCCACGCATGACTCTCAAAAAAAACAAAAAAAAAAATTTTTCTTTTGGTATTTTGAGCGTGTAGACTGTAGAGTGGTACTTTGTGTAATCTAACTATAAATACTGCTAGTAAACAACACAGTAGCATGTAGCAAAGAAAAGAACCCTTTCGGATTGCAGAATCCTATTCCCGATTGGAACAAAATTCCCATTCATATTCCGAAACGAAACATGAAGACGAAATAATAATACTAATAATTCGAATTCTTATTGGAACAGAACTCCCATTCATGGGTCTATATTTATACTTCTCCAGTCCTCCACTGGCGGAACCACTAGTGTCCAGTTCCAGTTTTTCTCTTTTCTTTAACAAAGTCGTCTCCTTGATTTGAACGATGAAGGCATAAGGAAAATCTTTTTAAATTAAGAAGAATAATTATTTCTTAATACGAAGAATAGTTATTTCTATATAATAATTATTATATGTAATAATGATGTAACCAAATAACCTAATACTTATTAGGCAATATTTTGTTCTTTTCAACATAAATTCAAATCCAATCCCTCCTGTGGAGGCAGTAAGGTGTGGGCCGCTATATGGAAGCTACGGATCCCCAACAAGATAAAGGTTTTTGGGTGGAGGGCGTGTCATAATATTCTCCCAATTAAAAGGAACCTAAAGAAGAAACGGATTTTGATGGATGAGGTATGTCCGTTATGTTTTTTGTTCCAAGAATCAACTATTCATGCTTTATGAGAATGCACAGTGGCGCAGGATGTTTGGCATGGTAGTGTAAGAGTTTTGCAGAAGTGTGGGACGGGCCAATTTGATTTTGTTGCTCTGTTGGAGTACCTGCTGGATAGGCTGAGCAAAAACGAGGTGGAGCTTTTGCTGGTGCAAGCATGGCTGATTTGGAATCAGCGGAACTGAGTAGTGCATGGAGGAAAATTGCTGGAACCGGGCTGGTTGAATAGGTGTGAGAGTGCCTTTTTTCTTCAGCACTATGGCCCAAGGATCCTGGGCCAAATAAAAATGTTCTTAGTGGACTGGGCTCGATTCACCGCAGCTAAAGGGCTGTTTAAGAATCGATTGGTGCATAGAACAAACTTCCTACAATAAAAATAACTAACAGAGAAAGCATATCCATATTGAACGACATTTTAACAGTAAAAGGAATACACAATAAGTACAATATAATGTAAGAACAAGTTAGAGATCCTCTAATTAGTGGGATGCATTTTATTAATTTTACTTAGTTGTGATTACAGTGCTCACTAAGACGTGGTGCAAGGCTCAACTGAGTTCAAAAGTTACAGACTTTGATAGCTATTTAGATTTCAAAGACTTGCAAAGTTTGAACTTGTTGAATCCGAGCATGTACTGTCGTGGCTGTCTCTGGGATACCGAGAATGGTTCCTCTGTTTTCCCTTATGTTTTACAGAGTGTTTTTCTACAATTTTATCAGACTACTGAAAGGCAATTGTTACGCCTTTAATTGTCAATGAATTCTCTATCTCTTCCTTCCAAATCCCCCCATCCTCTGTAGCATGGACCTCTTCCCCCTTTTATAGCACAGCTTCGGGTCCTGGAGTACTAACGATTTCTCCCTTTTGCCCCTTAGAGTCCGTGTCGTGCCAGGTTGCTTCAGGGCCATGTCGTTTCCCTTTTTCCATAGTTTCCTGCTTTTTGTTGCGACAAGATGAAAGTCCCTTAGCTAGCTTTCCATTTCCAGATTTTTCTGTTGGCTGACCTGAGGCCTTTTGGCTTTTTCTTCTCAGCGCCCCAGCTTTCCCAGTTATACTCTTCCTTGTCTCTTTCTCCAAATGGTTGGAACCAAGCTCCTGCGTTTTGCTTTGTACTTCCACTGCGTGTTTGGGGCATAAGGTCTGCGTGCTTTTTGTCTCTTTTCTCTCTTTAAATCTACTTCAATTTTACTTCGCGCATCCAGGGATCCCCTGCCTCTGGGGGCTTCTGGGATCCCGACCCAGTTCTTCTTTCTGGGCTTTTCTTTGGCTCGCTGATTCTGTCTGTTTCTTGAGCTTTTTTCGTGGATCTCTGGATCAGATCTTCTGGCACTCTTCCCCTTTCTTTCTTTCTTTCTTTTCTTTATTGTGAGAGCTCATCCTTTCTATTACTCATTTATATTTGTGTGAAATGGGCCCAATGTTTCTTTACCTTCTTTGAGCCTATTTGTGGCCTTTTTAATTTTGAACCTCAACATTTAGCCCCCCGAGCTCATGGGTTGCCTGCAGCCCATGCGTGAGTTTTCTGCAAGATTTTTCTCTTATTTTGATTTTTCTACGGGGATCCCGATCTTCAAACTTCTTCGATATCCTAGCTCCTTTGTTTTTTTTTTTTCCTTTTGTAACTCCTCCTTTTTTTTCGTGGGACGTGGCAGTTGAGTTGAAATAATACTCTTACCACCTACTTTTACGTTCCCCATAATACTCATTAATAACTGTTGATAACTTCTCTCCTTTCAAATTTAATTCCTGGCAACTGGCGCGTCTTTCCACATATTGTCTTCTGTTCCTATTTCTTCATTTTCTCATTACCCCTTTTCCTTGTTTGCCTGAATCTTCTGTTCCCAGCCCTTTTCTTTTCTTTCGCTCAATCTTGCTGTTACCCTCTTTCTTCTTTCCAGATACCCATTGCTTCAATGGCTTCTTCTTCTTCTCGAAAAAGAAAGGAGCGTACTCCTAGTCCCTTCGAAGGTGAGGACTCCTCTAGTTCTGCACAAGATGAGTCTGTCGTTGGGGCCCTGCCTTTCCTTTGCTAGACCCCTGGTATACTCCTAGCTTATTCTTTCCACGGGTGTCCTATGGCGAGACCCCTCCATCCCCTCACGCCTGGGTATTCTCTGGTCATGCGGGTTTTGTTGCTTCTGCACAAGCTCCAGACCCTAGGGAGATTTTTGATCTCCAAATCAGACAAGGACTTCAGGAAGCGGTCCCCATCTTCTTCGATTTTGTTGCTGGAAAGATCCAAGGCTGGCCCATTTGGGTGGATAAAGAACTTTCTGACGCGGAGTTTGTGGGCCGCTTGGAGCATGCCAGTATCCTGAAGGCAGTGGCTATTTCTAGGAATCTGGAGGGTTTCAGAGATGCCAAAGGCCTCAGGCACTTGGTGCGCCGTTGGTGTCCTGCTTTGCACACTTTCTCCTTTTCTGTGGGTGAACTGACTGTTACCTTGGAGGATGTGGTCAACAATTTTCTTCTTCCGGTGCTCGGGGATGAAAATCCCTTTGATATTAAGCTTTCTGATGAGGATCTCGGAGTGGAAGAAAAGTTATTCGCTCATTTTGGTGGACGTACTGCTTCTTCTGGTGGGAAACCGACCAGGATGGGTAGGTGGGTCATGACTCTTTTGCGCGAGAAGGATAAGGAGGTCAGGCGTGTCAGGTTCCTTGTATTCTGGCTTAGCAAGTTCCTGTTTAGTGAGTTCCCTGGATATGGAATCAAGTCCACTCTTTTTCCCTTGGCGATTAAGTTAGCTCAGGGCGCTCAGTATCCTCTAGCCCCCATGTTTTTAGGCCATATTTATTCTCAATTGGATCAGTTTCATGGAGATGAAGCTGAAGGTGATTCTTGTTATGTCATTACTTCTTCGCTTCATTGCGCTATTCTCCAGGTATTTATGTGGGATCGTTCTTCAGTTACTTTAGCAAAATGTAGGAATTTAAAGTTTGTGAAAGATAAGTTTCAGGAGTCCCCTGATGTGGTAAAAGGGGTTTGTGGCAACTCAACTGACAGCCACCCTATTATTTTTCGCTGGCTGAGTTTGAAAGGTGGGAATCTTAACTTGGTTGAGTTATTTGATCAAGTAAGCCATCTGCATTGGCGCTCCCCCGAGAGTTTAGCCCCGGTTTTGTTTACGATTCTGTGTTGTCTCCTTTTCTGACTTCTACAGGGAACACTTTTGATTTACGCCGCGGTGATGAAGGTAGCTTAGTCTATTTGGCTTGCATTAGCCCATCCTGGCTTCCTGTGCTTTCCTTAACTGGCCCGCGGTACACTCATTACTCGGCTCATCGAGTACTTCGACAATTCGGCTTCGATCAGGATATTCCCCCAGTTTTTAATGACGTAGTTCCCTCTCTTCCTTCCTTAGATCCCTTCATGAGACTTCAGGCCTTTTCTTATTGGTCATGACGGAGTCCTCAGTTTGTAGTGCCCAACTCTCAGAGAGGAGTTTTTGCCTCCAGTGGTTATGCTGGTTATTGGAAGAGGGTTCAGAAGTCATTTGTTGATTATGTTGGTTCTAACACAATTGGGAGAGTTCCCAACTCTGGCATTTCTTCTACCCCAACATCCAACAAGCGTTTGTCCTTGCCTACTGCTGGTGTTGTTTCTACTGCTGTGAGCAGTAAAATTGGTTTTGCAGAATGGCATGCTTCTAGGGAAGGTTGGGTAACTTATGCGCAGGATTTTCCAGAGAACTGGTTGGGGTGTGACCTTGTTGTTGGTGCTTCTGCTGGTGTACCGATTAAGAAAGGGGCAGTAGAGGCTATAAGTGCTAGTACTCCCGTTGGCATGAGTAAAGGAAAGACAATTAAGCAGGAAAAGTTGAAGGAGGCTGCGGCTAAAGAGAGTGCAGAGGACGTTGGTCCTAAAACAAAGAAGAAGAAGACTGGGAAATCCCAGAAACAATTGATACTTGCTGAGGAGAAGGAAGTTGAACAACCTTTGGCTATAAGGGGTCGGGTGAAGACTAAGGTAGAGTCTTCTTTTCCCCAGGCTCCTGTGAGTCCTTCGGTTCATGGTCCCTCGGGACCCTCTAAACGTACCCGTAGTAAACAACAGAGACCTGGAGACCCTGTTGAGAGAGAAAGAAGGGCAAGGCCTTTTTCCTCCTTTGCTCTTTTAGGTTGCAGTTTCATTGTTTTCCTTCCTTTTCTTCCTTTTTTGAACTAATGAGTGATTGTTCTTTCTGCAATCTAAGCGTAAGCCAGATCCCAGGAAAGGTAGAAGCCAATCTTCTGGCGAAGATGTGGTATGATTTTCTTTATCTGTATCTTCTGTTGCTTGCCCTTATTTATTTCTCAAGGTTTATATATCCGTGTTGTCCTGTGGTTCATGCCTTCCTTCTTTTGTTCCTCCTTTTCCTTCTTTAGGTGGAGGTTTCTCCCTCCGTAGTTGGCGAGACTTTGGAGGAGGAGGTGGCTGCAGTTACAGCTCAGAGCATGGAAGAGAAAGCTCCCAGTGGTGACATAGCTGGGGAGACTGGGCAACCAATGCAGGATGTCCAGGCTGCCCAAGATCCTGAGGCTCCCAAGCTCCCCACCTCCCCAGGTCCTCAATTTGAAGAGACTCTTAGTCCTGTTAAGACTGTGCTACCTCAGACTGGGTTAAATACGAGGGCTTTGGGAGGCGTATCATCATCCGGGCAAATAGGTGAGCCTTTCTTTCTCTTAAAAGCGTTTTAATTTTATTTCTTTTGCACCCCCCCTTTTTTTTTCTTTCTTCCTTTCCTCTGAGTTCTTTCTTTCTTTACCTCCCCCTCTCCCCCTTTTTTTTTTTTCAAGCCCAGCCACTGCGAGATCTGCTTCTGGTACTGCCTCTTCTTTGGAATCAGAGGATTTTGAAGGTGGGTGTTGATTTTCCTTACTTTATTCCCTTTCTTTTTTCTTCCCTTCTCTTGTGTTCTTTGCTATGGCGAAGCCCCCTGTACCCTTGCCTTCTTTCAGCCATTTTGCTGAGGCTTCCTCACCTTTTCTTCAACTTGCAATGTGCTCTTTCTCAGAGTCCTCCAAGAAGTCGGAGGAGCAAGAGGAGGAGACTCCGCCTCAGGAAACCGAAACTAGTTTCTTTTTTACCTTATTTTGCCCTTTGTCCCTTTTTTTTTTTTTTAGAAAGAAGCTAAGTCTGCCCCCCTTTCTTTTTTTTGCAGGAGTTGATATTGGTATTAAGAGTCCTGATCTTGTGATTCTTGAGGGGGTTTAAGGTCTGCTCAGGTTGCTGGCTCTCGATCTGCTCAAAGGGTTGAAGGTTCCTCTGGGACTTCAGGTGGTAACACAACCATAGGGGAGGCTCCAGGGATGGTTGTTTCAGATCCTGCCTCAAGGCTCTCTACCTTTCTGGCTCGCTTTGAATGTCTGGAGTTCAACAGCCTCCCTGCCAGTCACTTCTGCCACTTCCGGCCTTCCTATGGCAGCTTTTTGCGGTTCTCTATGCCTGTGGAAGGTCTGCCTTTGCTAGAAGGGTTGTTTAAGCGTCACGGGGATTTCACCATTGGTTTCAGAGGAGGAGTATTCTTGGGTAATATTTTGATGGAGCTGCTATGTGCTGTGTTGATCTCCTTGAGGGATTCTTCACTGGACTCTTTATCTGAGGAAAAGTTTTTGGAATGGAGGGGAGTTGTTCAGGATCTCCTGGAAGCCAAATTCAACCTGTCATTTTTGCTGAAGTATCCGCGATCCTTGGCCCAAGTGCTGTTCCAGAAGCAAGCTTCTAAGAGCATTGATGCTGAGATTGCTGTTGCTGAGGAAGCTTTAGCCCATGCTCACAAGACCTTACAAGACTTGAAGATTAAAAGGCAAAGGGTTTTATCTTCTTCAGCTGTCCTTGCTTTCTCCTTGGATGGTTCTTTGCTGGCTGGCCTCCTTTCTTAGTCTTCCCCCTTTTTTGTTTAGTTGGTTTGGATATGTATGAACAATTTGGGGTTGTAAAAATTTTCTATTTCTTTGTTTGAACAGTGCTTCTGGCTCTCCCTTTTTTTTTTTAGATCTGTACTTGTGCTTTGAGACTGCTTCCATGCACTTGTGCTTCAAGATGGTTTTCTAAATATTGCTTCTAATCTCTTTTAATGGCATGTGGATCTTCTTTTCTTATCTTTTTTTTTTTTTTTACTGAGTTCTGGTCTGTGATTCCCACAAGCTTTGTTGCAGGTTCCAGCTAGGTACCCACTCCTTTTCTTCTTGATTGCGCAAGTACTGAATTGGGTATATTGGGCAATATATATATTTTCTTCAGCTCATGAACTTGACAGGTTTTTCTTTTATCAAGTACTGGGCTAGGTATCCTCGGTATATGCCTGAGATCCTAGACCATGTATTTGAAACCTTAGCTGCTTTGCAGCTATCTGTGGGGTGATCCTTGGGTTATGCATCAAAAGATTTCCCCAGGTATCTTCCCTTTTCTTCTGGGTTGCGCAAGTACTGAACTGGGTACATTGGGCAATGCATTTTATTTGCCCCAGCTCATGAATCTTGGCGAGTCTCTTTTTTTTTTTTTTCTTTTTTCTTTTTTTAAGTACTGGGCTAGGTATCTTTAGTATATGCCTGAGATCCTAGACCATGTATTTAAACTTAATTGTTTTTTTTGTAGTTATATGTGGGGTCATCCTAGGATATGCAAGAAGATTTCCTCAGGTATCCTCTCCTGATTCTTGTCTGTGTTAGGACTTTGTGATACTTTAGGATTTAATAACTGAGAAAAAGAAAGAAATTTCATTGAATTTTAAAAAAAAAACATAAATTTCATTCAAGGAACACAGCAAATCCAACAAAGATAGTAAGGATCATAGAATGTCCTTCTACCACGAGTCTGTGAACAAAATTACTTAAACAATAAATACATAAAAGGAAAGAAACACTTAGCGGGTTAGGGAGCTTGGCAAAAGGATTCCAATGTACTGAGACCTCTCCCTTCTCATGCGTAGTATTGTTTCAGCCACTTCCCATTTATGGGCTCTGTCAAGATTGTCTCATCTTCCTTTGTAAGGTAGTAGTACCCACTATCATGGGCCTCTCTGATGACGTAGGGTCCTTCCCACTTTGGAGCCAATTTGGAGGGTCCCGGTAGGTTTCTTCTCACATGCTCTGCTGTCCTTAGTACCAACTGCCCCTTGGTGAAAGTCCTCGGGCGTACTACTTGTGCGTATGGTCTTGTCATTCTTTGCTGGTACCTCTGGCTTCTCCTTTTGGCTAGCTCTCTTTCTTCCTCTATCCCTTCGAGGTCTGCTAATCTCCTTTCATTGTTTGTGTCCTCGGTGTCCTCCTGACTTTCTTCAAGTACTACTCTTGGTGTGAGAACAATTAACTCCACTGGGCTGATGGCTTCTGTCCCATAGACCAGAGAGAATGGTGAGAATCTCGTGGCTGTTTTCACAGAGCTCCTACATGCCCAGAGCACATCTACTAGGTGGTCACTCCATTTTCCTCCATACTCTTGCTTCATTATTTTAAGGATCTTCAATATCACCCTATTAGTGGCCTCTGCTTGGCCATTTCCTTGTGGGTAATACGGTGTAGACCTTCCATGTTTGATGTAGTAGGCCTCAGTTAACCCTTTCATGTCTTTATTTATGAATGGGCTTCCATTGTCACTGATCAACCTCCTAGGGATCCCAAACCTTGTAATGATATGGCCTCGAATGAAGTTTGCTACAGCTGCTCCAGTGGCCTTCTTTAAAGGGATGGCCTCTACCCATTTTGTAAAATACTCAGTGGCTGCCAGGATCCATATGTACCCACTGGATGGAGGATTTATAGGCCCTATGAGATCAAGCCCCCAAGTGTGGAAGGGCCATGGGGTTGTCATATCCTGTAATGTATTTGGGTGAGTATGGATTGCATCTCCGAGGACTTGACATGCGTGGCAGGTTTTGACTATCTCCTCGGAGTCCCTTTTCATTGTTGGCCAGTATTACCCCAACAGTAGTAACTGTTTGTAGAGTCTCCTTTTTCCTGGGTGGCTCTCACAATCACCAGAATAGACTTCCCTGACTACTTCCCTGACTTCCCTTAGTCCCAGGCATCTTAGGGGATCCCCACTGTATCCCCTTTTGAATAGGATCCCATTTTACAAAAAATATCTAATTGCGAGCTTCTTGAGCTGGTGTGCCATTGCCCTGTCAGTTGGTAGGATCCCTTGAGCCAAGTATTCCATGAAGGGAGTCCTCCAATCTTCTGTAACAAATACAGCGTAGCTTTCTTCCTTATCCATCAAGGATTGGCATTCTTGACATTTCTCCTGTATAGTTACTTCCTCTTTGTTAATATTTGGCCAGTAGTATCCCATGCGCTGCATCCTCCTATATAGACTGATCTTTTCTGAGGTCCCGCAGACTTGGGTATGTAGCTCTTCCAACCTTAGCTTCCCCTCTTTTTCATTGATACACCTGGATAGGATCCCTCCGGGCAGCCTCATGTATAGTTCTCCTTCTATTAGAGCGTAGTTCCTCAGCTCCTTGACACTTCCTTCGGATCCTGTTTCTTTCATTTTTTCTTTCACTTCACTCCTTCAGTCCCATTGCTTGGACTCTCCCGGGGATATCTTCTAGAGGATTTTTAAGATGGAATGCTCCTGCCTTTCTATTCTGACCAGGGTGTCTTTTCCCTTGAATGGTGTTTGGGATCCTAGGGTGGCAAGCGCATCTGCGAACCTGTTTTCACTTCTCTGTGTGTATTCTATGCTGAAGGTCAGGAATTCCTGCTCCAGCCTCTATGCCCAAGTCCTGTAGGCTGCCAAACTTTGTTCCCTCAATGCAAAATCACTTTCACCTGGGAGACTACGAGGTTGGAATCTCCCAGTACTCTCATGTGCTTCACCCCAATACTAAGTGCTATGGTTAACCCGGTTAAGTACGCCTCATACTCAGCTGCATTATTGGAGCAGGGGAAACCGAGCTTGAAAGATAAAGGTATGGTGTCCCCATTTTCACAGCTAAGTACAACTCCCACCTCATTTGAGGTTGCTGTAGCTGACCCATCAAACCTCATTGTCCATTTCTTTCCTGGGATTTCTGCTACTGCTACCTCGCTTGGGATTTCTTCACTTAGTGAGCTTTCCTCCTTTCCTGGGAATTGTGCCAGTAGGTCAGCTACGGCTTGACTTTTGACAGCCTTGGGGGTCCTGAGGCCTATGTCATATTGAGAAAGCAGGACCAACCACTGTGCTATTCTTCCTGTTATGAGGGGTTGATGCAGGAGTGCCTTTATGGGGTGTGACTTAGTCACTAAAAGGATTTGGTGAGCTGAGAAATACCTCTTCAGTCTCTGGGATGCGTAAATAACTACTAGGCAAGCCTTTTCTATTCTGGGGTACCTGGTCTCGGCATCCTTCAGCGTCCTACTTACATAGTAAACAGGTTGTTCATTTCCCTCATCATCTTCTTGTGCCAGCAGGGCTCCTATTGCTTGGGTATTTGATGCTAAGTACAATAATAAGGGTCGCCCACGTACTGGTGCCTGGAGAGTGGGCAGATGATTCATAATCTGTTAGACCCTTTGGAAGGCTTCCTGTTGTTCTGCTCTCCAGATGAACTCGATTCCCTTCTTTAATAGCTTGGACAAGCCTGCTGTGGCCGAAGCCAGCCCTGGCACAAATCTCCTGATGTAGGATACTCTTCCTAGGAAGCTTTTGAGCTCCCTCATTGTTGTTGGTCTTTTCATGGTGGCAATGGCTGCAGCTTTGGCTGGATCTACGCTTATGCCTCTGTGATGTACTAGGAACCCGAGGAACTTTCCTGCAGATACTCCAAAGGCACATTTCATGGGGTTCATGCGTAGCTTGTATTCTCTGCATCTTTTGAAAACTTGTTCAAGTATCTGAAGGTGTCCTGTCCTAGTTTTTGACTTAACCACAATATCATCCACATAATCTTCCATTTCCTTATGCATCATATCGTGGAAGATGGCTGTCATGATTCGCTGGTATGTGGCTCCTGTATTCTTGAGGCTAAAGGGCATTATAGTGTAATAGAAATTTCCAATTGGTGTCCTGAATGCTGTCTTTTCAGCGTCCTTGGCAGCCATAGGAATCTGGTTGTACCCACTATACCCATCCATGAATGAGAACATAGAACTTCCTGCAGCTGAATCCACAAGGAGGTCAATGTTAGGCAGAGGGAACTCATCTTTAGTACATGCTTTATTCAGGTTGCAGAAGTCTACACAGCAATGGATTTGGCCGTTCTTTTTCTTCACAGGTACTATGTTAGAAAGCCATCTGGGGTGTTGAATGGGCTTGATAAAACCGGCTGCTAGCAGCTTCCTGATCTCCTGAGCTATCTGGGCTTCCACATCAGTGTGAAAGACCCTGGCTGGTTGGATTACTGGTTTAACTCCTGGGTCTACATTGAGGGCATGGACTACTAACCCAGGATCCAGACTAGGCATTTCATCATAGGTCCAGGTAAACACATCCGTGTATTCTTTGAGCAAAGCCACCAGTGGCCCATTTTCTTGTGTTGCCAACTGACTGCTGATGAAAACAGGCTTCTGGGATCCCAGCTCAGCCCCCAAGTTTACCTCCTGTAATTCTTCCTCAGGCTGGATTTGTGCCTCTTTGACTGGTTCCTCTAGGACTTCCTCTTGGGCTATCATACATTCTGGTGGTCCGGGACCTTCCTGCATGATGCACTCGGATCCCGTGCACTTTCACAAACGATATATTAACCTTCCCCCGAGTTTCCGTACTACTACACACTCCCGGGATCCTGAGGTGCTGGGCTCCTTCTTTTGCCTTTTTCTCTTCAGGAGGTCTCTCAAGTCATGGGCACCTCCTCCTTCTTCTTTTTCCAAGATAGGTGTTCCCGAGGTCCCTGGCATGGGACTCTCATCATCAGGTTTTAACTCATCATAGAATATTGTTTCTACAAAGTTTACTTCCCCTTGGCTGAAAGGGTTATGGTTGGCAGGGATTCTTACAGGCCTCCCATTTAATCTCCCCTTAACACACTGATGGTAGGTGGATGGTATAAGGCGGTGCTTATGGAGCCACGGCCATCCCAACAGTACATGGTAGGACACTTCTGAGTTGATCACATGAAATCTGGTCAAGGCTACTATTGGCCCCACTCTTAGGGCCAGCTGTATATATCCTTCGGTTGACTCTGCTGATCCTCTAAACCCAGTTATCTCCATGGGAGCCCCCAGGATCCTCCTCCCTGCTAGGCCCACGGCTTCCAAGGTACTCAGGGCTATGAGGTTGAGTGACGCCCCTGTGTCCACCAGTGCTCTTCTGATTTGGACACCGTTTATGGTGGCCATTAGATAAAGAGGTCTACGGTGGTCTAGATGCTCGACCTCCATGTCTTCATCAGTGAAGGTTATGGCATTAGTTGTCTCCAAGAAAGCTCGACCGGCATGTGATTCTGCTGTGAAACATTCCATTCCTGAATCTGCTGCTATAGTCATGAGAGATTCCGTGGCCACCCTCCTTGCTTCTGGTCCAAATCCCAGCTGATTGAATAGTGACCTGAACTTGGGATTCTTCTGGAGGGTTCTGACTGTATTTGGATGAAAGGATCCTTCTGGCTCTTCTGCTTTTGCTGAGTTCCCGTGGATTACTACAGCCACCACTCCCTTTCCTTTGTGGTTGGGCAGGGGGTTTCTTTATACTTCTGGCTCCTTCTGGGTGAGCTCCAGGGTTCCTTCTTTTAGCTTCCTGTAAAAGAGCCTGCGGAGGGTCCAGCAATCCTTGGTGGAATGCTTAACATAATTATGAATCTTGCAAAACAAAGGATTTTTCCTTTCTTCCTCGGTTGGTGGCCTGGATACAGTGAATGGCCTAACCACTCCATCCCCAATCCATTTGTCCAGGACATGGTTTAACTCTTCCATAGTGCATGGGATCACCGGTGGTTCCTCGAACACTTTTCCATCAGGCCTCTTCCTTTTTTCTCCCACCGATGCCGTCATGGCTTGGGACGCCGGCATCCTCTTTGCCCTCATAGTTTGTGCTGTTCTTCTAGTCCTCTGTAATAAGTCAGCGAACTGTGTGATACATAAATTTTAGAGGTTGAGTCTGTAATCGAAAAGCATGTTAGAGATGCAAGTCTTTACGAGTTCTTTTTCTTTATGGTCCCCATAGCAGTCTAGGGACACATCTTCAAATCTTTTGATGAACTGGACGGGGTCCTCTCCAGGCCTCTGCCTTACCATTTAAAGGCTTTGGAAAGTGACCTTGTCCTCGCCAGGGTAATATTTTGCACAAAATCTCTCCATCATTTCGTCCCAGGTCTTAATGGACTTAGGTCTCAGTGTGGTGTACCAAGTGTATGCCCTGTCCACTAAGGACTTAGCAAACTCTCTTAGGCACAACTCTCGGTTTCCTGCGTAGGGGCCCATAGTGTGGACAAACCTGCTCACGTGCTCTACTGCACTTCCATTCCTTCCATCAAAAGGATGGAACTTTAGTAGCTCATATCCCTTGGGGTATGGCTTGCCAAGGAGTTCTTGTGGGAATGGGGGATCCCGGAAAGTTTTTCCCTTTCTTGGTCCAAGAGGGCGCTGACATCTGCCAGTGTTAGGTATTGGGGGTTAGTTCCTCCTCCCACTGCTGACCCTCCCTCTGGCTGGGTTCTATCTTGGTTGCCCACATGGGGGGCATTGTCTCTGTCTTCCTGCGTCTTGCCTTCTTTGAGAAGGCGAACTTCTTGTTGCAAGTCTTTCAGCATTGCAGTCATCTGAGCCATAAGGTCCAGCTCTTGCCTTACGTTTCTTTGTTCTGACACGGCCTCCCGTTCTGTTAGGGGCACCTCACCTCTTTGCCTAGAGGCCACTTCATTTTCTCCCACAGGCTCAGAGGCCATGGGTGGCGCATTAGCACCTTTACTGTTCCTTTGTCTTGGAGGCATGTTCTGCGAAGGGATTGCTTGTTCCCTTTTCTTTACCCAATCCCCAGCGGAGTCGTAAAAATGTGAGAGTGCCTTTTTTCTTCAGCACATGGCCCAAGGATCCTGGGCCAAATAAAAATGCTCTTGGTGGACTGGGCTCGATTCACCGCAATTAAAGGTTGTTTAAGAATCGATTGGTGCACAGAACAAACTTCCTACAATAAAAATAGCTAACAAAGAAAGCATATCCATATTGAACGACATTTTAATAGTAAAAGGAATACACAATAAGTACAATATAATGTAAGAACAAGTTAGAGATCCTCTAATTAGTGGGATGCATTTTATTAATTTCACTTAGTTGTGATTACAGTGCTCACTAAGACGTGGTGCAAGGCTCAACTGAGTTCAAAAGTTACAGACTTTGATAGCTATTTAGACTTCAAAGACTTGCAAAGTTTGAACTTGTTGAATCCGAGCATGTACTGTCGTGGCTGTCTCTGGGATACCGGGAATGGTTCCTCTATTTTCCCTTATGTTTTACAGAGTGTTTTTCTACAATTTTATCAGACTACTGAAATGCAATTGTTACGCCTTTAATTGTCAATGAATTCTCTATCTCTTCCTTCCAAATCCCTCCATCCTCTGTAGCATGGACCTCTTCCTCCTTTTATAGCACAACTTTGGGTCCTGGGGTACTAACGATTTCTCCCTTTTTCCCCTTAGAGTCTGTGACGTGCCAGGTTGCTTCAGGGCCATGTCGTTTCCCTTTTTCCATAGTTTCCTGCTTTTTGTTGCGACAAGATGAAAGTCCCTTAGCTAGCTTTCCATTTCTAGATTTTTCCTTTGGCTGACCTGAGGCCTTTTGGCTTTTTCTTTTTAGCGCCCCAGCTTTCCCAGTTGTATTCTTCCTTGTCTCTTTCTCCAAATGGTTGGAACCAAGCTCCTGCATTTTGCTTTGTATTTCCACTGCGTGTCTGGGGCATAAGGTCCGCGTGCTTTTTGTCTCTTTTCTTTCTTTAAATCTGCTTCAATTTCACTTTGCACATCTAGGGATCCCCTGCCTCTGGGGGCTTCTGGGATCCCGACCCAGTTCTTCTTTCTGGGCTTTTCTTTGGCTCGCTGATTCTGTCTATTTCTTGGGCTTTTTTCGTGGATCTCTGGATCAGATCCTCTGGGACTCTTCCCCTTTCTTTCTTTCTTTTCTTTATTGTGAGAGCTCAGCCTTTCTATTACTCATTTATATTTGTGTGAAATGGGCCCAATGTTTCTTTACCTTCTTTGGGCCTATTTGTGGCCTTTTTAATTTTGAACCTCAACAACAGGCGGGCAGCTGAGTTGCTTGAGGAGTACCAGCTGTCACAGGCAAGCTTACAAGCGGATGCGGTGGTAGATGCGACTCAGCAGGTATTACAAAATGATGGAACACGTTGGATACCTCCACCACAGTCAGTGTACAAGCTCAATTACGATGTCGCGGTGTTTGTGGATTCTGCTAGTACTAGGTTCGGTGCTGTGATTAGAAACTCCACGGGAGAAGTTATGGCATCGATGACAGTTAAGGGGCCGACAGTCCAGGGAAGTTGTAACACCCCCAACTTAATTGCATATTTAATTTTATGGTTTATATGCATGTTATTATTTTAATTACTTTTAAGTGCATGAAG
The DNA here is from genome assembly GCA_032727855.1 of Quercus ilex subsp. ballota. Lineage (NCBI taxonomy): Eukaryota > Viridiplantae > Streptophyta > Magnoliopsida > Fagales > Fagaceae > Quercus > Quercus ilex. The sequence goes on along the minus strand of CM064909.1, from coordinate 57,576,918 downwards.
CTTTGATTTTTTTTAAAAGATTATAAATAATTGAAATGGCTAGATGCATTATAAATATATATTTAGTATGATGCATAGTTGGTGTTTTAATTAGACATATGATGCATGAAATGTGATTGTGGAAATTTCACTCCCATGCAACCAATGGGAATTCAATACAAGTAAGGTTAAAAGGATCATGCATGTTGACAAATCAAAAGGCCAAGGACTTGGCCGGCCATGCAAGCACCAAAAGCCATTTTCCTTGACTTTTCTCAAGCAATTAGAACAACCAAGAAGCAATTCCCACGGATACACACACACAAATCAGAAAAGTCATCCACTTTGCCCTCTTTTTCTCTTAAGGAAAGAGCTAGGAAGCTCTCTTAAGCCTCTCTCTCAAGCACACGTACCTCTCACCCTCAAAAGTCCACTCCTTATCTTCTTGGCTGCTCCAAAAGTCTCTCTTTATCTTTTCTTTTGCTGGAACCAGAAAGTCCAGCTCTTTTCTCCTTTCTCTCTTCTTCTTCCTTTGCTCCTACACGGCCAAACCTCTCTCTCTCTCTCTCACCAAAAATCCTAGTTTCTCTAAGAAGAAATTAAGAGCCTAAACTCTAAGGTTTCATCTTCAAAGTATGTAGGTAAGTAATCAAAACTTCATTTGATTTTGGGTATGTTGATAGTATAATTGTTTTGTTATTTCTATTTCTTTATCCTCTGTTCTGATTTGTGAGGCTGAACTTGTGATTCTGTTTTTGTAAGTTGAAAGAGTGATGGTGTTATGGACTATTGAATGCTTATTAACATATTTTAATATGTATACTATAGGTATAAAAATACCCAAATGAAATTAAGACCTACTGCTATTTGTTGATGATTTTAGAAAGAACATGTGCTGAAGCTGTCACTGTGACATATTTGATGTTTACAAGAAGAAAATTCTGTATTAAATCGGTTGCTATGAATTATGATGCTAGGAGTAGTTTTTATGAACCCTAAGACATGTAGGGTTGTTATGGAAGTGGTATCGCAGTAATTGGATGAGTAGAAAAATAATGGTTTAATTTCTAAGTTGCATGAGTTTCTGCCAGGACAGATTTGAACATGTTGTATTGTATGATTTTTAATAAATCATGGGTTTATGTTTTGACTCCGAGATTTTTATGGTATATATTGGACACACATGGGAGTATTTATGTAAAATTTCATGAGTTTTGGATGTGTTTTAACAGCCCATTCGTATTTTACAAATGGAGCTTTTGCTGCTGTAAGGAGCAGTAAACAGGGTAGGTTAACTCGGACTTTGTGGATTTAATTTTGAAGCTAGGCTCAATGTTTGGAGCTATAATTTAATATGCTCATCCTTTGTTATGTTTGGAGCATATATAAATTTTATGCCTTGGTTTCTCTATGGTTTGCATGCATAATGTGTTTGATGACTGTATCATATGCTTTGGGGAACTTATTGTGACGGGAATTAAGATTTTCTTGAGTTTGAGAGTTAGGTTATGATTGAGGTATAAGTTTAAATACTTAGGAAGAGGTTGTCAATAATAAGTTTTGGTTTTTCATTTAGGTGACGAGAACGAGAACACGGACAATTGAGCTCCTCTTGTACAATCTCTCGCGTCTTCGGCTTTCAGGTAAGGGATTTGAGATATGTGCTTTTGATAAGTATAAAGATTATTTTGAAAATTGATTATGCATTAAAACCTGTTAATTAGAGATATTACATATACATGATTTAAGTACAGATTTATGTTCGTGAGTTATTCAAATTAAAGTAAGTAATGAGGATGGCGGTTCGTCCGCGCTCAATTAAAGTATGTATTGAGGATGGCGGTACGTCCGCGCTCAATTAAAGTAAGTAATGAGGATGGCGGTTCGTCTGCGCTCAATTAAAGTATGTATTGAGGATGGCGGTACGTCCGCACTCAATTAAAGTAAGTAATGAGGATGGCGGTTCGTCCGCGCTCAATCAAAGTATGTATAGAGGATGGCGGTGCGTCCGCGCTCAATCAAAGTATAAGTTTACGTTAAATGTCATAATATTTTATGAGAAGAGGTTTATGAATGAAATGATTATTTTATATGATTTTAAAGAGTTAATATAAAGTTTAGGGACTTTATAAGAAATGAAAGGAATTCAGCCTGAAATATTTTGTAGTATTAATCTGATAAGAAAAAGGAGAACTATTATTTCCCTATGAAAAATGTGTAAGTTGTTATTATGAATAGTATAAGATACTATGCATGACAAATGTTCTCCTATCTGAATATCCATAAAATATGTAATTTACATGCATTCTTATCAAGGGCCCATGGAGCTTAAAAACCTTACTGGGTTTCGCAGCTCACCCTTTTATATTTCAGTGCACAGGTTCTTCCTGGAAGCAGCGAGAGTATTAGAGGTGGCAAGGATTCTGTGTTTTCTCGTTGGTTAGAATGTAGCGTTTTTGTTGTGTAGTGGTTTAGCTCTTTTGTTGTATAGGAGGAATCAAGATGTACTTGATTCTCGAGCACAGATGTAATTCAGTATCTTAGTTCGTTTTGAACCCCGGTTATATGTCTTTGGGGTTAGGTTTGTAATAAGATTTTTGCTAAACTTTTAGCTATGTAATATTTACACGAATACCCTAAGTTTCAGCCAGGTGGAAATCTTCGAAGTTTAAAGGAAATGAAAGTTCAGGGTTTTCATCATTTTTTGTAAATTATGGTTTTTATACAAGAAAATAAGCAGGTATTCAAGAAACAAATTCTTGATAAGCACTTTCAGTTTAAGTTGGTTCGTGTTAGTATTGAGGTAAACTTGATATTGACATGCCGGTCATGCTCTAAATCCTGAAGTACAGGTTTGGGTCGTGACAGAAGTGACGTGGCTGAACTACTTGCATGTTGTAAGGCACTGGAATTCGCCATTGATGCTGGTTTCACGGGGATTATTGTGGAAGGTGACAGTACTAATGCTACGAGGTGTATTGCTTCAGGTACGGACTACCAGTCAGCTATTGGGCATGTTGTTGGAGACATCAGGCATCTGCTAGGAGCTTTGGAGTGGTCTTTGGTGAGTTGTACTAAGAGAAATGGTAATAGGGTGGCACACGTGCTTGCTAGATATGCCCAAAATGTTAATGTTGATTTATTTTGGATGGAAGAGGTTCCATCAGTTGTTGTTGAGCATGTAAATGTTGATGCATTCTTGATTTAATTGAAAGTTTTCTTCAGTTTCAAAAAAAAAAAAAAAATCCAATACCTCCTTTTATAATTAAGTTATAACTATCAAATTTTTCTCAAAAAAAAAATAAAAAAATAAAAAAGTTATAACTATCAAATTATCAAGAAAAGAGAAGAAAAAGAGTATGGGCCTCATGACTTAGTAGTTGCCGTGGCCCAAATAACTCAATTGTAGTCGGGCATTTTTCCTTCAAACTTAATTTGTGAAAATATTGGCTTATCTTGGAGAAACTTGTTCCAAAAGAGATGAGAAAAATTAATGTGAGCCAAGAGCCTTGATCTATTGAAGAAATGGACCTACCATTTAACGTTGGAAATGTCATGGACCGTGAGTCTAGTTCATTAATAGCTTAAGATTTGGGCCTTCAGCCCATTTCATGAAATAATTAGTTTTAGACCTTGACCTGATTTGTGAAGTAGCAAGATTTGGGCATTGAGCCCATTATATGAAGTGAGGAAAAATATTAAGCTACGAGTCCAATTTATGACGTAGATGGTCATCATAAACCAAAGCAAATTTATGAGTTCTTTTAACATTCACTTTATATAACTTATATATATGGTACTGGATCCAGGAGTTGTGGTAGTTATTCTGAATTTCCACTGTTGTACATTGGGAGTTCAGTGGTAAACACATTTGGTGATATAGATCAATTATTTTTTATTAAAATAAAAATAAAATTAAGGGTTGAAAATCATTAAAGAAAGATAAAAAAACAAAACAAAGGCAGGCAACAGATCTATTGACCAGCTGAGCAGCCGCAGTTGTCAGATGTGTATGAATAGATTTAGATTGGCTTTGCCTGCGAAATGCTTAGGTATCAGGCCTTAGCCAAAAAGTATATAGAACTGAACATATTTAGATTAATTTGAATCATAAATGAAAGGGACTAAGCTGATTTGAATTTAAAAAATAACCAATTTCCATTTAGTTCTACACTTCTACCCTACTGTTTTCTCTCAACTATTTTATTCTGACATGTATGACTTCACAAATTGCCCAGTCATTCCAGAGACCAAAATATGTTCAAATTTTAAGCTTGCTCTATGCCAAATTCCCAACGCAGTAATCCCTTTGTTTTTAGAAAACTTATAACAAAATCCATAAGTATATAATATAATGCAAACATCACAATATAATTTGAGGTTGGACCAGATAAAGGAAACGAGAGAGAGAGAAGACAAAATTTGATCGGAGTTGAAAGAATTTTCTACTTATACTACCTTTGTGGTAAAAAAGAATTGAACATCAGTATTGCAGTTATGTCTACTAGTCATGATAACAACAAACAAAACTGGCATAAGCAATACCAATGAATTACCAGAATGGTATTCAACAGAGCACATTTTAGTTCCTACCCTGCACTCACGGATCATTGTAGTGTTTCGAGCCCAGTCTCAATTCCCAAGCTCCGCCAGAACATTTTAGTCCTTAACCAATACTCAAAGATTGCACTAGCATTCCAACACCAATCTTAATACCCAAGCCCACCAACACGTTAGTCATTACCAACACAAGTTACAGTAGCATTCCAACACCAATTTAATACCCGAGCTCCAGTCCATAAGTCTCTGTAGGCATCAGCAAAGCACTGGAACACTCGAAACTACAGCAAGATTCAGCTTTTTGTGGTACAAGTGACACACAGCACCCTGAGCAAACAAACAGCGGTGGAACAGTCTCAGTATCCTCAATGCCACAGCAGCGAGTGTGCTGCCATACCTCACAAATGTCACATGCCACCATCCTTTCTCCATCATCATCTTGAGCCCCACATTCGCATCTCACCATCCAATTGTCAGCCCCACCTTGGTAACTCAATCGATTCTCGATGTCTATACCACTCCCTCTCACATGTAGTTCCACACCAGACTCAACTACCCCAAAAAGCACTTCATTATCCTCCAACTCCTCCAGGTCTTCAATCTCCATCACCTCAAATCCTTCAGTGATACAGTAAGTGTCCCTCATTGCACACTCCACCGCTAGCTTTAACTCTCCAACTGTTGCATGCAGTGGAACTACTACAATCTCTCCTGATGGTAACTCCTTCAATTCAGTTCCTATATCACACAAACTTGGCATCAATCGGCAAACAAATGTCAATAACTGCTCCTCTTCATCAATGAATGGCCACTCCTTCACAAAATGTTTACTGTCTAGAACTGCCTGAGTTGCCAATTCCACCAAATGCGATCCTGGATAATCCAAAAGTACATTTTTATACAGACAAACCACATCACTATAAACATCATTCCCTGGCACTAGAGCTGGTGCTGGAAGAGGCTTTGGAAAATTTTCTGCCTCTGGTTCAGAAACCTTAACTCCATGAACAAGCTCATGGATTGAATATTCCAAAATCCGAGTTGTTGGGTTGACTGTACGACACACAACATGACTACCAACAATTACATTGTTCATTGATTTTAGCACATAATCCAGCAAACCTGTGTCACCGATGTGAAGCCGTGCTGCATCTCTCAGATCTTGCCGGGTCATTCCACTATGACAAAAGCTTTCTGCTTTCTTCTCTTTCAATGCATCTACAATCACTTCTGCTGCAAATTCTAGTCTTCTTGCAGGCCATCTACTATCCATATTAGCAATTGCAGTCGAGAACCTTTTATAATTCTGTGGTTTTTCCTTTGCAAAAGGCTTGTTTCGGAGAGTAATTCTGCTTGAAGCTCTAGATATGGAAGATAGAGCAGCAGTATCACTGTTTAATTGCAAAGGAGCATGAGAGCGCTTGACAGTTAGCATAAACCTTAGAAGATCTCTGATTGTCACCAGCTGGGTTTCACTCATATCTCTGCAATGACGAATTATTTGCTTGATTTCATTGTATTGGTCTGTGTTACTAAAATCTTGGATGATTTTGTCAAGTTCCAATGAGGTAAGAATTTCAATAGCTTTATTGTAATTGTGCTCTGCCACTCCAAAGCTTCCACGGCAAAATCTATAACCCCATCTACCAAACCAAGAATGTCCATAAGCAACCCCATAGAGCAATCTAAGATCCATTGACCTCTTCTTTGACACATCCTCAACTGTGATTTTCCTGCAAGAGAAAGAAGACCCCCCCTAAATTTAGAGTTTTCATAAATCAAAAACAGAAAAACCAAGAACTTTGTGTGGAATTTTGGTTACCGGGTTCGTAGATTTTTACAAATCCGATCCCACAAATCCATGATTTCTCTGCCACATAGATACTTAGAACCCCCTTCAATTCCATTGATGCAGAGCAAATGACCAAACCCGTTGCTGTGAATCAAACCATGCAATAGATGGGTCTGAAGATCAATGACGTTATCAGCCAAAGGCTTATTCCATTCATTGTCTACTGGGATTATCAAATGATACTTTCTTTTCGATACAAAATGATTACTCCAACCTAAAAAAAAAAACCAAAAAAAACCAGTCACAAACCACAGTTCCTACTACAATTATTATGACATATGTCACAGCAATACCAAATGATTAAATCTTTCAACATAAAGGACAGCAAATCCAAGTCAGAAACATAACAGAAACTCAATAAACCAAAGATTCCTAACAAATATCCAAACCCAATTCCCAAAAACCAAAACCCCGAAATGAAAAATTACAGCAAACCCCATTTCAGGAAATGAAGAAAACAATCAAATTCTGACAAAAAAAAAAAAATCAAGAGCCAAACCTGCGCATCTGCAGTGATCACAGTAGGGCCTTGGAGAGTGCTTGACATCCTCTTCAATGGTGTACAGAGGGACAATGAAGCTTCTGGTCTCATGCACAAGGAGAGTACACCAAGCTGGCATGCCTTGGACATTGTTGTCATCAAGTTCAGCGCATTGTTGAAGAAACACCCGGATATTGTCACGAAACGCGCCTTTTGGATCGATGGGGCAACCGGGGTCTCCAAACGAGTGAAACCCGTAAAGCTGCGGCCTTCGCTTCCTCTTCTTGCAGGCCTCAAGAATTGGGATTGACATGCTTAGCTAGTTTCCAAAGCCTAATGCTTCTTTCTCAAAGAGAGAGAGAGAGAGAGAGAGAGAGAGATTGAGTCTTTGGGTCTTTGGGGTTTCAACAAAAGTGGAAGTTTTAGTTTTTGATGAACAGAAGTGGAAGTTTAGTTAGTTGAAAGGCTCATGCGTCTGTTACATTTTGCCAAGCCCGCTAGAATTCGAACATGAGTTCGAAATTCCAGGAGTGGCCCCCTTGCTATGAGTTATTTACGACTTTTACTATGGAGTGTTCAGATTGATGCTTATAACTTGAGATGGGTGTTATTGTCATTTGGTGTGGTTTTATGACTGTTAGGGATCCAATGGCTGACAATGTACACCTGTGTTTGAAAGGTTTTATCTCCGCCGTTGAGCTTTAACAGCGGGAGTTAGTTAGTAGTTTTTTTTTTTTTTTTTGAAGCCAATAATTTTCCATCCCATGTGGATGGGTATGTTTCAGGTGTTGACACGTGTGAGTTACCTTGCAGGAGCTAAGCAATTATCTTTGGGGTTAAAAAAAAGGAAAGATAAGATTGTCAAAATTAAGATCTTATGTAGATTTAGTGAAGAGATCGATGATCATAAGTGTGAACGTCTCAAGATGTGGTACAGTGTAAGTCATCACGACTTTCAGATAAATTTTTTTTTTAAGTGTTACTTGATGTGGACTCATCCTAAACAAGAGCTGTGAAATAAACTACTAACTTAAAGGTTAGGATGGAAAAATGAGTCATCACTTGATTATAGGTCCAAAATCCAACTTTGACCCATCATAGATGTCCAACTTAACCAAACCTTTTGGAGTTTAGGTATGAACTTGGGAAGGAATTAGGCACTTAAACCTAGTTGATCGAATGGATCAATCTCCACTAGTGTTGTTAGGTCATTTTTAGATAAGAAAAATTTAAGGTATGAACTTGGAAAGGAATTAGGCACTTAAACCTAGTTGATCGAATGGATCAATCTCCACTAGTGTTGTTAGGTCATTTTTAGATAAGAAAAATATTAAGGTGGATCCCTAATTCCCTATTCTAACCATGCATTTATACATTAAATGAAAAACACACAAGGAAAGATTTTCAAAAATCATATCATAACATAAAAGAAAATGGATAAGGATTGGGAGTTAATGCTCCTGTGCACTAGATCCAAACAAGTTCCAAAGATAATACATTTGAAAATCAATTATAATCATTTTTTTAAAGATGGCAATCAAGTCAAACCAAATAAAATATGTAACGTCAGCCAATTAATTAAAAGTAATACTAACCCTGAGGGTCCTCAACCCTATAAGGGTATGCTTATGTATTGGTTATCCACACTTCAATAATTACAGATGATAAACAAAAACAAGAGACTGAATATTTTGCAAGGAATGACATAATGTCCCAATTTTCTTACCCAAATCATCAGAGTCAAGCTTTGAAGTTATTTGTAAACCTTTAGTACAAACTTTGTTGAGTTTTTTTTTTTTTTTTTTAATAAGTTTGAATGCAATATGTTGCAAATCCAAAGCATGTTGCTTGAATTAAATTATAAACTTGCTTCTTTTTTTTCTTTTTCTTTTTGATCTATGGTTAGAAATTTACCTAATCTACCCCACTCCCCCCCTCCCCCAAGCTATTATCATCCCCAAGCCTTATGGCTTGGAGTTACACCATCCCGCATAGCAGGCGTGTGTGTAAATTCTAAACTTGCTTTACCATTGTAGAAACACGCCTATTAAATGCCCATGAATCATGATAAAAGGGGTCTGATCCAATTGCATAAGTTGATAGGTACATGACAAATGAATGGAAATACAAAATGTACACCTGGTTATTTAAATATTATTTTAGTCAAGTTTGCTAATTTTTAGCTGTTTATTTTTATTTATTTTCATGTTAATTAATTATTAAAATAATTATTACTTTATCATGATTTAACCTCTGGTTAACCTTTGTCCAAACTTAAAATTTTAAACCCTTCATCTTTTCAGTTCTTTGAACATTTTGGTACTGCAAGATTTTCAATAATATTTCATTTAAGCCAAATCGAGGACGAAAACTAAATCCGAGAAAGGAAAGATTAATCATGAAAATAAATTCAATGTGTGCACATAATTATCTTCTTCTTTTTTTAATAAAAAAAAAAAAAAAAAATCAATAGTTGGGGTCATATGGATTTGAGTCTTAGATGTCTCCTTTAAAAATAACATGCAGTATCAGTTGAGTTACAAGACTCTTATTGTGTACAAAAGCAGCTTGAGGCATGATTACCGCAAACCAATTATATAATAATAATAATAATTATGCGAAAAGCCACTTTTAGTCCCTACATTTTCAGGCGATTTCCATTTTAGTCCCTACATTTTATTTTTACCGCTTTTAGTCCTTATCCTAAAAAACGCTTCTTGTTTTGGTCTCTGCCGTTATATCAGAAACAGAAAAAGCTGACGTGACAAACAGCAGGAATAAATAATACTAAATTAATGTACACGTGGCCTAAATTTATAATAAAAAATGTTTTTTTGGCATTTAAAAATGCCACGTCAGCATTTAAATTAAAAAAATTAATTTATTAATTTTAACTAAATAAAAAAAAATTTAAAACAGGATTAAAAAATAAAAATCATATGTATTGAGATCTAAGTATGTCTTGAACAAGAATATCAAAAACACAAACCCAGATCAAAAAACACAAACCCAGGAAAAAAAAAAAAAAAAAAAAAACCCAAACTCAAAATTTGCTGGGTTTTTAAACCGTCTGACTCTCCTTAATTTCTCAAAAAATGCATCAACATCTATGAAAGAATTTGTTTGATAAGATGATGAAGTACCTGGGTCTTCGCATTCTGGACCTTTTTGAACACAAGAATCCTGATTATGGGATGCAATTCCCAGTCTTTCTCTTGCTATTTTCAAGAAGGAGTCGAGGGCTTGATCAACAAGCCCTTGCATATGTCGGATCAGGCAAATACTAGCAACACTTGCGTATGTTTTTGTGCCTTTTGAAGGACCATGTTGCCACAAAAGCACAAATATGCAATAACACTCTTCTTCTCCGTTCTTAAACGAATGTTGGATCTTTTGCACCTCGTGAACAGTTGCATCATAGAATTTAACTTCCCCATTATCAGTATAATGCGTGGCGCAAACTTTCATGCCCGTGACGACTTTCCTGCACTCCCCATCTTGCAACTGCAAGCTACTACGTCGAAACCTGGCCCCGAAATCCTCTATCTCTTTCACAGTATTGAATCTCCCTTTGCTGGGTTTCAATCTTGCTGGGTTTTTTAACAATATCGAGTTTTTTTTTTTTTTTTGGGTAGCTAATTTGAGTTTGGGTGAGTTTGTAGAGAAATTAAAATTTGGGTTTAAGAATTTCTGCTTTGATTCATGGTTGTGCTTTGACTGAAATTAGAGAATTTAAGTTTGATTTGTTCAGAATTTTGAGTTTGGTTTTTTTTTTTTTTTTTTTTTTTTTTTTTTTTTTTTTTTTATGGGTTTGTGTTCTTGTTGTTCTTGTTCAAGATACACTTAAATTTCAATGCATATGATTTTTAGTTTTTAATTCTGTTTTTAATTTTTTTATTTAGTTAAAATTAATAAATTAATTTTTTTAATTTAGATGCTAACGTGGCATTTTTAAATGCCAAAAAACATTTTTTATTATTAATTTAGGCCACGTGTACATTAATTTAGTATTATTTATTCATGCCGTTTGCCACGTCAGTTTTTTCCATTTCTGATATAACAGCAGGGACCAAAACGAGAAGCGTTTTTTAGGATAGGAACTAAAAGCGGTAAAAATAAAATGTAGGGACTAAAATGGGAATCGCATGAAAATATAGGGACTAAAAGTGACTTTTCGCCTAATAATTATGGGTTTTTTTTATAAAATAACTACAAAACCCAAACAATATTATTAGTTAGGCAACGTATCAAACATATTGTATTTCTAACAATTCGACTTCAGAGGAGTCGATTTTACTGTTCATATCGCCTATTTTTTGGGCCACGTAGATAGAGAAATCGAGTCTTTTATAGTCATTTTTTATACATAGAAATCGACTTCAGAGAAGTCGGTTTCAATACAAGGAAAAAGACTCCACTAGAGTCGTTTTCCTTGTATTGAAACCGACTTCTCTGAAGTTGATTTCACTCACCTTCAAATCTTCAAAGAACCCCTTCAAATCTGAATCGATGTCACAACCTTGAAAACGACGTCACAACCTTCAAATCCAAAACGGACCCGAGCGTATTGGTCAGAATCGGCGTCTGGATTCGTCGTGCCTCGCCGTCGGTGTTGCTGGGTTCGTCGCGCCTGGGTTCGTCGTCGCGCCTGGGTTCGTCGGCGCCTGAGTTCGTCGGCGCGCCTGGGTTCGTCGACGCCTGGGTTCGTCGACGCGGCGCCTGGGTGAGCGCTCGTCGGTTGCTCGTCGGTGTTGCTGGTGGGTGGTTCGTTTGCTTTCTGTGTTGACAACTGAAGCTTTGCTGCGTTGGGTAGTTTTTGGGCAAATCGACTTCAGTGGAGTCGCTTTCAATACAAAGAAAACGACTCCAGTGGAGTCGATTTCTTTGTATTGAAAACGACTCCACTGCAGTCGATTTCTATGTATAAAAAATGAGTATAAAGGACTCGATTTCTTTATCTACGTGGCACAAAAATAGGCGATATGAACAGTAAAATCGACTCCTCTGAAGTCGAATTGTTAGAATTGCAATATATTTGAAACGTTGCCTAACTAATAATATTGTTTGGGTTTTGTAGTTATTTTATAAAAAAAACCAATAATTAATGATGGAAGAAATTCAGTGGGCCAATTGTCTGAATATGAGTTCTAGAAGACTCCTAATATGTAAATACTTAATCGGAGAGCATTGATGGGGTGTCGGCCTTAGCTTTTTCAATGCTAAAGTCAAAACTCACAGGGAATAGAAATGTGAAGAAAATGGTAAGTTTCAGGGTTTTTTACCGAGACCTTCGGATGGAGGTGAACTAGTGCTTATATCGAGGTTGCTCTTGCCCACTATCCCCAGCTCTCAGTCTCAGAGTGGAAGGTCGTCCAAGTTTCCTTATGCTGTGTGAACTGACACATTGACAAGTTGGTGGAAGGTCGTTGTTCTTGACTTGTGCCAACTGCCAAGGACAACCATGATTGGAAGAGCTATTCCCATCAATAATAATATATAATTACATTCATTTGTTTATTTAAGTGTGCCTGAATTTATCCTTTATCTTTTTGTGTAATAGGCCTGGCCATAACCGTATATGTTCCCAAAGGACAAAAGGTATTTGAAGTTAAGTAGTTAATATGTCATCAAATCATAGGCTAGGAAGTAGAGAGCATGGGCTTGCCAAATTTAACGTATTACTTATACTCTTTCTGTCTGTCTTATTATTATTATTATTATTATTTAAGTTCTTAGGGAAATATTAGTATTTTTTTTAGTAAACTAGAAATTTTTTTTTTATAGGATTTTAGTAAACTAGAATTATTAGTAAACCACGCGAACTTGGCTAGTTGTATCACATGAAAGTCATTTTTTTAATTAATTAATGACATGTCATTTCCATACCCTTGTGTGAACATATCTTCTTATAAGATACTTTTTCAAATCAAGGAATAAGTGCCCATTTTTTTGGGTATTTTGAGCCCAAAAGTTGGCTTTTTTAAAAAGCCAGCCCAAGTTCAGCGTTTGGTGATTATAAAATGCAACTTTTTGACAAAAGTTGCGTGCATTTCAGTTATGGACATTTTCGGTTCCATTTTGTAAAAGCTGGACTGGGCGTTTGAGATATATCCATTGGGTGAGTTGAATTACCAAAATTGCCCTTCAATAAAGGGCAAGGTGTCTTCTTCAGATCACGCATAGCCTCAGCAAATCTCATCTCTCTGCTCTGCGCAAGCCAACTCACGCCTCTCATCTCATCTCGTCTCTCTGCTCTCCCTTTCCCCTGAAGCTCACTCACGCAATAAAATTAATCAAACCACAACAATAAAAGCAAAAAAAATTCTTGCTCTCATAAAACTGATAAAATTTAAACAACAAATCTAAAATCAAAACAACAACAATAGCAGATCAAGAACCGAAAAAAAAAAAAAAATTAGAACAACAATAATAAATGATCAAGAAAAAAAAAAAATAGAAGCCGATCTGACAAATCTAAAATCAGAAACAACAACTAATCAAGAACAAGGAAAAAAAATAGAAGCCGATATGACCCTTGGTAGAAGTCGATAGAAGAAAAGAGAGTTGGAGAAAGAAAGAGTGAAAAAAATAGAAAGAGTGAGGAGCTTCTGGGAAAAAAAAAAAATAGAAGCCTATAGAAGAAAAAAAAAAAAGTGAGGAGTCGATAGAAAAAAAATAGAAGCCGATAGAAGAAGAAAAAAAGAGAGTAGAAAGACCTCAGAGAGCTGGAGAAAGAAAGAATGAGGAGCTTCTGGAACCAAGGGAAAGTAAAGATAAAAAAAGGAGAGGATGTACTAATATGGGTATATGTGTGTGGTTGACAAAATGCAAGAGGAAAAAAAAAAAAAAAAAGAAAGAAGGAAACATATGGTTGAAAGAAAAGGCAAAGAAGAAGAAATCATAATTTAAAAATAATACCACAATATTTTCATAATATTTATACAATAAATTTTAAGTAATTAGTTAATATTGGTGAGTAAAAATATAATTTCAGTAATGAGTTCAAATTAGAACTAGAAACAACTTTCCATATAAGATTTTGTTATGATTCTTGTGAAAGTATTGCAAAAAATATTGTGGATGTAACATTTTTTGTTGAAAAATATAATTGTTGAGAATGAATAGAAAAAGAAAAAAATAAAGATTAAAAAAGAATAAATTTAATTAAAAAATAAAGATTAAAAAAGTGGTTAGGCAAAAGGTAAATGTCATTGTTAATTGTCCAAACAGTACAAAAATTTGCTCTTATATGTACATTGTCATTTTTGGTAATTTACAACTCAAAACGCTACTTTTATAAGTTCTAGCCAAACATTCAGCTTTTTCAAAAAGCACTTTTTAACAGTTTTTACTAAACACTCAGCTTTTTGAAAATACACTTTTTTATTATGCACTTTTTGAAAACTCCACTTTTTCATTATGCATTTTTACAAAAAACCGAACCAAACTCACCCTAAAAAAAAACGTTGAACATATTTGGCCTATCAACCTTGGAAATTTGTGTATAAATTCCACAAAATAAAATGATTATGCTAGTCCACAAAATAAAATAATAATAAAAAAGAATAATAAAAATAGGCCATGTGGGATTGATCCGACTTCTAACGGGATGGGAATAAATTTAAAATGAATAAACATGTATAAAGTTATTTTTTTTAGAGAGAATTTCAATTTATAGTTTCTGCTTCTGATAAAAACTCTATCATTAGACCAAGACACCAATTGGTTTTTGATGTAGGCGGAGATTAAATCTCAGATGTTTTATTCAACCATCAGAGACTTCACCAATTGAGCTAACTGGAACCCACTATAAAGTCAAATATTATAAATTATAATCCAAACCAATTTTATCCCACCCGACCTTGGTCTAATCATCATTGTTTTTTCATAATTAAGAAAATATATAAAAACTTAAAGAAGCAATAGGTAGACAAAGACTAACATCTTCCAATATATCAAAAGCAACAAAACTAAAACTAAAAGTAGAAGGAAAAATATTGTTTCACACTCATTTGCATCTATCATTTCACATATATAATTACAATTGATGTGAGAATGTTTACGTTTTAAAAATATCCACATTTTAACACATAAAAGTGGATGTGAAGAAAAGAAATATAAAATAATGAATGTTTGAGAATCAAAATCTAAAGTAGAAATACAGGGAGTCTCCAACAAAACAAAGTTCTCGACCACTGTTTACAGAGTTCACCCTAGGGTTTGCAATCATACATATGAGGATTCAAGCTAGGATGAGCGGTAAAAGTAGAAGTGATCAGAAGGGAAACCAGCTCCTAGGTCTAGTCATATCATTTGCTGTTATCAACGTTTGCATACAAACGCCTTGCACATGAGAGAGCCTTGCATTTTGGGCAATTTTGCTTAATTTCACCAATCAAAACTTTAGGCGCGGCATGTGATCATAGGATTCGAATCACACAAATTTTGCCAAAAAGTTATTTTTATTTTTATTTTTAGTTTTTTTTCTTCATTTTATATTTATAAGTTTTACTGCATGAATTAACTAAATTAATAACTTTTGTGACACAATTTTTTATAATTTTTTTTTCATGATTATTGAGTTAAGAGATTAGTACAATATAAAAGTGATTTTATACTAATCACGACATGTCACTAAGTTGAGAAATAAGTTAAGCATGCAAAGTAAGTTAACCTCTGGATAATTGCCACGTCATCATTTTTTGGAAGTTTATTATTGCTGGGGTTCATAGTAGTTAAAACTTTTTTTTTTTTTTTTTTTTTTTTTTTTTAAGATTTTCAACCTATAGTGTTCGCTCCTGATAATAGCTCTTTATCACCAGATTAAGACACCAATCAGTTTTTTGGTATAAGCTGGGATTCAACTACATTATTTGAGTAGAGGTCAGTTTTGGTAGGCTTGAAATTTCAAATGAACTGACTTCTTTGCTTGATCACCACGCCCAGTAGAATAAACAGACACAGTTTCCACTTCTTTGCTATAAATTCATCATCCTAACATCACCAATCCACCACATTTCAAGAGAGCTTACTGTTAATCTTATTGGTGTCTGATTGTAGCAGCCACATAACATATAAGCTATGAATATCAGACAGGCTGCAATTATATTCTCATCTCTTCCACTTTTGGGCTGTGTTATGGGTACCATTTTTCATCTCTTTTCTACTTCTCTAACAGAAACAGACCCTTCTACAGGGGAAAACAACAAGTCAAAAGAGGAGGAAAATGATTTTGCTACCACAAGTAACACAGCTTCCCAGAAGCATTTTCAGCAACTTCAACACATACGTGGAGCTTAAACGAGTAACACATGTAAAACCAATCCTCAGATCATTCAGTATCGATCAACTGGGCTGCAACTGAGTTACTGTAAGCAGTTAATTCTCTAGCGTGTGTAATTTTAGGTAGCCTGCAAGTCTGATTAGATTTTTGTTCTTATTAGTCGGGTCTAATTCTGAGTTTCGCATAAAAGAGTTGTGGATTTAAGTTTGATCATTGCTATGTACATATGCTAAGGTTTAAACTATGTATCTGAGTTGTAAAGCTATCCAACAAGCTTTTCCTGGTTTATTTCCTGCTGGGTTTTGTTCACCAAGTCTAAATTCATTGCTAGTTTATGGCCATTTCTGCAGGGTTGAGACTCTTGATTGTTAAAGGTTAAATATTGCAGTCATTTCCTTTTTTATGTGGTACTGTGACTACTGTCAAAGCAGCTTAGCGAGCCATTTTGACTCACTGGTTTGCGGTAACTTTTTCAATTGTAAGTTCTCAACTTGTTAGCTGATTGATGCTTTGATTTATCGGTTTAAATCAGGGTTCCATTAGTTGGATTTGGGGAGGATGAGATCCACACATGGACTAAAGACTAATGTTGGAACTTAAGTCAACTAATCCAGCCAAATTTCTAGGTTTCTGATCAGTCCATATGTTGTAAAGAGACTGAACCGGGATTTTAAATTTGGAGGGGTCAAACTATGAATAAAAAACCTTTCCTTATAAAACAATTTCCTATAACCAAAATTAGTGAATTAATTGGGAAAAAAAGCACAAAAACAAAAACAAAGGAATTTTCTAATCTCAAAATTTAAGCATTTTGTAGCTATTTTGATATTCTTAAAATGTCTTATTGTATCTTTATAGGTGGCACAATTTTTTATAAATAAGAGTCTTGTTTTTTTTTATTATAAAAAGAAGAATAATATAAGAAATAATTTCAACTTTTGGAAAGTTTCATGTTACGCATAGTGGAATCTCTAGTACAGTAATACCACTTGTGCAGTAGTGCTCAGGGATTTGTATAAATTATAGTTAAAGCAAATAAATCAACAAGCACTCAAATTGAGAACACAATAATTTACATAGTTTCACAAACATCCTTCATTTACGGAGAGATGTCAAATCCACTATACTCAGTAAGTATTACAACGTTGAACCTATGTTACACAGCTATCATCATGCTTATCCTTTCAACCCCAAAAGAACTAACACATTACTCTTCTTCTAAGACTCTTTTTCTCCATCAAGAGATATTCTTTTTCTAAGACTCTACTACGCAAACCTTTATTGTACTATCTATATATAAGCCAAGTCCTATGCCTAGGCTAACAAGAAATATTGATTACTTCTTTGACGAGGAATAAATAATTTCTTTGACAAAGAATAGAGTTTCCTTCGCACAAAGAAAACCCCAAAAGAGTGATCAGTTCACCTTTCCTTCCCCACACACTCACACACACAAAACTAAAAAAAAAAAAAAAAAATCTAAATCTAAATCTAAATGGTTAATCAAATCCAATTAGGAATTTGAGACAGTTTTCAACTTTTCAATTATTTGGAGACAGTCCAAATGTGAAAGCACACATGTTATTGAAAGATGGATGGAATAATCATTAAATTTATTTGTACCATAGATACTATCTGCACTATCATATAAAAGAAAGCAGGGTTCTTTGGCATTCCTTTATTACTTCCACTTGCAGCCAATAAGAGCACAATGACTGAGTCTTGCAATTACAAAATGCAGTTGTCAAATACTCCTATGCTGAAAGGAATCGTTTTATTCTTAAAAACTAGCACAATAATTTACTTTTTAATTGATGGCTTTGTGTAGAAGGAAGTCAACATGCCAAAAAAATGGCTGATTCTTGATCTTCCTTGGCTGGTGGTTAGCTCTTGATCAGAAATTAACAGCCCTTTAAATTCTAGTTACGGCCTTAGTTTAGTTTAACTATGTTTATCCTAACACTGAAATTGTCCTGACCTTATGACTCAATCTGGACGGACACGCTCAAGAACTTATGATACTACTACAAGTCAAAGGTGCAGAATAAAGATCCAATATTGACTCTTTTGGAGATGAAATGACACAATGTTATGGAGGGGAAGATTTTGAACTATATAAGTGGAGTTTCTGTGACATTCTAACCTAAAGGAAAATCTTGTCTACAATTCGGAAAAGCCAAATCTTTAAGAAACTTTAATGGCCTATTTGGATAGAGGGGGGAGGGAGGAGGAGCAAGGGAGAGTAGAGTATAGTTAGCTAAAAACTAGGCTAATTTCCAGCCAACTCTACTTTACTCCTCCTCCCTCCCCCTCAATCCAAATGGACTATAAAAGAATTTTCACACCAAATACTATCCCCCCGGCCTTCCCCCTCCTCTCTCCTAAGGAAAAAAAAAAGCAAAAAGCAAAAAGAAAAAGAAAAAGAAAAAAAAGACATTGTCCTGCCTACATTGACATAAACCTCTGACTCAGGCTCCTCATGCAGCTGCAAGCAGCTGTGTAAATATACTGTATCCTTCAAATTCAAACCTCATAGGAATAGGATAGAGCTCAAGGTGAACTCTCAAAAGTAGGGAAGCTCAATTCTTCTTGGACTTGAAAGGCACATGTCACCAAAAACTGGATTAGAACCTTATCAGGGTTTACTTGGTCTTTTTAATTTGTACTTTGTGATTATCCTTGAGTTCCCTAACTAAAAGAATATAAGTTGATATTGACCTATCTCCACTCAATTAGGAGAGTGCAGAATCAGATTAAGCATAAGAGCAACTGCATATTTATCAGCTCATCAATGTCACTAGGCTCTTAAACTTCCCCTCTTTGCTTGTTAACATAAAGGATTCACTAGAGGCTGTTAACAGGTTAAAACTTTGGCTGCTTAGGCAACATTTTAATTCAAGTATGATAACATACTAAGCAAAGGAGTCTATATCGCAACCTGTTAATAAATAGCGAATTTCAACTTATTTATAAACAATGTAAAATCACTTTTGAAGTACCCCATTGTAAAACAAATACATATGATGCCGATATTTTTGCTACTTATATAATGCAGACGTGAAAATGCTGACTATGTAGAAGATAAGATTGCATAAAAGATGATACAAAAACTATACATAATTATATTGTTTAAAAAACCCAAAAATGTTACTGTGTTTCACTAACTAAATACAGCTTCTGCCCTTCACCAATCATGTCTACATCAAGAATTTTACCTGCATCTTCTGATAATATACAAGATACACTTGGAGTTTGTAGCTGCTCTGCTGCTGTTTGGATAAGTTCTTTAATGGTATGCGGGACCCACAACATGATTCCATGCCTTCTATTTTCTTTGGGATCCCACGGGTGGAAAGGGAACACAGTACATTTTTTTCGGTGCAATTTATCTGCAAAATGGAAACAGAAGTTCAGTAATTTAATTTAAATCCCCATTGTTTCCCCTAGACTATAACTATGGAAATTTGATTTGTTTTATACAGGATTTTTTACAACCATCTTATATGATATGGAAAGTGTAAATAGACAATGTTGGTGATGGTAATTGTGTTGGAGAAGTTCAACTTTTCACTGCCTAAAATATGGTTTATAAATTAGATATACAAGGTAAAGTTTAATGAATCATTAAAAATTTAACAAAGGAGAGAATCTTGGGTCACTGCTCTCACATCCCATGTGAGTTTCGCTAGATAGAAACCTGTTGAACAATCAAAAACCCAAAAATAGTTTAACTAGAACCAAAAGAAGTATAACATAGCATCACATCACATCATAAAACAAGGAGGTTATTATGTAATTCAACAAATCATTACAATAGATGTTAGCCAAAATGATACCCGTGTTCTTGTTGGAAGCAAAGTTATCAATTCCAATCTACTAAATATTCAGGCTTGTAGTTGTATGTTGGAACAAAAAAATTAGCTACCAACATATTCTGGCATACAATTTTGAGGTTGTCACTATGCACACACACACATTCAGATTTAAATCTATATGTTAAGTAACACAAACAGATTTATTTCAATAATCATATTACTACATATAGAAACAAAAAATTATAGCACATCTATATTAACTCTCCAAATATATATTTGTTTAGTAAATTATACACTTAGATTAGGCTAGAATAGAATTTCTATCATGTATCAAAAAGAAAAAGTAAACTATATCAATTAGATACTAAAAAATTCCTAAATAACATCCGTCTTCCAAGGAGACAAGCAATTAGATTAAACAAAATCCAATTTCATTCCAATTTTTTGGGAAAGAAGATATTAATGCACAAGTAAAATTAATGTTTATTTGATTTCACATTAAAATAATCATTTTAATTATTTAGGGTAAGCATTGAAAAAAATCCTATGAACTTCAATCATTAAAAAAAAAAAAAAATTATCCTTTAATTCTCTAAAGTTCAAACACTAAAAAGTTTAGGTTTTCACATTTGGTAAGGCTTACTTTGAAAAAATAAAAGTAACCCTTTATAGTCCGTTTGGATCGAGAGAGAGGGAAAGAGAGTAAGTAGAGTAGATAAGAATTGGACTAAAATTAACCTATTTTTAGCTAACTCTACTCTATTCTCCTCCACTTCCCCTCCCTCCCTTCTCAATCCAAACAGGCCCTTAAAGTTCAACCAAATTCATTAAATAAATTCTTACAGGCCAAAACACAAGTATTGGCCAAAAGAGATTAACTTGTGAGCAAGATCGAGTATAAGTACAAAATATTTCACAAAATGGAATGGAATTGATAACTTTGGCCAGAAGACAAATCACCCGTCTTCCAACTCCCACCTTTCCCTCCTCTAAGTAGAAAGTAATGGGTGAGGCCAGAGAGGTCTTGGGTTCTAATCCCATAGGGTGCAGGGTTAAAAAAACTAATCCTCTAGGTTTTAATAAATTATTCTGGTCTATGAAGAAAGAAGAATATTCCACTTGCAAGTTCAGATCAAACATAAGAAAGAATAATGTTCAACATAGTCTGCAAGAGACCATTGCAGAGCCCAAGTGCAGGTCCTATGCAGGTATTCTAAATACGCATAATGCCCCCTTTTGTCCAAATCAAACCCAATACTTTCCAACACAAAAGATGCTTCACTTAACACTGTAATTTGTAAAGCAAGATCAGAGATCAGAATCAAGTTTAGTAAATTCTAATGCTTTGGAGTTTTTCTCAAGCTTTTATCTTCTTTCTATTCTATGAAGAAACCAAGTCGTTGACCTGCTTTCTGGATATTATAATTAGTTGGTTCCAAACTTTGGGAACAAAAAAAGCAAATCATAGATTTTTCTACTACCTGAGATTTCTTGAGAGCTATTTAAGGATTCAGATAACTGAGCTGACTTCGCATGTTCCAATAGCTTGATCAAATTCTTGTTCCCACACATTCTACCTTCATCAAGTGGGGTGCTTCCCCATCTGCAGAGGTCAAACGGACAGAAAATGATAGTTTTCAGAACAACAAAATAAACTCATTAATATGGATAAAAATAGTTCTTACTCTTTTTTCTTAATACAGGAAGGAAAGAGAAACAATGGCACAAAAACTAGGAAATGATGCAAACTGCAACATGAGTGATCTATTGAGTACTATTAATCAAAGTTTAAGACTATATATAGTTACCAATAGGTTACGTTCGATCAGATAATGAGGATGGGCTTCAAGATGCCACATCGTACAATATTGAGAAAGCAACCTAAACAAGTAATCATCTAGCAGCTCTACTTCCTTGAGAAAAAAAAAAAAAAAAAGAAGCCAAGTTTTCTATCAATGAAGTCCACTTTTTTTGTCCGATTTCTCTTAATGCAGTCCACTTTTCAATGTGAAGACTACAGGTAAAAGGTGCAAATGGTACAGCAACAAACAGTTGAGACAAAATAAAAACATGACATTTGCAGTCTTGATCTCATGAATACATTTGAATACTTGAAGCATTTCATTGGATGAGTCATCGCTTAAATAAAAATTTATGAGATCAAGACTTGATCTCATGAATATTTTTTCCCCAAGAAAAATATAATGACTGGGACATGCAAAAATTTTACAATTATCTCATAACGGAAGATAAAAATTTTGTTTTTCTTGGGGAAAAAATGGAGGGAAAAAGGATCAATGGAACTTCTTCTTACATTATGAAAACAATCACAGTCAAATGACCTGCTCCATTAGGGTTAGGATCACATTAAATTCCCAATTAGAGTATCCCAAAGCTGTTACCTCCCCAAAGGTTCATCCATTTCTAGTTAGGCTTCTATAAGAACAGCAAGTAGGCTCAAATATTGAACTCATAGAAGTGGATGTGTTCCTAAGGAAAAAAAAAAAATCATTAAGCAAGATTGATATTTGAATTTTACCTGTCCTTTGAGAAAACACTAGCCCCGGCTTCTAAAAGCAATTGTGCCATTAAATATAATCCTTCAGAGGCAGCCACATGGAGTGGGGTTCGGTGATCATAGTCTCTGGAGTTTGGATCAATTCCATAGGATAAAATCCTTTTAAGAAAGTCTGAATCCCCCTTTGCAACAGCCGTACAAAGAAAACTACCAGGATTGTCAATCATTAAGGCTGCCCCTTCTTTATAAAGTAAGGAAGCAATTCGATCGTGCCCATTCTTGATGGCTTCAACTAAAGGCGTATTCCCAAAATTATCTATGCAAAACAAACAAATTCCACATATGATACCATTACATGAGTAATAGATTTGCGTAAAGCACACAAATATGACATTTCATCATACAAGAATTTACCTCTAATATTGATTTTTACTCCTTCCTGAATAAGGAAAAGTGTGATATCTTCATGTCCTCTTGATGCTGCGAGATGCTGTTGAAAACAAAGGCTCCTCTCAGACATAAACATTTCTTTCTTCTTCCCCGATATTTTATAATATATAGTTCTTTATGGAAGGAGTAAACTACTAAAAACAAATTATATAGCAAAAATTTTCAACATAAGTTGCACCTGCCACCAACATGATTCCACTTATCTATCCTAGACATAAACCACCTGGTTTTTGCTCACAGCAATAAGACTTCAGTGCAGTTCTCCCGTTGCACACGTGCATACATTATCTCCTCTCCCCCCCCCCCCCCCCAAACACACACACACAAATACATACTAATATGTGTGTGTATGTGTGCATATTCACATACATAACTATCATCAGCATGCTCCCTAATAGAAAAAGAGAAGGGGACGGTGCACTCACCATTTCTTAACTTATGAGGGAACCTAAATATTACAACTTTTTTTCAAATTATAAAATCAGATAAGACACAATTTAAGGTAGATGAGATTACTTATGAGGCTGCAACCTAAATCACGGAGAGCTGTTGCAATTAAGTATTGCAGAAGGATAACATTGTTCTTCAATTAAAAGTGAAATAGCTTCACTTAATATGAAAACTCTAGGACATGCCTTACAGCTAATTTATTCTTCATGCTTACACAATCCTCAAGAAAGGTTGCTATAATATGGAAACTCTGGGATTTCAAGAATTGATGATAAGGTTAAGGCTTCTACCATGAGTGGGCATTATTGCAACTTGTAAAAACAAAAACAATAGTTCCATCATGGGTCCAACATTAAAATACAGTTAATCAGAACTCATATGGAGGCACAGAAATATCAGCTTTCAAGATTTAACAACACATAAATGCTAACTCTAGAGAAATGCCACAAACTCAAGATTTGCTTTTGGGCTAAGGAATTTTCAACAGCTGGAGAAATATGTTTTCTAAACACAGATCCATTAAACCAATCTGGCTGATAGTGTTTTCCAATTGCTGACTATAGCTAGAGATACTTTGCTTTGAAACCAAGAACAAGAAGTTGGTTAGATTGTTGACGACAATAGGAGGAGGGGGGATGAGATTGGATTTGCATGGATTAAGTGATGACATTGCAATGAAGTTTACTGGAGGTAAGCAGGTCGTGCAAACTCAAACGAATAAAGGTATTGGGATTTTTTTTCCCATTCCTAATCAAGATAATAATTGGAGTTTTCCTTGGTCCTATTTCCTGGTAAGTTGAAGAAGAGGATCTACGCAACTAGAGCATTGAGACTGACTTCATCCAGAGAGCCCATAAAGCTTGTAAATCAGAGAATCCACCAGAGGGAATGGAAGAGGTGGCTCTGGAAGGGAGATAAGAGGTAGCAAGGGCAGATTATACATGTGTTTAGCAACTGGATACGAAGCAGAATTGCTTATAAACTAAAAGCTACACTTTTTGGGAGACTAAAAGTTGCTAAGGGAGAAGAAAACATCATCATTACAACTGATTTTCTGATTCTATTATTGCCAATGACATAATGAAAAACTTGAAAATATCCCTTGAAAATTAAAAGAAGTTCTGAAGAATATCATGAATCTGTCTCAGCAATTGTCAATTGAGATCATTAATCTACAAAAATCTAGACAAAGAAACCAACTCTGTGAAAGATTTTTCTCTGCTTCCAGTAGAATATAGGGCAAGATATAGTTTTGATGCCTCTTGAGGTTCCTCGTTAATCATTTAATGAATGTCAAAGATGGCATTCCAATTGTTGTTTGTCTTGTATCCAGGGAAAAAAAATGTAAAAACAAAAGTTCAGGGAGTCATCAAAAAGGACAAAGCTTGCCTAGATCATTAGATTTAAAGTAGGAGACAGATTCCATCAAATGTGCCAGTATAATTGATAAAATAAAAAACTTAGAGATTAAGGGGGCGAAAGGAGTGAAAGAGCAATTATTAGACAATTTTAAAACATGTATAAGCAGTTCCATACCAAGGGTGACCTTCCATCATAATCTGTCTTGTTGGGATCAGCTCCAGCGCGGATAAAACTCTTTAATTGGTACAAATCTCCAATATCAGCCACACTATTCACCTTCAAAGCAAGCTCAGCTTCTTGTTTTCCAATATGAAATGTGATATCTGACTCCAATTGCTTAACTCGATTGGACTCTTTTCCCTGTACATTTTTTTATATAAAGTTTTAGCCATCTTATGGGCGCATAGTAGAAAATTAATGTCAACTATATAAAGAACAAAAAACTGTTCAAGAATTTTGAAGAATGTCTTCAAAAGCATTTCTATATTATATTCAATTCTAAACTCTACTGCCACTGACAGAAATTTCAGGAACTAAAGTAAAAGCACAGACAGTAACAGAAATAAATCAAATAATTACCTCTAGAAGGTTGTTCAAGATTTTACGACCATCGTAAAAATATATATCTAGTACATTTGTAAAAGATTGTTTATCAAGCCGCAGAAGCCTGCATAGTTCACAAACCCTAACTGTATAGGGTTGAGGGATGTTGCAAAGAATAGAAATTTCTCCAAATGAGCTGTCAGGTTGTAGAAGTGAAACAGTCTCTTCTGATCCATCTTCGCAAATACCTACCTCCTCCTGCAGAAGAATAGTTTTCTTAAATTTGTAAACATACGCATTTTGAGAATAACAGAATCCATATCCTGATATTCTCAGCAAACAACATAATTGAAAATCACAATATAATGGGGAATTTTTTTTTTAATATCTTTTTATATATACATCAGACTGAATCAAAAGTTATTAATATACATTTGTAATATTCTAAGTATGGTGTGAGTTGAGTCAGCTGACAGCTTTGTGCATAGTTTGAATGTACAGAAACCAAAGAATAGAGGATTTATCTAAGAAACTTAAGCGGAACAAAAGGAAGAAGAAACAAAACCAGAATGTTAAACAAACTAATGATTGACAGCAATGACTATAGAACATGGAATCTTACCAGCACACCATGACAAACGAAATACAGTTGATCTACCACATTTCCCTGTTCCATTATCACTTCTCCTGGGAGAAAAAACTCCTCATGGAGTCTAATAACCTGCAAGATCAATAAAAAAAGTCTAACTTCATATATTCATAGAAGCCAAGGATTTCAGTACGACAAAGGAAATTCTCTCTTACAATTTATGTGATGTTACAGTGTTACACAACAACAGTTTAGGATCTTAAACTTTCACTGCCATTAATGTTATAAGTCAACTCAATTTGAAGGAGCCTTTCTAAGACCATATCTATGCTAGAGCACTACATTGACATCAGTGTCCTTGCATATTGAAATTTTGGGGGCTACTGAGAATTTATGACTTCGCACACACAATTCACGTACAAACTGTGTCCAGGTCCTGCTTCAAAGCATCCATGTACAATTTCCATGTCCATGCAAAATAACGCAACAGAGTTTGAGTATTCCCAAACTAGAGAAGACCCTGAAGCAGCATATTTAATGGTTTCCTAGCCTCTAAAGTTGATTCACATTATTAACGGAAAATAAAAGCCCATTATCAATGGTAAATGAAGTCCACAAAAAAATTGAACTTTGTAAACTAAAAATCAAGTTTAGATCATGCATCACTTACAAAATTATGTTATAAATTATATAACGGAAATAAAATAACTTACAATCTGGTTGATGAATTCTGAAGAGCATCCCTTAAAAAGAGGAACCTTTTCAACGTATGGCAAGTATAAAGTTTGGGAAATCTGAAAAAGAAGATTCAACTCATCATGAATAGTTCGAAATTTTTTGACATAGCTAATTTAATTAACCAACTGATATGGAAGATAAGAGGCTCAAGGAAAAGAAAGCATGAACATGAAAGAAATATTGAAATTAAGTTTTATATTGACATCAACTTAGTTTGAGACCTACGAAGACTACTCTAGATACTACCAAATCTTAATATTATCTTTTTTTGCATTACGAAGCTAGTGATTCCTTTAATTTTAGCTTGAGATCTATGCCTGGGGTATTTAGCAATGTCTAAATTTTCTGGACATGGGCTGTAATACCAGTTGATGGGTCCTATCATGGTCTTTCTATTAATTTAATTTGTTTATTTCTGGTCCTTATAGTCTTTAGTTTGCTCTGATATTTTCAATATTATGGATCCAAGTCCAACAAGGATTAGAAGTAATTATCTCACTCTCTCTCTCTCTCTCCCCAATTATATAAATTGGTTTATACACACTCACTCATCACAAACACATATATACACTCATACATACATGCATATATACATGTATACAGTTGATGCAACTCTTACTATTAGAGACAAGTTTAATAAATAAATTTTAAGATATTATTCTTATTTTTTTACTTAGCTCTAGGCATGTACAATATTCGTAAATGAAAGTCCAAGAAGTATATGAAGTTTTCCAAAATTAGAAGATTTATTTTTCAAATCTTGTATACATATGAGAAGCATCAGATGCATATTGGGGAGTATAGTAATACAGCTCCCTTGAAAGTACCAGTGCAAGATAGTATGCAATTATTGAGAATATGATGGTCACATGAAAGATGCAGCTGCAAGTCAAAAAACTCAGTTAACTAATGCATTACATAGACAAATCCATCAAAATAGTGTCCCGGGTAAACATAGAAGACTGAAACCATAAACCAAAAAAAGAACAATAAACAATAAGAATTTTGAAAAATTCTGAGAGGAAAGCATGTAATTTCACTAAGCTGATCAGTAGATGGAATCACTAGATGCTTCTTCTGGTTTTTATCATCAAAATTGGTAAATGGAGGTTCAAAAAGCCTCTTTTTTCTACTTTACCTTAGCCCGAATAGACATGGGGATGTCCTGAAGGACAGCAGCCTCAGTGTAGCTACTCTCATGCTTCAAGCGCAAGTGACCTTTAATTTGATTACGGATGTCCCTCCCAAGTTTATTTCTGTTCATAAATTTGATGAAATCTGTCATTTTATCCCTGAACTTCTCTGTCTTTGAGCCTTTTACAATCAATGCTGTCATGTTACCAATCAAATAAGCACCAAGAACCATGTCAAAAGAGACATATATCATGATGAATATCATTTCCCTCATATTGACTGCATGTATATCTCCATAACCTGCAATAGACAAAGGCATTAATTTAAGTACACAGTGAGAAAACTTTCACATTCCAGATTTGTCTCAATTGTCAATGGAGGCAAGTATAAACTATTATTCAATACCATTGCAGAATATCAATCTGAGGATTACCAAATGTGCTTAAATCATCAAATTGTACAAATTATAGCCAGTAAAAAAGTTACTTGACAACGTATTAGAAAAGTGAAATTTAAAAATATATATGTGTGTGTGTCTGTGGTGTAAAGAAAATTAGGAACAAAATCAGTGTGTCTGTGTGACATGCCTACAGCATTGGGAGCAGGTTGGTTTTTCGGGTGGGTTTTTATGATACTTTACAAGTGTATTTCAAAGAGTCAAAGATCATTTTACTAGCTTCCAACCTACAGCAACCTTCATTCAAAGCATGGGAGGACTGTAAGCATGGTATGGCACACTTAACATGAGACAATTTGTTTTTATTTCTATTTTTTAAATTTGATTGGTAAGTTACACATGCACTCAATAGGTCTTAAACCCACTTCATGAAACAAATTGTTTGTTACATATGTATGGCCAAAATAAAATTGTTCCTTTAATGGAATTTTTTTATTATAAAAAAAGGGTACAAGCTAAGTGAAAAAAAAATGCAGAAAAAATTTTAGATAAGTGAAAAATTTAGTGACAAAATATGAAGGTGTCTCATGCATATGATTCTTAAGTAAGTCATGTATCACATGAAGGTATCTTATGCATCCAGCATATGTATCATCCCTCTCATAGCATGTAGATCCAAAAATTGTGTGGACCCATATGTGAGAGAGATAATGCATATGCCGGATACATAAAATAATTGTTGGTACATCACAATAATGAACATCACAAAACCATAATACTTCTAGTTATAACTAGTGATATTAAAGTAATTTAGAGGGGGGAGAGAAACTTACCAACAGTAGCCATGGTAACAATGGCGAAATATAAAGATGTTATGTAGCGCTTCCAAAGATCAATCTCTCTAAACTGTGAATAACTATAGTCACCCAACTTTAAACTTCCAATCCATGTGTAACCCTCTTGAGAAGGAGGAAGAGTTGTAGCCAAATAGTAAAAGATGCATGCCGCTGTATGCGTGCAATAGAGTTCAACAGCAAGAAGCTTCACAAT
>CM064909.1:57325282-57547617 GCA_032727855.1 Quercus ilex subsp. ballota | reverse complement strand
CTATAAATTCATCATCCTAACATCACCAATCCACCACATTTCAAGAGAGCTTACTGTTAATCTTATTGGTGTCTGATTGTAGCAGCCACATAACATATAAAGCTATGAATATCAGACAGGCTGCAATTATATTCTCATCTCTTCCACTTTTGGGCTGTGTTATGGGTACCATTTTTCATCTCTTTTCTACTTCTCTAACAGAAAACAGACCCTTCTACAGGGGAAAACAACAAGTCAAAAGAGGAGGAAAATGATTTTGCTACCACAAGTAACACAGCTTCCCAGAAGCATTTTCAGCAACTTCAACACATACGTGGAGCTTAAACGAGTAACACATGTAAAACCAATCCTCAGATCATTCAGTATCGATCAACTGGGCTGCAACTGAGTTACTGTAAGCAGTTAATTCTCTAGCGTGTGTAATTTTAGGTAGCCTGCAAGTCTGATTAGATTTTTGTTCTTATTAGTCGGGTCTAATTCTGAGTTTCGCATAAAAGAGTTGTGGATTTAAGTTTGATCATTGCTATGTACATATGCTAAGGTTTAAACTATGTATCTGAGTTGTAAAGCTATCCAACAAGCTTTTCCTGGTTTATTTCCTGCTGGGTTTTGTTCACCAAGTCTAAATTCATTGCTAGTTTATGGCCATTTCTGCAGGGTTGAGACTCTTGATTGTTAAAGGTTAAATATTGCAGTCATTTCCTTTTTTATGTGGTACTGTGACTACTGTCAAAGCAGCTTAGCGAGCCATTTTGACTCACTGGTTTGCGGTAACTTTTTCAATTGTAAGTTCTCAACTTGTTAGCTGATTGATGCTTTGATTTATCGGTTTAAATCAGGGTTCCATTAGTTGGATTTGGGGAGGATGAGATCCACACATGGACTAAAGACTAATGTTGGAACTTAAGTCAACTAATCCAGCCAAATTTCTAGGTTTCTGATCAGTCCATATGTTGTAAAGAGACTGAACCGGGATTTTAAATTTGGAGGGGTCAAACTATGAATAAAAAACCTTTCCTTATAAAACAATTTCCTATAACCAAAATTAGTGAATTAATTGGGAAAAAAAGCACAAAAACAAAAACAAAGGAATTTTCTAATCTCAAAATTTAAGCATTTTGTAGCTATTTTGATATTCTTAAAATGTCTTATTGTATCTTTATAGGTGGCACAATTTTTTATAAATAAGAGTCTTGTTTTTTTTTTATTATAAAAAGAAGAATAATATAAGAAATAATTTCAACTTTTGGAAAGTTTCATGTTACGCATAGTGGAATCTCTAGTACAGTAATACCACTTGTGCAGTAGTGCTCAGGGATTTGTATAAATTATAGTTAAAGCAAATAAATCAACAAGCACTCAAATTGAGAACACAATAATTTACATAGTTTCACAAACATCCTTCATTTACGGAGAGATGTCAAATCCACTATACTCAGTAAGTATTACAACGTTGAACCTATGTTACACAGCTATCATCATGCTTATCCTTTCAACCCCAAAAGAACTAACACATTACTCTTCTTCTAAGACTCTTTTTCTCCATCAAGAGATATTCTTTTTCTAAGACTCTACTACGCAAACCTTTATTGTACTATCTATATATAAGCCAAGTCCTATGCCTAGGCTAACAAGAAATATTGATTACTTCTTTGACGAGGAATAAATAATTTCTTTGACAAAGAATAGAGTTTCCTTCGCACAAAGAAAACCCCAAAAGAGTGATCAGTTCACCTTTCCTTCCCCACACACTCACACACACAAAACTAAAAAAAAAAAAAAAAAATCTAAATCTAAATCTAAATGGTTAATCAAATCCAATTAGGAATTTGAGACAGTTTTCAACTTTTCAATTATTTGGAGACAGTCCAAATGTGAAAGCACACATGTTATTGAAAGATGGATGGAATAATCATTAAATTTATTTGTACCATAGATACTATCTGCACTATCATATAAAAGAAAGCAGGGTTCTTTGGCATTCCTTTATTACTTCCACTTGCAGCCAATAAGAGCACAATGACTGAGTCTTGCAATTACAAAATGCAGTTGTCAAATACTCCTATGCTGAAAGGAATCGTTTTATTCTTAAAAACTAGCACAATAATTTACTTTTTAATTGATGGCTTTGTGTAGAAGGAAGTCAACATGCCAAAAAAATGGCTGATTCTTGATCTTCCTTGGCTGGTGGTTAGCTCTTGATCAGAAATTAACAGCCCTTTAAATTCTAGTTACGGCCTTAGTTTAGTTTAACTATGTTTATCCTAACACTGAAATTGTCCTGACCTTATGACTCAATCTGGACGGACACGCTCAAGAACTTATGATACTACTACAAGTCAAAGGTGCAGAATAAAGATCCAATATTGACTCTTTTGGAGATGAAATGACACAATGTTATGGAGGGGAAGATTTTGAACTATATAAGTGGAGTTTCTGTGACATTCTAACCTAAAGGAAAATCTTGTCTACAATTCGGAAAAGCCAAATCTTTAAGAAACTTTAATGGCCTATTTGGATAGAGGGGGGAGGGAGGAGGAGCAAGGGAGAGTAGAGTATAGTTAGCTAAAAACTAGGCTAATTTCCAGCCAACTCTACTTTACTCCTCCTCCCTCCCCCTCAATCCAAATGGACTATAAAAGAATTTTCACACCAAATACTATCCCCCCGGCCTTCCCCCTCCTCTCTCCTAAGGAAAAAAAAAAGCAAAAAGCAAAAAGAAAAAGAAAAAGAAAAAAAAGACATTGTCCTGCCTACATTGACATAAACCTCTGACTCAGGCTCCTCATGCAGCTGCAAGCAGCTGTGTAAATATACTGTATCCTTCAAATTCAAACCTCATAGGAATAGGATAGAGCTCAAGGTGAACTCTCAAAAGTAGGGAAGCTCAATTCTTCTTGGACTTGAAAGGCACATGTCACCAAAAACTGGATTAGAACCTTATCAGGGTTTACTTGGTCTTTTTAATTTGTACTTTGTGATTATCCTTGAGTTCCCTAACTAAAAGAATATAAGTTGATATTGACCTATCTCCACTCAATTAGGAGAGTGCAGAATCAGATTAAGCATAAGAGCAACTGCATATTTATCAGCTCATCAATGTCACTAGGCTCTTAAACTTCCCCTCTTTGCTTGTTAACATAAAGGATTCACTAGAGGCTGTTAACAGGTTAAAACTTTGGCTGCTTAGGCAACATTTTAATTCAAGTATGATAACATACTAAGCAAAGGAGTCTATATCGCAACCTGTTAATAAATAGCGAATTTCAACTTATTTATAAACAATGTAAAATCACTTTTGAAGTACCCCATTGTAAAACAAATACATATGATGCCGATATTTTTGCTACTTATATAATGCAGACGTGAAAATGCTGACTATGTAGAAGATAAGATTGCATAAAAGATGATACAAAAACTATACATAATTATATTGTTTAAAAAACCCAAAAATGTTACTGTGTTTCACTAACTAAATACAGCTTCTGCCCTTCACCAATCATGTCTACATCAAGAATTTTACCTGCATCTTCTGATAATATACAAGATACACTTGGAGTTTGTAGCTGCTCTGCTGCTGTTTGGATAAGTTCTTTAATGGTATGCGGGACCCACAACATGATTCCATGCCTTCTATTTTCTTTGGGATCCCACGGGTGGAAAGGGAACACAGTACATTTTTTTCGGTGCAATTTATCTGCAAAATGGAAACAGAAGTTCAGTAATTTAATTTAAATCCCCATTGTTTCCCCTAGACTATAACTATGGAAATTTGATTTGTTTTATACAGGATTTTTTACAACCATCTTATATGATATGGAAAGTGTAAATAGACAATGTTGGTGATGGTAATTGTGTTGGAGAAGTTCAACTTTTCACTGCCTAAAATATGGTTTATAAATTAGATATACAAGGTAAAGTTTAATGAATCATTAAAAATTTAACAAAGGAGAGAATCTTGGGTCACTGCTCTCACATCCCATGTGAGTTTCGCTAGATAGAAACCTGTTGAACAATCAAAAACCCAAAAATAGTTTAACTAGAACCAAAAGAAGTATAACATAGCATCACATCACATCATAAAACAAGGAGGTTATTATGTAATTCAACAAATCATTACAATAGATGTTAGCCAAAATGATACCCGTGTTCTTGTTGGAAGCAAAGTTATCAATTCCAATCTACTAAATATTCAGGCTTGTAGTTGTATGTTGGAACAAAAAAATTAGCTACCAACATATTCTGGCATACAATTTTGAGGTTGTCACTATGCACACACACACATTCAGATTTAAATCTATATGTTAAGTAACACAAACAGATTTATTTCAATAATCATATTACTACATATAGAAACAAAAAATTATAGCACATCTATATTAACTCTCCAAATATATATTTGTTTAGTAAATTATACACTTAGATTAGGCTAGAATAGAATTTCTATCATGTATCAAAAAGAAAAAGTAAACTATATCAATTAGATACTAAAAAATTCCTAAATAACATCCGTCTTCCAAGGAGACAAGCAATTAGATTAAACAAAATCCAATTTCATTCCAATTTTTTGGGAAAGAAGATATTAATGCACAAGTAAAATTAATGTTTATTTGATTTCACATTAAAATAATCATTTTAATTATTTAGGGTAAGCATTGAAAAAAATCCTATGAACTTCAATCATTAAAAAAAAAAAAAAATTATCCTTTAATTCTCTAAAGTTCAAACACTAAAAAGTTTAGGTTTTCACATTTGGTAAGGCTTACTTTGAAAAAATAAAAGTAACCCTTTATAGTCCGTTTGGATCGAGAGAGAGGGAAAGAGAGTAAGTAGAGTAGATAAGAATTGGACTAAAATTAACCTATTTTTAGCTAACTCTACTCTATTCTCCTCCACTTCCCCTCCCTCCCTTCTCAATCCAAACAGGCCCTTAAAGTTCAACCAAATTCATTAAATAAATTCTTACAGGCCAAAACACAAGTATTGGCCAAAAGAGATTAACTTGTGAGCAAGATCGAGTATAAGTACAAAATATTTCACAAAATGGAATGGAATTGATAACTTTGGCCAGAAGACAAATCACCCGTCTTCCAACTCCCACCTTTCCCTCCTCTAAGTAGAAAGTAATGGGTGAGGCCAGAGAGGTCTTGGGTTCTAATCCCATAGGGTGCAGGGTTAAAAAAACTAATCCTC
The DNA here is from genome assembly GCA_032727855.1 of Quercus ilex subsp. ballota. Classification (NCBI taxonomy): domain Eukaryota; kingdom Viridiplantae; phylum Streptophyta; class Magnoliopsida; order Fagales; family Fagaceae; genus Quercus; species Quercus ilex. The sequence continues at coordinate 57,542,424 of CM064909.1, read as the reverse complement.
TAGGTTTTAATAAATTATTCTGGTCTATGAAGAAAGAAGAATATTCCACTTGCAAGTTCAGATCAAACATAAGAAAGAATAATGTTCAACATAGTCTGCAAGAGACCATTGCAGAGCCCAAGTGCAGGTCCTATGCAGGTATTCTAAATACGCATAATGCCCCCTTTTGTCCAAATCAAACCCAATACTTTCCAACACAAAAGATGCTTCACTTAACACTGTAATTTGTAAAGCAAGATCAGAGATCAGAATCAAGTTTAGTAAATTCTAATGCTTTGGAGTTTTTCTCAAGCTTTTATCTTCTTTCTATTCTATGAAGAAACCAAGTCGTTGACCTGCTTTCTGGATATTATAATTAGTTGGTTCCAAACTTTGGGAACAAAAAAAGCAAATCATAGATTTTTCTACTACCTGAGATTTCTTGAGAGCTATTTAAGGATTCAGATAACTGAGCTGACTTCGCATGTTCCAATAGCTTGATCAAATTCTTGTTCCCACACATTCTACCTTCATCAAGTGGGGTGCTTCCCCATCTGCAGAGGTCAAACGGACAGAAAATGATAGTTTTCAGAACAACAAAATAAACTCATTAATATGGATAAAAATAGTTCTTACTCTTTTTTCTTAATACAGGAAGGAAAGAGAAACAATGGCACAAAAACTAGGAAATGATGCAAACTGCAACATGAGTGATCTATTGAGTACTATTAATCAAAGTTTAAGACTATATATAGTTACCAATAGGTTACGTTCGATCAGATAATGAGGATGGGCTTCAAGATGCCACATCGTACAATATTGAGAAAGCAACCTAAACAAGTAATCATCTAGCAGCTCTACTTCCTTGAGAAAAAAAAAAAAAAAAAGAAGCCAAGTTTTCTATCAATGAAGTCCACTTTTTTTGTCCGATTTCTCTTAATGCAGTCCACTTTTCAATGTGAAGACTACAGGTAAAAGGTGCAAATGGTACAGCAACAAACAGTTGAGACAAAATAAAAACATGACATTTGCAGTCTTGATCTCATGAATACATTTGAATACTTGAAGCATTTCATTGGATGAGTCATCGCTTAAATAAAAATTTATGAGATCAAGACTTGATCTCATGAATATTTTTTCCCCAAGAAAAATATAATGACTGGGACATGCAAAAATTTTACAATTATCTCATAACGGAAGATAAAAATTTTGTTTTTCTTGGGGAAAAAATGGAGGGAAAAAGGATCAATGGAACTTCTTCTTACATTATGAAAACAATCACAGTCAAATGACCTGCTCCATTAGGGTTAGGATCACATTAAATTCCCAATTAGAGTATCCCAAAGCTGTTACCTCCCCAAAGGTTCATCCATTTCTAGTTAGGCTTCTATAAGAACAGCAAGTAGGCTCAAATATTGAACTCATAGAAGTGGATGTGTTCCTAAGGAAAAAAAAAAAATCATTAAGCAAGATTGATATTTGAATTTTACCTGTCCTTTGAGAAAACACTAGCCCCGGCTTCTAAAAGCAATTGTGCCATTAAATATAATCCTTCAGAGGCAGCCACATGGAGTGGGGTTCGGTGATCATAGTCTCTGGAGTTTGGATCAATTCCATAGGATAAAATCCTTTTAAGAAAGTCTGAATCCCCCTTTGCAACAGCCGTACAAAGAAAACTACCAGGATTGTCAATCATTAAGGCTGCCCCTTCTTTATAAAGTAAGGAAGCAATTCGATCGTGCCCATTCTTGATGGCTTCAACTAAAGGCGTATTCCCAAAATTATCTATGCAAAACAAACAAATTCCACATATGATACCATTACATGAGTAATAGATTTGCGTAAAGCACACAAATATGACATTTCATCATACAAGAATTTACCTCTAATATTGATTTTTACTCCTTCCTGAATAAGGAAAAGTGTGATATCTTCATGTCCTCTTGATGCTGCGAGATGCTGTTGAAAACAAAGGCTCCTCTCAGACATAAACATTTCTTTCTTCTTCCCCGATATTTTATAATATATAGTTCTTTATGGAAGGAGTAAACTACTAAAAACAAATTATATAGCAAAAATTTTCAACATAAGTTGCACCTGCCACCAACATGATTCCACTTATCTATCCTAGACATAAACCACCTGGTTTTTGCTCACAGCAATAAGACTTCAGTGCAGTTCTCCCGTTGCACACGTGCATACATTATCTCCTCTCCCCCCCCCCCCCCCCAAACACACACACACAAATACATACTAATATGTGTGTGTATGTGTGCATATTCACATACATAACTATCATCAGCATGCTCCCTAATAGAAAAAGAGAAGGGGACGGTGCACTCACCATTTCTTAACTTATGAGGGAACCTAAATATTACAACTTTTTTTCAAATTATAAAATCAGATAAGACACAATTTAAGGTAGATGAGATTACTTATGAGGCTGCAACCTAAATCACGGAGAGCTGTTGCAATTAAGTATTGCAGAAGGATAACATTGTTCTTCAATTAAAAGTGAAATAGCTTCACTTAATATGAAAACTCTAGGACATGCCTTACAGCTAATTTATTCTTCATGCTTACACAATCCTCAAGAAAGGTTGCTATAATATGGAAACTCTGGGATTTCAAGAATTGATGATAAGGTTAAGGCTTCTACCATGAGTGGGCATTATTGCAACTTGTAAAAACAAAAACAATAGTTCCATCATGGGTCCAACATTAAAATACAGTTAATCAGAACTCATATGGAGGCACAGAAATATCAGCTTTCAAGATTTAACAACACATAAATGCTAACTCTAGAGAAATGCCACAAACTCAAGATTTGCTTTTGGGCTAAGGAATTTTCAACAGCTGGAGAAATATGTTTTCTAAACACAGATCCATTAAACCAATCTGGCTGATAGTGTTTTCCAATTGCTGACTATAGCTAGAGATACTTTGCTTTGAAACCAAGAACAAGAAGTTGGTTAGATTGTTGACGACAATAGGAGGAGGGGGGATGAGATTGGATTTGCATGGATTAAGTGATGACATTGCAATGAAGTTTACTGGAGGTAAGCAGGTCGTGCAAACTCAAACGAATAAAGGTATTGGGATTTTTTTTCCCATTCCTAATCAAGATAATAATTGGAGTTTTCCTTGGTCCTATTTCCTGGTAAGTTGAAGAAGAGGATCTACGCAACTAGAGCATTGAGACTGACTTCATCCAGAGAGCCCATAAAGCTTGTAAATCAGAGAATCCACCAGAGGGAATGGAAGAGGTGGCTCTGGAAGGGAGATAAGAGGTAGCAAGGGCAGATTATACATGTGTTTAGCAACTGGATACGAAGCAGAATTGCTTATAAACTAAAAGCTACACTTTTTGGGAGACTAAAAGTTGCTAAGGGAGAAGAAAACATCATCATTACAACTGATTTTCTGATTCTATTATTGCCAATGACATAATGAAAAACTTGAAAATATCCCTTGAAAATTAAAAGAAGTTCTGAAGAATATCATGAATCTGTCTCAGCAATTGTCAATTGAGATCATTAATCTACAAAAATCTAGACAAAGAAACCAACTCTGTGAAAGATTTTTCTCTGCTTCCAGTAGAATATAGGGCAAGATATAGTTTTGATGCCTCTTGAGGTTCCTCGTTAATCATTTAATGAATGTCAAAGATGGCATTCCAATTGTTGTTTGTCTTGTATCCAGGGAAAAAAAATGTAAAAACAAAAGTTCAGGGAGTCATCAAAAAGGACAAAGCTTGCCTAGATCATTAGATTTAAAGTAGGAGACAGATTCCATCAAATGTGCCAGTATAATTGATAAAATAAAAAACTTAGAGATTAAGGGGGCGAAAGGAGTGAAAGAGCAATTATTAGACAATTTTAAAACATGTATAAGCAGTTCCATACCAAGGGTGACCTTCCATCATAATCTGTCTTGTTGGGATCAGCTCCAGCGCGGATAAAACTCTTTAATTGGTACAAATCTCCAATATCAGCCACACTATTCACCTTCAAAGCAAGCTCAGCTTCTTGTTTTCCAATATGAAATGTGATATCTGACTCCAATTGCTTAACTCGATTGGACTCTTTTCCCTGTACATTTTTTTATATAAAGTTTTAGCCATCTTATGGGCGCATAGTAGAAAATTAATGTCAACTATATAAAGAACAAAAAACTGTTCAAGAATTTTGAAGAATGTCTTCAAAAGCATTTCTATATTATATTCAATTCTAAACTCTACTGCCACTGACAGAAATTTCAGGAACTAAAGTAAAAGCACAGACAGTAACAGAAATAAATCAAATAATTACCTCTAGAAGGTTGTTCAAGATTTTACGACCATCGTAAAAATATATATCTAGTACATTTGTAAAAGATTGTTTATCAAGCCGCAGAAGCCTGCATAGTTCACAAACCCTAACTGTATAGGGTTGAGGGATGTTGCAAAGAATAGAAATTTCTCCAAATGAGCTGTCAGGTTGTAGAAGTGAAACAGTCTCTTCTGATCCATCTTCGCAAATACCTACCTCCTCCTGCAGAAGAATAGTTTTCTTAAATTTGTAAACATACGCATTTTGAGAATAACAGAATCCATATCCTGATATTCTCAGCAAACAACATAATTGAAAATCACAATATAATGGGGAATTTTTTTTTTAATATCTTTTTATATATACATCAGACTGAATCAAAAGTTATTAATATACATTTGTAATATTCTAAGTATGGTGTGAGTTGAGTCAGCTGACAGCTTTGTGCATAGTTTGAATGTACAGAAACCAAAGAATAGAGGATTTATCTAAGAAACTTAAGCGGAACAAAAGGAAGAAGAAACAAAACCAGAATGTTAAACAAACTAATGATTGACAGCAATGACTATAGAACATGGAATCTTACCAGCACACCATGACAAACGAAATACAGTTGATCTACCACATTTCCCTGTTCCATTATCACTTCTCCTGGGAGAAAAAACTCCTCATGGAGTCTAATAACCTGCAAGATCAATCAAAAACGTCTTAACTTCATATATTCATAGAAGCCAAGGATTTCAGTACGACAAAGGAAATTCTCTCTTACAATTTATGTGATGTTACAGTGTTACACAACAACAGTTTAGGATCTTAAACTTTCACTGCCATTAATGTTATAAGTCAACTCAATTTGAAGGAGCCTTTCTAAGACCATATCTATGCTAGAGCACTACATTGACATCAGTGTCCTTGCATATTGAAATTTTGGGGGCTACTGAGAATTTATGACTTCGCACACACAATTCACGTACAAACTGTGTCCAGGTCCTGCTTCAAAGCATCCATGTACAATTTCCATGTCCATGCAAAATAACGCAACAGAGTTTGAGTATTCCCAAACTAGAGAAGACCCTGAAGCAGCATATTTAATGGTTTCCTAGCCTCTAAAGTTGATTCACATTATTAACGGAAAATAAAAGCCCATTATCAATGGTAAATGAAGTCCACAAAAAAATTGAACTTTGTAAACTAAAAATCAAGTTTAGATCATGCATCACTTACAAAATTATGTTATAAATTATATAACGGAAATAAAATAACTTACAATCTGGTTGATGAATTCTGAAGAGCATCCCTTAAAAAGAGGAACCTTTTCAACGTATGGCAAGTATAAAGTTTGGGAAATCTGAAAAAGAAGATTCAACTCATCATGAATAGTTCGAAATTTTTTGACATAGCTAATTTAATTAACCAACTGATATGGAAGATAAGAGGCTCAAGGAAAAGAAAGCATGAACATGAAAGAAATATTGAAATTAAGTTTTATATTGACATCAACTTAGTTTGAGACTTACGAAGACTACTCTAGATACTACCAAATCTTAATATTATCTTTTTTTGCATTACGAAGCTAGTGATTCCTTTAATTTTAGCTTGAGATCTATGCCTGGGGTATTTAGCAATGTCTAAATTTTCTGGACATGGGCTGTAATACCAGTTGATGGGTCCTATCATGGTCTTTCTATTAATTTAATTTGTTTATTTGTGGTCCTTATAGTCTTTAGTTTGCTCTGATATTTTCAATATTATGGATCCAAGTCCAACAAGGATTAGAAGTAATTATCTCACTCTCTCTCTCTCTCCCCAATTATATAAATTGGTTTATACACACTCACTCATCACAAACACATATATACACTCATACATGCATGCATATATACATGTATACAGTTGATGCAACTCTTACTATTAGAGACAAGTTTAATAAATAAATTTTAAGATATTATTCTTATTTTTTTACTTAGCTCTAGGCATGTACAATATTCGTAAATGAAAGTCCAAGAAGTATATGAAGTTTTCCAAAATTAGAAGATTTATTTTTCAAATCTTGTATACATATGAGAAGCATCAGATGCATATTGGGGAGTATAGTAATACAGCTCCCTTGAGAGTACCAGTGCAAGATAGTATGCAATTATTGAGAATATGATGGTCACATGAAAGATGCAGCTGCAAGTCAAAAAACTCAGTTAACTAATGCATTACATAGACAAATCCATCAAAATAGTGTCCCGGGTAAACATAGAAGACTGAAACCATAAACCAAAAAAAGAACAATAAACAATAAGAATTTTGAAAAATTCTGAGAGGAAAGCATGTAATTTCACTAAGCTGATCAGTAGATGGAATCACTAGATGCTTCTTCTGGTTTTTATCATCAAAATTGGTAAATGGAGGTTCAAAAAGCCTCTTTTTTCTACTTTACCTTAGCCCGAATAGACATGGGGATGTCCTGAAGGACAGCAGCCTCAGTGTAGCTACTCTCATGCTTCAAGCGCAAGTGACCTTTAATTTGATTACGGATGTCCCTCCCAAGTTTATTTCTGTTCATAAATTTGATGAAATCTGTCATTTTATCCCTGAACTTCTCTGTCTTTGAGCCTTTTACAATCAATGCTGTCATGTTACCAATCAAATAAGCACCAAGAACCATGTCAAAAGAGACATATATCATGATGAATATCATTTCCCTCATATTGACTGCATGTATATCTCCATAACCTGCAATAGACAAAGGCATTAATTTAAGTACACAGTGAGAAAACTTTCACATTCCAGATTTGTCTCAATTGTCAATGGAGGCAAGTATAAACTATTATTCAATACCATTGCAGAATATCAATCTGAGGATTACCAAATGTGCTTAAATCATCAAATTGTACAAATTATAGCCAGTAAAAAAGTTACTTGACAACGTATTAGAAAAGTGAAATTTAAAAATATATATGTGTGTGTGTCTGTGGTGTAAAGAAAATTAGGAACAAAATCAGTGTGTCTGTGTGACATGCCTACAGCATTGGGAGCAGGTTGGTTTTTCGGGTGGGTTTTTATGATACTTTACAAGTGTATTTCAAAGAGTCAAAGATCATTTTACTAGCTTCCAACCTACAGCAACCTTCATTCAAAGCATGGGAGGACTGTAAGCATGGTATGGCACACTTAACATGAGACAATTTGTTTTTATTTCTATTTTTTAAATTTGATTGGTAAGTTACACATGCACTCAATAGGTCTTAAACCCACTTCATGAAACAAATTGTTTGTTACATATGTATGGCCAAAATAAAATTGTTCCTTTAATGGAATTTTTTTATTATAAAAAAAGGGTACAAGCTAAGTGAAAAAAAAAAATGCAGAAAAAATTTTAGATAAGTGAAAAATTTAGTGACAAAATATGAAGGTGTCTCATGCATATGATTCTTAAGTAAGTCATGTATCACATGAAGGTATCTTATGCATCCAGCATATGTATCATCCCTCTCATAGCATGTAGATCCAAAAATTGTGTGGACCCATATGTGAGAGAGATAATGCATATGCCGGATACATAAAATAATTGTTGGTACATCACAATAATGAACATCACAAAACCATAATACTTCTAGTTATAACTAGTGATATTAAAGTAATTTAGAGGGGGGAGAGAAACTTACCAACAGTAGCCATGGTAACAATGGCGAAATATAAAGATGTTATGTAGCGCTTCCAAAGATCAATCTCTCTAAACTGTGAATAACTATAGTCACCCAACTTTAAACTTCCAATCCATGTGTAACCCTCTTGAGAAGGAGGAAGAGTTGTAGCCAAATAGTAAAAGATGCATGCCGCTGTATGCGTGCAATAGAGTTCAACAGCAAGAAGCTTCACAATCCTGGTAAACATGTAATTGATACGTATATCCTTCTCCATACTTTGAACAAACTTAGTGACTTTGCGGACCCGACTTAATCTGATCCATAGAAGGTACCTCAATCCCTCTTTTCTTCCACAACCCTGTTCAGAACATATTTCTCAAAATGGTAACAGAGAGCAACAACTTAAGAATCATATTACCAGGAAACTTTTACAACTTCCAGATATCTTAGTATATGACTATATGCTCCAAACTTTATTAAATAACAGATCCTACTCTCCATTACGTATTTCATAGGTGTCTCTGATTCTTATCTCAGAGACTATAAATGGGAGTATAAAAAAATGTCTCACTAAAATGATTTGATGGGGAAGTCACAAAAAGCTCAAATCCCAGCAAACCATGGTTCCAAGATCCCATACCCCTTTGTGCAAGAAAACATTGCATCTAACTAGATTCGTGCCTTGTTTTTTTAATGGACAGCTAATGTAATGCATATAAGAAAACAAGATGCATTACATTAGGTGGCATAATAAGAAGACATTGTCAAATTTACAAATGAGTTCATTAGTTGAAATCCAACATACAAAAGATGTATTTAGACCAAAAAAATATATATAAATGGAAATTCTCATCTAAGTGCTATCGCCATTAACAGAATGGACACATCACATACAAATGCTCTCAAATATTAGGATCTTAATGCTTAAAGGATTATGAGAATACTCTAAATTCTCCAATGGTCCTTCCAAAATACAAATCCTAAATACAATTTAAAGTAGAAGATGAGAAAGTGAAATAAAATAAAGGGTAACTTGAGAAAATAGAAAACAAAACAATCTCTTGTATTCCTTCAAGATATTAAAAGCAAGAAAAACTAGTGTTAAGCAATGTATACTTAAAAAAAGTGATACCTTGTAGATAATATCCCAAGGCATACAAGCAAGAAGATCAATGATAAAATTAGATTTCAAGTACCTGCAGCCAAGAATTTGAAAAAAAAGAAGAAAAAAGAAGAAGAGAGAGGGTGAGGGCGAGGGGGAAGGAAAGATGAATCAGCAATTTAACGGAAGCAAAATGTATACCGTATTAGAAATTCTAAACATGACCAGCATATAGTTCCATCTAAGACATCTTTGGATTTCCTCTAGATTAATTGAACAATTCACATTGGTTTTGCTTCAATTGTAACAAAAGATTCCCTTTTTGCATGTAAAAGACCCTAGTCAAATTTTAAATCCGCGTAGCAAACTTCACATTTAGCAAACCACCATACAACAAATTAGATCAAAAGCATTCCCATTAAGTGGCAAGTGAGATCTAATTCAAATTGTTATAATATTAGTTGGTGTGTTTAGTTTATTGCAGGTCCAAAGGCCCAAGTTCATTGTTAATTTTGTCCCGCATAACACAAATCACAGTTCATTCCCTTGTAAGAACGAAGTAGAAGGTGGGTCTTAGGACCAATTGTAAAAAAAAAAAAAAAATCTCCCATTAAGTGAACCAACTATACAAATAAATCAGCTAAAAATGATAAATCTATAATAAATTAGCATTTACTTAGTACTAAAATTCTTTGAATTCCAGTAGATGGTAAAGAGTCATTAAATTGTTTGCATGGACTAGAATTTTATCATACACCAGATGAATATTGTAAAAGTATAACATACGTTATATACTTAGATCCAATCTTGGCCTCACGCATACGTAGAAATGGAATGAAAATAAACCTGAGTGCAATGGGGGTACGCTTATAGATCATTCGGTACGTCTGGCTGTCTCTGTAAGCCAAAAAGAAATGCAAAAGAATGTCGATAAGGAAAGCAATCTGGCCAATAATGTCCACCACAAAGAGGTTGCCAGGCAATCCCCGGAAGAAGCCGAACTCCAAGGGTGTGAAGAAGGAGGAGTACACCGCCCACATTAATATGAACTTCGTCCATGCACGATACCACCTGCATGCATGCATTCATTTGCCTTCCAAATTAATTTCAATCTTATTTCTTTCTATCTCTAAACAAATATGTAGTAGTCAATTAGTTTATACCTTGCAACACTCACTACTATGAGTTCAACTAGTAATTAAGCACAAAGGGAAATAACCCTTTTTTTTTAAAGAGTTCGAATTTGGTAAGTATGAGTCATATTTTATACTATCCAATAAGAAATTGTCATATCAGTTTTTTACTTAAAACTCAATATATCCTATCACACCTAATAACATCTCAATAAACTTCCTGTTGAGTTAGATTTTCAGATGAGTATTAGAATAAATTGAGTGCGGTTATATCTATTCTTTAACGTATGATATGATGATATGCATGTTGAGATTGGAAGGTTTAAAACTTGAGTTTTACACATTCTTATAAGATTTAATCTCTTTTTAAAAATGTCAAAATTGAAAAGGCTACCATAAAAGAAGCCATCACTTTTCCTTGTTACTTTGTAAGCATTATTATTATTATTATTGTTATTTTTTTTTGAACTTTGTAAGCATTATTGATAGTGACATTACTAGAGAAAACATATTTACTTTGACTAGCTCGAGTGTGAAATTTTTTGTTATCATGTCCTAGAGAAACAAGTAGGAAATGTTGCAATTTAAGACTTTGATAAACACTATACAGGAAATTTAGGAGTAAGAATTAAAGTCTATATTTTACCTCGTTTCTCCATCATGGCGTGTTGTCTCAATTTAATTGGGAAAAAAGACAAAAAAAGCAGCCTGTGGGTAGTGGGCCAGTGCCCAGATGGGATTTATAATGGCCAATTGACCGAGATATATATATAGGATTTTACTAATGTGTGCCCTTAGGGCACACATTAATTTCCATTTTTGGAAAAAAATTTTTCGAAAATTGAAAAAGTAATGATAGCTTTTTCAATTCCCGAGAAAATGTTTTCAAAAATAGAAAGTTTAATGTGTGCCCTAAAGGCACATGTTAACCGGACCCATATATATATATATATATATCTCTTAGGCGAAAAAAGAAAATAGTGACTAAAGATCAGCGTCTAACTTATCTTAAAGATCAGAATATTTCTTGTGGTAAGAGGGAGTAAGAATATATATTTATTCAAGTGTTTAAACTAGGTTTTTTTTTTTTTTTTTTTTTTTTTTTTGAGAAAAAAGTAAGTAACAACTAGTTAGAGGTTAGACTATTCTTTTAAAATAAGCTTGAGACGTAATACTTATATAAGTCCGATCCATTCTTTGTCTTATATTTGTTTCATCCAAATAAGAAAAAATTAAATGAACAGTACTATTTTAGCATTCATTTTTTATATTTTAGTATAAATTCCTTCTAAGTGTGCGTTTGGCATGATTAATTTTGTCAACTTATTTTACTATTCAGCTTATTTTTGCTACTATTCATGAGTCTCACTGCACTTTTTGGTACTATTCATGGGTCTCACTATATTATTTTAGCTAACTTTTACCTTTATTTACAATACTTTTAACAAAAAGTTTTCAGTTTCAGCAAAATAAGAGGATCTCAAACAAACCCTAAATGAGAGAGAGTCAAAGAGGCTGGTTTTAATATATATATATATATATATATATATTAATTTATAGCTTCCTAATTTAATACTATATATATTAGGAAAATCTTATTTTCATTGAATCAGCTTTGAGTCATGATATAATTTTTTATCCTCTTTTTAATAAAGTTACGGTATTCATATAAAAAAAAAAATATATATATATATATATATATATAATTACATCAAACAGGTTTATATGTTCCTAAAAGACTTTACACTACAAAGTTGAGATCTCAATTGTCTCATATTATTCACTACTGCACACTCTTGTGGGGTGATAAGGGCTGGAGTTCAAGTTTTCAAGATGGAATTTCACACATACATACACTTAAATTATGCTAAAGTAGAATTTTTATCTTGTATTAAAAAAAAAAAAGTCTCATATTATTCACCCTTAACTTCACTTTTTCTTCATTTCTTTTTAATTTATATATTTTTCCTTAAAGATTATTCTTATAGCATCTGCCTTTATGTCAGTAGTATATGTTGGCTCAATAGATTCGGAGGCTTCCTTGTTTTGCTAAAAAGATTTTAATACTGTTAATTTTAACTAGTTTATTTAATTAATAAAGTTTTTTAATGTAGAATAAGAAATTTAAATTCAAATCTCACCTATAAATTCTAGTTGGCTCAACTATTAAAAAAAATACATCAATTTAGGGCTCAACTATTCAAATCTCACCTAGAAATTTAGGGTTCAATCTTTGCTTATACCAAAACTAATTGATGTATTTTTCTGATGATAAAGGCCTCCTTCTTTTGCTAAAAAAACAATTATATAAAAAAAAGTGCTAAAAAATATTTTAATGTCTCTTTTGTTGAAAAAAAAAAATGTCCATGACTTTTATATACCATATTTCATATTTATATATTTTTTTTTCATGTCTACTGTAGTGTTTAATTTATTAGCTAGCCTTTTTTTTTTTTTTTTGGGTCTATCTATATACAACTTTTCTAAACATTAATTTTTCTATATTTATCTTATTATAATTAGCGGTGTAAATGAGTTGAGTATTAAGAGTTCAGGATTTGTTTATTTAATCTTCTTATGAGCCCAAACCAAACTCATCTATCACCAAATAGATTACATGTTCAAACTTAATTCATTTTGTTACCAAACAAGCTCAAACTTGTTTAGAAACTACTTAATTAACTTATTCTTTCCTTACATTTAGTAAACACTACCAATAAAATTCTTTATCCCTTCATAAATATATGTTAATACTTAATAACTAAATTATAGTTAAAATTATAAACTAAAAAAAAAAAATAGATTCACTAACTTTGAATTGATAAAGTTATATATATAGTATTATACATACTCAAATTGAACTTTATTGAACATGTTATTATATTTGAATTTGACTTATTTATCGCCCTGTTTGTTTCATGGAAAACTTTGTGTAAAGATAGTTTTTTGTGTTTTTTAGTGTTTGGTAGTATTAGAAAAAATTAGTCAAAGGAAAACTATATTTGATTAACATATAAAATATGGTTTATTTTTAAATATTGTTTTCCACTAAGTTTTTTTGAAAAACAACTATATCTCATAGTAAGCTAAATAAGGGAAGTTAAAAGATTATTTTTCAACTCATTTAAGATTACTACCAAACATAAGAAAATGAGATAGTTTTATAAGAAACATTTTTTTTAAAATGACTTATTTTTTATTAAAAAATATATATATATATATATTATTACCAAAACAAACAGAGGGTAAATAACCAAACTTAAACATATTAAGCTCAAACTTAAGTTGGAATCATTTTCTAAATAAGTAAATATTAACAAGATTTTTCCTAAGACTGTATTTTCAGCCCTATCTATATTCTATTTTTATGAAAATTAAAATTAACCGAAAAAAAAAAAAAAATCTGTATAACTTGGAAAACAGTGTGTGATCGGATTCTTATCCTATCACTTTGACTTTGTTAGTGTCTTTGATTTGACGTGGCACAGCATCATATATTAGCCGATAAATTAATTTGAATCTTATCTAGCCTTTTCAACTTATCGTCATCCGTTCATAAAAAAATAAAATAAAAAATAAAATTATCGTCATCCTATATTTTTGACCATCATTACGAGACCAATCTAAATTCAAATCCAAATCAAGCTAACCCTACCAAAATCTTTTGGACCACTTATTTACTGCCACGTCTACACCGGTAGAGCCTCAAAACGACAAATTTTGTTCCGAAATACAGACAAAATCGTGCTCTAAGCGACAAACTAGCTATAGTAATTTCAATTTATACGATCAAAGTTTTATACTATCCATGTATATGATATGATACGATATAAGATACGACACATACCGGTTATCAGGGTGGATGACGAGGCCGGTGGAGAGGTCTTTGATGCCGAGAAGGAGAGATTCGCGACTGAACTTGCGGAAATTGGAGGCGAGACCTAACTCGTTCGATATCAGATTGAAACGGCTTGCAACTGACGATTTGATCCGCTCACTCACTTCCTCAAATTCGTATTCTTCTTCTTCTTCTTCTTCTCCTCTCTCACGCCCATTCCTGTCCTCAACTACATGTCGCTCCTCCCCTTTCCTCACAGCCATTATCGATTTATTTGTTTCTCTCCGATTCTAAATCAGGAGGAGAACGATGATGGTGAAGAATATTGTTGCATTCATATATATATATTTGTATAATCTAACAACTACTTCAACTGTTAAATAGGAGGGTACCAATTCCGACACTGTAACCAGAAACTTCGTTATAGAAAAAAAGAAAAAAAAAGGCATCGAGACTTAACCGTTTGGGAATAGGATTCACGAGGAAAACGGGTTTGGACAACGATTTTTGAAAACGGCTTTTTGTCTTTTTGATCGTTTTGGATTTGGAAGGGAAGTAATATAGCCCACTCACTTTTTCACGGAGATCCTGAGGTTCTAAATTATAACATGAAAGAAAAGAAAAGAAAAGAAAAGAAAAGTAACGAGAGGGATTGATTATTAGCATCAGCTCTGTTTGAATTTATACGTAACAAAGGAAAGGAAGCGCTGTATTACGTGTACACGTGTTTTGAGGGCTCAGAATATTTAATATTTTTTTTAATTATATTTGTACGAGTTGGTGGTGGTGGCGCTTGCTACGTTGTACAAATATATTTTTATAATAAATAATAAATGGAAAGAAAGAAATGCAAACAGAGACTGAGAGTGATTTGTTGCATGAGGCCTGCCTCACATAGGCAGGAAGGTTAACCTGCTTGTAAGTAGCTGGCGCATGAGATACCAGTTCATTATTGAAAATGATTGTTGAGGGTGACTCTTTCGATGGTTATACTTGAAAATCATTTTGATACTGACAATGCTGACATATTCACTTCAATTGGAAGGGAAAAAAAATAAAACTTTTAATATTTCTAAATTTCGATATATTTTAACTAATTTTTTATGGAATGTACTATATAAATTGGTACAAATTTTGCTATAATTTACAATCTAACTGCTTATCTTTTTTTTACCAATTGTGTCTTTTTTATGAACACTAATTGTGTCATTTCATGTATTCTTAGAATTTTTCATATATTTTGTGTAAAATGCTATGCTATATTGCTATATTAGTAGTCTTACTTTATTAATATGTTATTCTATTAATAATTGGATTGTGACGGCTTACGGCACCCTGATGTCTGTGAAACTACTGTACGGTTGTGGTTTTTTCTTTAGTTTTCTTCTTTAAGGCTTTTTTTTTTTTTTTTTTTGAGAGAATTTTAACTTATAACATTGTATAACTTTCAAGTTTAAACTATAAATCGAGGTAAGGCATAATAGTCCTATTACATCATGTAATACATTTTCAACAGTTCAAATTAAAAGATAAAAACTTAACTTTTGATATTAATTATTGGATAAAAAAATCAAAAAAAAAAATATTGGACAAAAAAATTAGAAAGATAATTTAAAAAAAAAAGGTTAAAAATTTTTAAAAAGTGAAAATGATGTGAGAGGGATTGCATGATGCAATAAATAGCTTGCTATTGTATCAGATCTCAACCCTTAAACAATATTACACCATCTAATAATTATACACATACTAAATTTTGTGTCAATCAAATATTATTTTTCATTCAATTTATAAATTTATCTTTTATGCATAATTTAAAATACAAAATTTTAAAATTTTTACATTAGTCCTGTTAACGGGTGTCTTTAGGGCATTTATTAATAAACTATTTGAGAAATTTTTTTATACCACTTTCTTGTGAAATAAAAAAAAAATTATAAAAAAAAAATCAATTGCTTTTTAATATAAGCATAAAAAGTTTCTAAAAATATTTCATGAACCAATATTTTTACATCATCCATTAACTTTGATGTTATTTACATTGATCATAAATACTAATTTCAAATTATCATCAACACTTTCAAGCCATTAACGTGTGTAATCAAGTCATCATATAAACAGTTGTCATATTCTAGTATTTGCTTAAAGACATAATAAAACATGTTGGAGGGACAAACGTGTATAAACAAGTCATCGGATACTATGATGATGCTGCTTGTTTCAATAAAATCAATGGATATGCTTGTTTTATAAAATACATATATAATGACTAATTCGAGGTTGCGTTAGATTTGGATCGTGAATTTGGGGGCTGCTGAATGCTGATTCAAACAATAAATATACAATCCAAATTGATGATTCTATGTCCCGTATTTTTGCAGCATTGCCCTGGTGCCTCGTCACCCACTAATTGCAATTGTCAGACCATGTAAAACTTAACAATTAGGAAAGTTCTTCTAAAAGAAGAAAAAGAAAAAAACAATTAGGAAAGTGATTCTTTGACTAACTCTCTAATTGTTTCGACAATGATATTTTCTAGAAAACGAGTCATTTTC
This sequence comes from Quercus ilex subsp. ballota, assembly GCA_032727855.1. Classification (NCBI taxonomy): domain Eukaryota; kingdom Viridiplantae; phylum Streptophyta; class Magnoliopsida; order Fagales; family Fagaceae; genus Quercus; species Quercus ilex. The sequence goes on along the minus strand of CM064909.1, from coordinate 57,525,872 downwards.
CAAGAATTATTTTCTATAAAATTATCTCATTTTTCAATATTTGGTAATAACTTTAAATGAGTTGAAAAAAAATCTCATAACTTTTCTTATTTAGTTTGTCGTGAGATAGAGTTTGTTTGTTTGTTTGTTTTTTTTTTTTTTTTTAAGGAGCTATGAGATAGAGTTGTTTTCCAAAAAAATGAAATGGAAAACAATTTCTAAAAATAAGCCATACTTTTTATATTGACCAAAAATAATTTTTCTTTGACTTATATTTTTTTATGTTACCAAACACTGAAAAACAATGAAAACTATTTTTACACAAGATTTTTTATCGAAACAAACGAAGCGAATAAGAGATGGAAAAACTTACACAAATCTATTGTTTTCTATCCATAAAATAAATAAATTACAAAAATTTATTAAACCGTTCGCACCTAGTCACTATAGAACAAAAATGGGGGCTTATTAATATGTTTAACTCCTCTCAAAAATTATTCTCAAAAAAAAAAAAAAAAAATGTTTCACATCATTTATATATTCTGTAGGTTCTAATTGGTTTAACTAGTAAAATATCTTGTTATCGAATAAGAGATCTAGTTTGACCCTACCTACACCAAAAATCAATTGATGTCTTGGTTTAATAATGAAAAATGATCATAAAAAGCAGACTTCATAAACTGAAACTATCTCAAGAATATATATATTTAGTTGCTTTTTGTTTGGGACCCAAACAAATCCCTAGTTTAGGAAGTAGTTCATTTTCAATATTCTGTCATTCTAGTTTAGTTGAACTCCAACTTCTTGTATAATGCATCAAAACTCTTCAAATAATCCTAATTATTTCTTAAGATGGTAAAGCTCACAAATCACAATATCTCTTTGAACTTCTTTCTTTTCTTTTTTTAAGACAAATAACATTGCTTTCGGGTACTAATTTTACTAGGAACGTTTTGTCTGTGTTTTTTAATTTTAAATATAGCTAGTTGTCATGACAAAGCGATGAAACTTTTAAGCAATCCGTGTCATAATCCATCCACGAGGGCCTAATCTAAGTGATGTCACCAACTTATCGCTTCCCATTTAACAATGTTAATACGAATAATATTCATTGATGGAAACTTACACGTTGCTCCAATTCGAAGCATTTCCTAGAAAAAGCAAGAGTATGAAACATGGGAAAAAATTTGCCTTTCCCCTTTTTAAAAAAACAATCAAGTATTTTGCTATCTTTCCCAAACTAATTAGAGAAATATCCCTCTTTTGAAAATCGATTTTCTTAAAATCGAGTTAAGCCCTATAATGACATTTTTAAGGAGCCTATAGTAACATTTTAAATACCTATAGTGGCGTTTTGTAACTTGATCTCCATGAAGTCGAGTTATAGGTAAAAAAAAAGAAAAAAATTGCATGTAACTCGACTTTATGGAGATCGAGTTACAAAACGCTACTATAGGTCCTTAAAACGTCACTATAAGCTCTTTAAAATGCCACTATAGGGTTCTAGAATTTTTTTTTTTTTTATAACTCGATTTTAAGAAAATCGAGTTTCAAAAAAGGGGCATTTCCCTAATTAGTTTGGAAAATTGGGTAAAATGCTAGATTTTTTTTTTTTTGAAAGGGGCATTTGCCCATTTTCTCCATGAAACATGAGTTGGAGAAAACATTGACAAGGTCTTGCACAATTCCCCGATCCAGATTAAACTTTAAATTCCAGCATCAGCTGCCTTATTTTTGGGCTAACAATGTTAACGTGAAAGAATAAAGTTATGGGCACAATATTATCACAATAATTTTATAACAAAGTTTATGTGGCAAGCTATTAATGTTAGATATAAAAAAAAAATGATGTCAGTTATGAGTCCAAAAAGGCAGCTAATGTCGAACTCTAATTCAGGAAATAAGTTGGGGGCCTTTTACCAAGTCTACTAAGTAGTAGATGAAAACCAGTAGGAATTTGTTATCTAGACTTTGTTTTGAATATGTTTTTTCCATAATTACTTTAACATGAAATTCAACTAAAGAAAATACCATGAAAAATAAAGAGGGTAGGATTAAAAAGCATTTTTCATAAAAGACAATGAGACTCATCAATATTGTGATTACAATATGTGCTCTTTTTATTTAATATATAATTCAATAGTTATAACAATAAGGTAAGGGGGATTTTAACTTGAATGTTTTTATTAGAAATATCATAATGTACTAATTAAGTTATAAGACTCTAGATCAATATACGTTTAATATATGTTTTTCATTCTATGACAAAGTGGGCTTCAAAACACCATAAATTGACTGGAGGATGGTTCATTATGTATGGCCACCTTCTTTGCATGATTTTTTCCCCCCCCTTTTTGGAGAAATTATATGGAAAGGCTTATTATACTTTGCTTCATATTAGATCTTGGGTTTTTAACTTTGTAAATGAAAGTCTAAAATGTATGAAACCATTTTAATTTGAAGCTTATATCTATCTGTATTATTCATTTTCCTTATTCTGAGTGGTTATAGAGCAAAACAAAACTTTTTGTCTCTACCATTTTTGCTCAATGTATACCAAATTTATTTATGAAGAAGTTCTAGGTTAAACACAAAGCATAATCAATGATTTCTTGTTTTTCTATATTCCATTACTTTCAAAATAACAGAGATAGACATAGGTATCCATTTGAAACGTTTTCATAAATTTATAAATTTGTCTCCACCATTTAATTGACAAAATTTATAAATTTGTAATCTAATTTGAAATGTGGTATAAATTTTGGACCTTTTTATATGATTTCTCCCCTTTTCCCCCCTAGTCTTTTAGTTCTAGATGTTCACATTTTCTTCTTCTTCTTTTTTATTATTATTTTCTTTGTGAATAGATAAAGAAAATGGTTGTGCAGCTAGGCTAAAACTATTTGTTTTCAATTTTATAAAAGCAAGTCATTTATAATTCAATTATGCAACTGCAATGTACTTGCGAAATCAAAATGCGATCCAGTGAGATGAAGATGATTATTAGATTAAATTGCCAATGCAGCCATTGGCATGACCACCCTCCTTACTTTTTTGTGGAGATATAGGTGCATCCACGTCAGCCGCACATTCATTTTCAGAAGAAATTATACAGTTTTCTGGTGAATTATGTCATTTGTCTACCATTCTACTAAAAGACTCTCACTTGTTTAGAATTAATGAGTCAGTAATCAGTTTCTGTTTAAATTTTTTTTTTAACTCAGCAATTTTAAATAAGTGTGAGTCTTTTAGTGGAATGGTAGACTACGTCACTTGTCCACTATGAGGACCTTATAATTTCTCCATTTTCAGGGGCTGATTCAATGGGATCCTTAGTGAGGGTTACGAGGTTTAGTGCATCTCCCACTGAGATTAGTACATAATAAAAAGGTTTCTAATTGAGGCATCCAACTTTTGTTTTTGGCTGCTTATTGCCATAAGACAATGCTCTTATATATTTATTGAAATTACGTTAATCGCATGATAGCTAGGACAACTTGATGGATTTTAGATTGAGAGTGACTAGTCCATTATAAAAAAGAACTAGCTAAATGAAATTTTCTCAATCTAAATGAAGTTCTTTCTCTACTATTTTTGTTTAATGGTTACCAAATTTATTTATAAACAATCTCTAGGTGAAATGCAAAGTTTAAATAATGATTTTCTGCTTTAATTAATACTGTTACTTCTTGAATAACGGGAATGAACAGGTCACAGAAGCTTTAAATTAAAATGATTTCATAAATTTAAGACTTTAATTTACAAAGTAAAACCTAGGATCTAATTTGAAATATGGTTTAAAATTTTCATACTCTAAGCCTTTTATGTAATTTCCCCTAATTTGCTTTCCCTATTCTTTTAGTTCTCTATGTTCGCAAAATTTCTATTTCTTTGTAAATAGATAAAGAAAATGGTTTTTTTTTTTTTTTTAGGTCAATGTCCATAATTCTTCAAACACTTGTATGTAGTCTCTCTATCTCACACACACACACACACACAAGATAATTATATGGTAAAATCCATTGAAGGTGGTCCCAAGATGGAGGATAAGAGTTTTGAAGGAAAAAATTGCCAAATGCCCTTTTCGGGCAAAAATAGCAACTCTATGCCCCATTTCCCAAACTAATTAAGAAAATGCCCATATTTTGAAACTCGATTTGTGATAAATCGAGTTAGGCCTTATAGTGGCATTTTTAAGGAGCCTATAGTAACGTTTTTAGGACCTATAGTGGCATTTTGTAACTCGACCTTTATGAAATTGAGTTATAGGTAAAAAAAAATAAATAAAAAATTGCCTATAACTCGATTTCATGGAGGTTGAGTTACAAAACGCCACTATAGGTCTTTAAAACGTCACTATAGCTTCTTAAAAACGCTACTATAGGGCTCTAGAAATTTTTTTTTTTTTAAACTCGATTTATCACAAATCGAGTTATAAAAGATGGTCATTTCCCTAATTAGTTTGGAAAATGGGGCAAAAAGCTGCTATTTTTTCCTGAAAATGGCATTTGGCAATTTTGTCCGAGTTTTGAACCCAAAACCTTATCGATCTCACGAGACACTAGACCAACCCTTGGAACTTTTTTTTTTTTTTTTTTTTTTTTTTTTTTTTAACTTTTTGGTTTTGAGATAAATAGATAATTAGGGAGGGGGAGGTAGAGATCAAAGACATCAAACCATAGACGTAAGATGGGGCACCACAAAAAATAACAATACCACTAAGCTATCACTTGAATTGCCTTCTCTTGAACTGCGCTGGAGTTAATATCGAAAAATGGAACTAGTTGTTTTCAATTTTTTAAGTTTCCTATTAGTATAAATTAAAGCAGCTGCAATGTACTTGCCAAATCAGAATGCGATACAGTGAGATGAATGTGCAAAACTGCCAATCACATGATCACCATCCTTACATAGCCCAAATTCATTAACTTACCATTTTTGTGGAGATATAGATGCATCCACGTTAGTGAGGTTTACAAGGTTGAGTGCATCTCCCACTCAGATTACTGGCAATATATAGTTTGTAGTTTGTACAAAAGAAAGTTTCTAATTGAGGCTTCCAGCTATTGTTTTGGCTATCTTTTTTTTTTTTTTTTGATAAACTATTGTTTTGGCTGCTTATTGCCATAAGACAATGCTCTTATATATTTATAGAAATTATATTTATCATATGATGGGAAAACTTGATGGATTTTAGGTATATAGAATGTTAGGTGAGTGGTCGGTTATAAAAAAAGAAAAAAAAAAAAAAAAAAAAAAAAGAAGAAGAAAGAAGCAGTTCTTCAATTGAAAAAGAACAAATGAAATTTTATTGATTTTGACACTTATCAAAAAAATATATACCACTATCGGCCTATTGGGTCATTTTGTTGGAGCACAACCATAACAAGCAAGCATACAAGAGAAATGGGAAAAATATGCCCCACATAATTCATATGTAATGGAAATCCATTGTCACAAACCAGAGATTGCTTGTACTTAAGCCATTTTATTATGGACAAAATTAGTTGCTGATGTTCCAAGTCCACTATGACTTATAATGCATGCCATGCCTTCAAAGCTGTTAATGGGTTTTGTTGCGGATGGTTTAAACTATTGTTTCCAAGAGTGTAAATAAGGTACTTAGCAAAAAAAGAGAGTGTAGATAAGGTAGCTTGCTGGGGATAACATATACTTATTTCAAGTAGGTAAGGATGATAGAAAAGCTTCATGGCTTTGGGTTAGATAGCTCCCTCCCTAGTTATTGGTATTCTTATTCAAAACTTATTGCTAATTTCGTTTGTGCCTTTGTTGTCATCCCAAAAATTTGACATAATACCAGTGGGACAAAAGTCCAGAAGTTAGTCAAATTCTTTTCCTTTTTTTTAAGCTCTAAACATCACATCCAATGACCAACTTGTATTATTATAAATGTAGTGAGAAACATGAGTCATCCTTTTTTTCTTTTTTCATTTTTACTGAAAAACATGAGTCATTCTTAGAAAAATGTCCAACACGATCAAAGCTGACATTTGTTAGGTTCTAAAGATTTAGGTTTAAAATCTTTAGAAGGCGTAAATGCTATTTTCGTCCCTACATTTTGGGGTCATTTCTATTTTGGTCCCTACATTTCTATTTTACCACTTTTAGTCCCTAATCCAATTAACGCTTGTTATTTTAGTCATTTCCGTCAGCCACTAGACGGAAATAGCTGACGTGGCTAACGGACTGATTAAAATATTAATAAAATACACCATGGCTCTCGTCACCCATGCCACATGGGTTTCTAGCCCCTTATTGACACGTGATCCTCACTACAACCACCTGTGGCTTCAACTAAACCCCTAAATTGGTCCACCTTCCACCTTCTCTTTCTGTGAACCCCCAAACCAAATCAGTCCACCTTCTCTGTCGATTTGAGATAGCCATCAAATCACCATCGTAGACAAACAAAGCACCATCGCAGACAAACAAACCCAGAAATAGATATACCCAAACCCATTTTTCTTGGAATAGCAGAGAAAAGAAAAGCCATGAGATCTCTATCTCTGTGAGATAGATACCAAACACACAGGTATTAGCTCTCTCTCTCTGTATGTCCTTATATATAGCTAGCTTTATATTATGCGTAGGGGCCACAATGTTGCTTTTGTATATTCATTGTTTGGGTTTTGACTTTATCGATTTTTTTAAGTTACTTTTGACTGTTTGTTGATCCATGTCTGGGTATGTGCTTCGTTGTGACTTCCAATGTGGTCCTCGTTTTCCCCTGTTGAAGATAATGGCTGATTCTGTGTATGATGTATACTGAATTAGTGGGCCAAAATGCTTATGATATATAATGTTAACATGTGTTTGTTTGTGGATTACTATGCATGTGTCTTTTTTTTATGACATTGTTGTTTAATATGTGTTTGTTTGTGCTTTCCAACGTGGTCCCTCTACTCCCCTTTTGAAGATAATGTGCATTACCATATTATATAATTCAAAACAGCTGAGGTGGATTGTGGAAAGATGAGTGCTGAGTTGGTAAATAATTAATGTGTGATATTTTGCTAACTAATGAGTGCTGTTTTGGAATGTAGTCAGTATTATTTAACTAATGGTTAATATTTTGTTAAATAATGAGTGTTGTTTTGTTAACTAGTGGTTTATATGTGTTTTGCATGCAGCATGAGTGAGCTATTTAGCATGTCTGTGCATCATGGTGGGTATTTTAGTGATAACCCTTGAAAATATGTAGGAGGTAAAGTGGATGTAGTGGACAATTGTGAACCTGATAAGTGGTCCAAGACAAAGATTGAGGGTATATGCAGGGAGTTTGGGTACACCTCTGCGAGCAGGATTTGGTATAAAATGCCTGGTAGTGATCTCGAGAGGGCTAATTTCCATTTGATAGTTGATGATAATGATGCCATGTTTATGAGAGATTTAGTGATTGGTCATGAAGAAATTCATGTGTACTAGGAGTTATAAGAATCCAAGGTGCACTTCTTCATACATTAGGAAGAAGTTGATGAAGAGGGTGAGAAGACAACCTAACATGAAACTAAAAGACATCCAAGATGTTGTACATGAGAAGTTTACACTAAACATAACTCTAGGAAAAGCTAGCAGGGCTAGGAAGAAGGCAAGAGAATATGTTGATGGGGCTCACACACAGCAGTACAATCAACCTTGGGAGTATTGTGAAGAGTTGAGGAGGGCTAGCCTTGGCAGTACCATACTTATGAAGGTACACACCTTCAATGAAGGTGATTTGGCTGCTGAGATGGACTTGGTATGTGGGGTTCCTTATTTTGAGAGGTTGTACATATGTCTAAAGGGTTGCAAGAAAGGGTTTATGGCTGGATGCAGGCCAATAATTGGTTTGGATGCCTGCCACTTGAAGACTAAGTTAGGTGGGCAATTAATCACAATAGTTGCTAGAGACCCTAATAAAGAGTACTTCCCACTTGCGTATGCCGTAGTAGAGGCTGAAACTAAAGACTCCTGGACATGGTTCATAACAGACATAGGTCAGAACACAAGATGGACATTTATATCAGACCAGCAGAAGGTATGTATGTTTATTACCATATCTATATGCATTACCATATTGGATGTATAGAGTTACTAACATCACAATTGTTGTTGTTGTACTCACAGGGGTTGGTGCAGACCTTCATTGATAATTGGCTACAATATGAGTATAGGATCTGCTGCAGACACCTCTACAATAATCTCAGGAAGAACCATCCTGGTGTTCTGATTAGGGAGTTGTTTTGGAAAGTAGCCAAATCTACTTATAAAGCTGAGTTTGATAGGCTGATGGATGAACTGAAAGGAATTGATGAGGATGCTCACAGTTGGTTGTAGGATCATTCAACCACCATATGGGCCAGACACATGTTCAGTGAGGATGGGTTGAGTGATACAGTACTGAACAACATGTGTGAGACTTTTAACAGTAGGATTCTGAAGTTTAGATATAAGCCTATAATTACTTTGGTATGAATCTGAGCCTCTGAGTAACAGTTAGTCAGATACATTGTTTGATTAACATCTTGTGTGTGATTGCAGCTGGAGTCCATCAGGTTATATCTTATGACCAGGTTTCAAGAGAACAGACAAAAGATCATGAAAGTGGAATCAGAGACATGCCTTAAAGTGCTTAAGAGGTTGCATAGGAAAAAGACTGCAAGCAGCAAGTGGCTTGCTTGTTGGGCAAGTCATACACAGTTTGAGGTTAAAAATGGACTGCAAAGCTTCACTGTGGACTTGGAAAAAAGACATTGTAGTTGTAGGAGATGGGATACAACTGCCATACCATGTGCCCATGCAGTTTCTTGCATATTCTTCAATAGGCAAGATGCTGAGCAGTATGTGCATAGGTGTTTTCATGTCTCTACATATAAGGCCTGTTATGAGCCAATAATTGCACCTATCAATGGCCAGAATATGTGGAGGCCCAGTGGTATCCAACCTATTCAGCCTCCTATCAAAAGAAGACCACCTGGCAGACCCAAGAAGAAGAGAGCAAGGGAGGCTGGTGAGACAGCAAGTAGGAGAGCTGGTATCTCCAAACAGTGTAGGACCTGTGGTAAACTAGGACATAATAAACGAAGTTGCAAGAGTGAGATTGGAGGAAACTTTTCCCTACCAGGCACCACAAACAGAACCAGTGCAGCCAATAACGTAACATTCTATAGGATTCTGTCAAGTAAATGTGTGAGAGTTTTTACATATTACATGTCAATAAATGTGGATTTCTTGTTTATAGACCAGCAAATGCAGAAATTATTCCAACATCAATCAGCCAACAGGACAAGCTCAAGCTCAAGTTCAACCAAGCTCAGCCACCCCATTTGCACCACCTCAGCCATCAGTATCATCCTAGTCCACCATGCACACCATCACTCCTGGTGCACCAACTCGGCCATGGACAAGCTCTCCCAGTCCATTGCCATCATTCCAGTCCAGCATGCACACCTTCAGTCCATGTGCAACATACCAAATCAGCATGCACTTCTCATCCAGTCCAAGTGCACCATACCAGACCAGCATGCACTTCTCATCCAGCCCAAGTGCACCATACCAGTACAGCATGCACAGCACTGCCACACCTTTTCCACCACCCCAGTCCAGCATACACAGCACTGCCATACCTTTTCCACCACCCCAATGCAGCATGCATAGCTCCAGTCCAAGTGCACACCAGACCCCCACAGGATCATCCAATCCAGTTTAGTCCAACTCCAATCCGATTGCACCACCCAACTGTTCAATTCCAAGACTGAGGAGGAAAAGGATGGTCACATCAAAGACCCTAAATGCTTCCAAGAATGCATCTAGATACATGGGGCTATCAAGTTTGCTGGGCGTCAGTCATCAACGCATGCTCCAAGAAAAAATGAATAGCTTGTTGTTCTATATCTTTTGATGAATGGCTTGTGTTTTGTATAATTATATCCAAGCCCTTATTCTGTATAATTGGTATTAGTTAAACAATGCCCTACTGTTTGGGTTAAGATTGGCAGTTGAACAATGCCCTTTTGTTATTTAAACATACTTTTGCTTTTTTTGATGATAACTATGAAGATGTTTGGGTTAAGTTTGGCAATATGTTAATTAAGATGTTTGGATTTCAAGATTGAGTTTGTTGTTTCCTTCTGTATTCTTTTATATGTGTAGTATAGTGCTTTCTTGGAATATGTTATCTATTAATACCAGTTTCATTTGTTGCATGCACTTGGAAATCTGCTACTTGATTCAACAGGGACATTTCCAATCCACACATCCACACATTGAACGAGAAAGGTATTCATTTATTTCTCAACAGAAAGAGTACAAAATAAGCAGCAGGTGTGTCATTGCTAATAACTAATCCTACCAAAACAAAGCACACTGCCAACCCTCCATACATAAACACTGCAACCCTACATGCGCTACCAAGCACAACAACCCACACAAGTTATTTCCACCCTCTACCTAAGCAAACATAGAACTGCAAATGTCACCACTAACAATGCCACAACTACAACTAAAAACTTGTCTCTCTTCTTGCAGCTTGCAAGCTCAGCCTCAAGTTTGATGATCCTTTGCCTTTGCTGTGGGATAAGCACCTTACCACGTTCACATATCTGATCATCATGCCATTGGAAGAACCTACACTTTCGCCCCACCTGAAACGCAGATAATGCTCTAAAAAATGAAAAATGAAATTAACTAAAACTCATTCAAACAATTTACTGAAATTGACATACCCTTGGATAACCATAGAACCTTCTGCCAGGGTTGTCTTCAGTCCACGCCACAACTAGGACAGGTTTTTTATTACAGTAGCACGTCATTGGTGCTCTCCTCCTCACACTGGAACTTGTTGAACAACTTGCTTCCATTGGGCTTCAAAGATTGTTTGTTTTGATCGTGGTTTGGGGAGATGAGGATTAGCTGTGTGAGTGGAGGTCGAAGCTCGAATTTTGGGTGTTTAGGGTTTCTGGTACTGATTTGGGGGATTTTGAGTTTCTGGTACTGATTTCTGGTTATAGTGAGGGTCACGTGTGAATAAGGGGCAGGAAACCCATGTGGCATGGGTGACGAGAGCCACGTGTATTTTTATTAATATTTTAATTAGTCCATTAGTTACGTCAGCTATTTCCGTCTGGTGGCTGACAGAAAGGACTAAAATAACAAGCGTTAATTGGATTAGGGACTAAAAGTGGTAAAATAGAAATGTAGGGACCAAAATAGATATGACCCCAAAATGTAGGGACAAAAAGAGCATTTACGCCATCTTTAGAATCATATTTTTATGATGTTGGCAAATTGAGAACAAAACATGTCAAGTCTAGGTGTTAGGCAATGCTTAAAAGTGTTGGTTTCAAGTTTCAAGTTCAGTTGACTATAGAAAAATGAAGAAAATTTTTGTCAAGCTTGACCGATCGAGAATTAGGCTTGACCAATCTAAAATCCCAAACACAGAAATTCTGCAAATTTTTAAATCAAGCCCAAGCCCGTAAAAACGTTTAAGGTTTCATTCCAACTTCTCTACACATAAAAGGGAAACCCTAGCTATGTTTTGGTGACTTTTGAAAGACTTGTGTGTTAATCTTTGTAAGATCTGAGAGATTTTGTACCTTCTAACTACACAAGAATCTATCGGAGCAAGATCTACAATCAAGCGTTGGTAGAACACAGTTGCTGCTTCAAGATCATTACTGATGGTGATCTAAAACCTTTGAATGGGATCTCAAAGTCACAAGCAAGGCTGCTTGTGTTGGTGTAAATCCAACGAGAGAAAGAGTCTGTGGATTCAGAGATTGCACGTGGTCATGTCAGTAAGTTACTGCTGGAGGTAGCAACAGATTTAGGGTTAAATCTGATTGTAAAAACTTCAATTCTCTTATAGTGGATTTACTTTACCTTGAGAATAGTTAGGCCAAATTCTCTCTAGGTTTTTACCTTGAAACGATTCGTTTCATCGGTTTTCTTGGCTCATCATATCATGGTGCTATTTACTTTCTGCTAATTTGCATGATATGATTTATTTGTGTTTAACCTAGATCTGAATAATTAATCTAAGTAATCATTTGGTTAATATATTAGGTTAAACAATCTGGTTTTAGGGGTCTAAATGAATAAACAATTGGTATTAGAGCAGGTTAGCTCTTGTTTATAGGTTTCTTAACCTAGAGTTAATCCTTGACCCCTACTGTCATGGAACACGGTCACTCTCTTGTGATTCTCCCACACTTTGATGGGAATAACTATGCATATTGGAAGGTTAAGATGAAAGCCTTCTTGAAATCTATTGATGAGAGAGTGTGGCTGTCTGTTGAAAATAGTTGGGAAAGACCAACCACTGCTATTGGTGAATGGACTACTACCCAAAAGGAAGCAGCAAGCTTTAACAGTAAGGCTACAAATGTGATATTCAATGTTATTTCTATGGAAGAATTTAAGAGGATCTCAAATGTGGAGATTGCTAACACTGCATGGAACATCTTACAAATAGTGCATGAAAGCACTAAGGCAATAAAAATCAATAAATTGCAATATTTGACCGCTAGATTTGAAAGTATTAGAATGTATGATGATGAATCTGTTGATAAATTCTATGCTAAGTTGAATGATATTGTCAATTCTGCTTTTAATTTACGTGAAGTTTATGATCAACCTAAAATTGTGAGGAAAATTCTTAGATCATTAATTGAGGATTTTAGACCTAAAGTGACTGCCATAACTGAAAGTAAAGATGTTGACTTTATTCCTGTAGATGAACTTGTAGGATCTTTTTAGTCCTATGAATCTGACTTACCAAAAACAAATAAATCAAAATCTATGGCCTTGAAATCTATTGATGATGTTGATGATTGTGGATTTGATGATGAACTCTTATCTACTGAGATTGCTTATCTTACCAAGAACTTTAGAAATTTTCTGAGAAATAATAATAGGCAGGCAAGAAACAGAAAAAATGTTGATCCTAAGAATGTGAAGAAGAGTGACACTGCCAAAAACAACAATTCTGAAAAATCAAAAAATAAAGCAGGTCAATCTTCTAATAGTTCTTTAGGACAACAAGGTTATGGTTGTTAGGGTTATGGTCATCTAAAATCTGAGTATCCAACTTTCTTGAGATCCAAAGGTAAAGCTATAGCTGTTACTCTGAGCGATGATAGAGTTTCTAATCATGAGTCTGAAAGTGATCAAGAATGAAATTTTATGGCTTTCACTGCTACTGTTGTAGTAAGTGAAATTGAGACTGCTAATGAGAACTCTTCTAATGGGGAACTCTCTAAGCATGCTGACTTGCAAGAGGCTTATAACAAGCTATGCAAGGTTGCAGCTAAAGATGCTATGAGTGTTGAGTTAGGGTTGAAAAAGATAAATATTCTTGAACAAGAAAAGAAGAATTTGCTATTAAAATTGTTTGATGCCAATGAACTCTTGAACATTGTTAAGATTGAGAACATGACTTTGCTTGAAAAAGTTAAAAGTTTAGAACTAGAATTATCTGTTGCTAGAGAACAAATAGATAGGACTTCTACTTCTAAATTGGATGACATGTTAAATGTTCAAAAATCTGTTTCTGATAAGACAGGTCTAGGGTTTGTTGAGATCAAATCTTATTTGGTTGTTAATCATCCCAAGTTTGTACCTGCTATATCTACTTTTGCTGTTCATCCATCTGTGTCTGAAGTTAAGGTACATAAGGAAGAAGTTCTAGCTTCTAGAAGAACTAAGGTAGATCTAAATGAGTCTAAACTAAGAATCCCAATCAATCTAGAAGCAAGAAAAACCACAAACCTCAATGGTTTTGTCACTTTTATGGTGGAGCTAGGCATACTAGGTCAAATTGCTTTAAGTTACAAGCTTTAAAGCAAGAATCCAAACAAATAGTGCATGTGTCAAAAGCACAAGATCCTATGGCACTTATCCATGAACTGGTAAAGGTTCTTAACCTTTATGCCAATACTGGAGCTGAAATTAGGGCCAATCCAAATAGAAATCCCAACTTCAAGTTTGCATCTAAAAGAGTCTAGATGCAAAAGACTCAGCCTCAGTGAGTCTTTCTAACATGGTTCTTGTGTCAATTCTTTCAATCTCCTGTGACCAAAATTGTTTTTCTTTAGGATTTGCATTTGGATAACATTCATACATTGCATTTTAGGTTATTTTTGATGACTTTCAGTTTTTTTAAAATAAAAAACAAAAAAAAGGAAGGTTTTTGTATTATACATATTCAAGAGGTGTAATTGATGTTGGCCTATGAAATTTACATTTCATGACTGTGTACCTTGTTTAGCTTTGATGAGCTTTATTTCTCTGCACTTTGCTAGTTTATGCTACGTAGTGCTTATATTGTGTGAGTTGTTTATGGTTTTTAATTATATACTCTTGATTTTGAAGTCACATTCTTTTGATTGTAAGGACTAAAAAATCCTAAGAAAAAGGTATAAATAACCATCTCACCACTGTTACTCGCCAATCATGAACACCTGTGTGCAAATTATAAAAGTCGTGCTTGGTAAGGTGTAGCACTTGCACAGAAAAATACTTAAGGTGCTACTGTACAATAGATAAAAGAAGCAAAAAGTAAAAAGCAAAAAGCAAAAAGCAAAAAGAAAAAAGTAAAATGAAAAATAAAGAAAAATATGCTTCAAAAGAAAAAGAAAAAGAAATATTAAAAAAAATGCATGGTTGCAAGCGTGTTTTCTAGGAGATGTGGGAGTTATATGATGTAATTCTTTAGGTGATAGTCACTTTCAAACTTTTGTGATGAATAATGTAGAAAGTGTGATTATTTTTTGTCTACATATCACCTTGTGAGTATCTCATACAATTACCAGTTGCATTCACTACAAGCAAATCTTTGTTAAACTCTATACATGTGATTGTGTGTCAAGTTTTGTGGCCTTCCAAGATTTAACTTCTTGATATGTTTAATGCATTTTGGGGAGTGAGGAAAGAAAAGATTGAAGAAAAATATGTTAAAGTTTGAATATTTCTTAGAAAAGTTTGGTTTTGTAAAACACTTGAAATCATGAACATACATCTCATATCATGAAAACAGTTTTTCAGATGCTTATGCAAAAAAAATTTCCATAATTTTCAAAATTTCTGTTTCTTCAGGATTCAATTGATCGAAATGGGAGGAGGAAAATTAAGTTTTCAGCTTAAAGTCTTGGGTTCCTTCGATTCCTTCCCAATTCCTTTCGATCAGTCGAGTCTTTTTTTTTTTCATGTACATTTCGATTCCTTCCTGATTCCTCTCGACCAATTAGATTTCGATTTTTTTAAAACTTATAGGAATCAGATCAGACTTTTTAAAACTGTTCTTTTGTATTTCTCTCTGATTCCTCTCTCCATCCCTTCTCACATTTTTTTTTGGTGGTCATTTTCTTGGTCAAAGATTCAAAGGTTTTTTTCATACACTTAAGGTAAGACTCTTTTGACCTTCCTTTTTCATCAAATTACATGTTATCATGCATTTTTCATACATTTTTTTTAAGGACTTTCGCACATTTCAAAATTTTGGGGTTTTGATGTTTATGGGATTTTTTTATCAAAACTGAACCATGGGTTTTTCATCATGCATCATTTAAACATGATTCCCACACTTTAATTTCAAAATTTTCTCAATTTCTATTTTTTTTTTTTTTTGAAATTAGGGTTCTTAAGTTCTTGAGAGATTTGGGGATTTTGTGAAATTGGGTAAAATCGAACAAAATTGGCTTGTGTTATTGATAGAATGAGTGATTATAACATGAATTATGCTTGTTATGTTGTTCAATTGATCAATATGAGGATATTCTTGAAAATTAGGTTTTTCAAAATTGGGGATTTTCTGAAATTCTTAATTTTCTTGGTAAATTTTCAACATTAAACCGTTTTAGAGCATTAGAGCATGCATCATATGAATTTAAATGTCATGCATCAAATAGTTTTTAAAAATTGCATGTTATCTTGTCTCTAACCCTTCTTAATGCAGTCCGCCCTTGGTTTTGTTGTGTTGTTTTGTTTCTATCCTTAGTCATTGCTCTTAAGGTTGGTAGGAAATTTAAGACTAGAGCAAATAGGAATCCTGGTTCATCCTCTTCTGGTTCAGCTTATGTTGATAGAGTTAGGTTTCTCACTGATCAGTGTGAAGAGACTTATGAGACCTTGACTAAATATAGGTCTATCTGGGGTGAAAGGGAGATTACCTTAAGTGAGTTAGATCATTCCATCCATAGGAACTGTGTCTAGAAATTGGGTATCTTTGTGTGCAATGTCTGATCCTCCTCCTGCAGCTTTGATTAGAGAGTTTTATTCGAATCTCTCTATTTATCTTGAAATGACGGATGATCATTATTTGACTTCCTGGATCAGAGGTCAAGAGTTTACCATAAATAAGCAAACAGTCTGTAGTTTCTAAACCCACATACCCATACACTGATTTTCCCTCTGTTGATGACATGATGACTCTTCTTTGTGGTAGACCTGTTTCTTGGGGTACTGAACAAAGAATCAATTCTTGTGAATTCACTGAGCTTAATTCTTTGTATTTGAGGATTTCTTGTCATAACATCCATCCTATTTCTCATGTTCATACTGTTCACATAGATAGATGTGTTTTTCTTTATGCTCTTGTTATTGATGGTTCTATTTGTTTTCCCTCTATGTTTATTCAAATCATTGTTAATATCTATAAGATTACGAGTAAAGCTCAAAAGTTGTTCTTTCCCATGTACATTTATAGGATTTTGAGGTTTTTAGGGTTGTTTGAGTTTCCACCCTTAGAGTTAGTTCACATCACTGCCCCCATAGGAGCCACCTTTCTTATACAGCAATATGCACAGATGAAGAGTGTTAAGCCAAGCACTGGGACGTCAATAAGATCACGAGGAGAAGCTTTTACTACAGCTACTACCTCTGGTACTATGCCTATTGCTGTGGAGACTTTTGTGGATTTGACTGCAGCTGTGGATCCTTCTGGTGGTGCTAATGATGTAGACCTTACTATTGCCCCTCCTCTCTCACTCCGTGCCATGATGCAGTCCTTCATGACTACTTAGCCAGCTCATGGACAGCTTCTGGATGAGTTGTTGACAGAGGTTGCATCTTTGAGAGAAAATTTTACGGAGTATAGGAATGTTTTTCCACCTCTTCCACCCTCTGATGACTGATTTTGCCTTTAGCAATTTGTAACAAAAAGGGGGAGTAGGTTTTAGGATACTTTTTGTACTTAGGGGGAGTAAAGTTTTTGTATTTAGGGGGAGTTTGTTGTATTTTCTTTATTTTCTTTGGTTTTGATGTTTATATTTCATTGTTTATATCTGCTTTTTGTTTATGTACTTGATTCACAAACTTTGATGTGCTTATTGGTTATGATAGTTATTGATGATGAGGTTATTCATTATTGATGTGTTTACTGTCTCTTTATATGTTTTGTGAATTAAAGTTTAGTTTTTTTTTTCTTAGATTATGTTACTTGTATTTTCCACACAAGCGTTTATGGTGTGTTTTTAGTGTTTCAGGAATTTACAAGTTAATACTTTTAACAGCTGCCGTCTATACTAGCAACTAATTGTTAGTAGTTGTGTAAGAATTGTATTAGGGCAATATCTTTATATCTTTTGTGAATTAAAGTTCAGTTTTTTTTCCTTAGATTATGGTACTTGTATTTTCCACACATGCGTTTATGGTGTGTTTTTAGTGTTTTAGGAATTTACCTGTTAATTCTTTCAACAACTGTTATCTATACTAGCAACTAATAGTTTGTAGTTGTGTAAGAATTGTATTAGGGCAATATCTTGTATTTGGGCTGGTATTGAATTTAAGCATTAAATTTTGTATGTGTGTTTTGTCACGGATTGCCAACAGGAGAGATTGTTAGGTTCTAAAGATTTAGGGTTAAATCTTTAGAATAATATTTTTATGATGTTGGCAAACCAAGAACAAAACATGTCTAGTCTAGGTGTTAGGCAATGCTTAAAAGTGTTGGTTTAAAGTTTCAAGTTTAGCTGACTGTAGAAAAATGAAGAAAATTTCTGTTAAGCTCGACCGATCGAGAATTAGGCTCGACTGATCGAAAATCGCAGGCACAAAAATTCTGTAGATTTTTAAATCAGGCCCAAGCCCGCGAAAACATTTAGGGTTTCATTCCAAATTCTCTACATATAAAAGGGAAACTCTAGCTATGTTTTGGTGACTTTTGAAAGACTTGTGTGTTACTCTTTATGAGATCTGAGAGGTTTTGTACCTTCTAACTACACAAGAATCTCCCGGAGCAAAATCTGCAATCAAGCGTTGGTAGAACACAGTTGCTGCTTCAAGATCATTACTGATGGTGATCTGAAACATTTGAATGAGATCTCAAAGTCAGAAGCAAGACTGCTTGTGTTGGTGTAAATCCAAGGAGAGAAAAAGTCCGTGGATTCAGAGCTTGCACGTGGTCGTGTCAGTAAATTACTACTAGAGGTAGCAATAGATTTAGGGTTAAATCTGATTGTAAAAACTTTAATTCTCTTATAGTGGATTTAATTTACCTTGAGGATAGTTAAGTCAAATCCTCTCTAGGTTTTTACCTTGAAATGGTTTGTTTCATCAATTTTCCTAGGTCATCATATTGTGGTGTTATTTACTTTCCGCTGCTTTGCATGATATGATTTATTTGTGTTTAACCTAGATCTGAATAATTAATCTAAGTAATCACTTGGTTAATATATTAGGTTAAATAATATGGTTTTAGGGGTCTAAACAAACAAACAACATTCACCATGATCTTTCTAACATGATTGGAAGTGAAAATTGTTGGAAATATTTTAGTGAATAAACAAGTTTTGATACAACAAATAATATCCCCAATAATGAGCAAGGATATAAATAAAAAGAAGTTTTGAACAATCTCACAATACTATAGAATCACGATGTGAAAGCGTTGTCCTTAAAGGTTGGCTCGTACCACTTGGAGTAAAACTCGATGCAACTGGTTCTTTTAGTCAAGCAACCCCCAAGGATTAGATTATAGTGTCAACCTTCATGATGGACGCACATCCACTCACGAAAGTTCAAGAACAACCCTCTATTACCTTTCCTTAGAACAAATATCTATTGTAGAAAAATATGTGGGAGAGAAAAAGAATAGAGATGTGTATATAGAAAATATAGAGTAAATAGAAAATACTTATAGGGAAGGGTGTGATGATGGGTATTATATAGGCTACTCATGACAATAATAACCTATAGTTATTAGTAACTAATAACCCATAAAAGCCCAACAGCTATTTTTCTCATAATTGCTCCACGGATATTTTACTCATAAATTTGCAATAGCTAGAAAATAAATAAATAATAAAAGTGTTTGGAACACACACCCACACCAACAATCCCCCACATGTTACAAACACAAAATAGGAAAGGCAAACAACCAAAAAAGAAAGCATGCATCAATATAGTACCAAAAGGTTTTAACCATACATAGGATAAATAAGTAGGAACTAAAAGACAATGGTGGAGTTAAAAATCTTTTAACCAAGCCATTAGTAATCCAAACTTACCACCCACATAACTTTCTTTACCAATGTTGTTATTTAGCGGCTTGGCGCCTTATCTAGGCCATGCGCCACTGGGTTTCATGAGAGCTCTAGAGACGTACCCAAAAAGTCTCATAGGAAGTGGCACAACTTCCACTCACACATAGGTGGCATCCATTAGGAGTGCGTGCAGGACACCCCATCCTAACAGGTAGGAAGTATGGATCCATTAAGAGCCTAAAGTTCAACCTCCAACAATCTATAATTTAGTCGGTGGCATCCATCAAGTGTGCGAGCAGATACATCCCATCCCAACAAGTAGGGATATGGATCCATTAAGAGCATAAAGCTCAACCTCACTAAATTCTGCAATTTAGCACTATCTCACACCATAGGGATAGAATCATCACTAATCTCCTTATCGAGATAGCGGAAAACACATAACAAATGACAGTGCCCACATGGACCACTAATGACCTCTACCCATTTAACCTCTTACGTGGAATCACCTATCATAAAGGTTGGGCATTAGCCACAGTGTCACAACTTGGGTATCAGTCCAATCCCCCTAGATGTCTCACTCATCAGCCTTCTTGCTAATGGTTTGGTCAAAGGATTGGCCAAATTCCTTTTAGACCTCACAAAGTCTAATGACATAACATCATTATCAATAAACTACATCAACCTCAATTGGATATGTCTACTTTTCCCATTATAAAATTTGCTCTTAACACGTGTTATGGCAGCCTGGCAATCACAAAGAAAGCAAATAGAAACAGCAGAGTTAGTAAATGGAGGCATATCAATTAATATAGGCGTAAATGCACTTTTAGTCCCTACATTTTGACCTTTTTCCATTTTAGTCCCTACATTTTATTTTTTCCACTTTTAGTCCTAAAACAAATTAACGCGTTCCATTTTGGTCCTTTTCGTCAGTCAACCGACAGAAATTGCTGAGATGGCTGCCGGAGAAATTAAAATATTATAAAAAATGCCACATCACCCTGACACATCAACATATAAATTTAAAAAATTAATTTATTAATTTTAACTAAATAATACAAATAAAACAGAATTAAAAACTAAATCAAGATCATCAAAGGAAGAACAATCTGAAGAACAAGTTATTTTTGCATCTTTTCCATTTTTTCAACTTCTGAAATCCCCTTTCCATTTTTTCCACGAAGACTATTTTCCTAAACCCACCCCTCTTCTCTTCATGAATCAAAATGTAAATCCCACCCAATCACACCTCAAAAATTCCTTAAATTCCAAAACCCCCAAAGTAATTAAACCCTAGAAAGAATCTATCATCATATTCAGCCATGGATCCAATGGGCCTACATTGTCATCTTCCTCTCCATCAAGCTTCGCAGAGACCAACGTCGAATCCTCGGTCCCACCGCCCTCTTCACCAAGCTCCTCGTCGTCTGGCATGCCACGTGTCGCGAGATCGCCCGCCACTACGGCTTCGACACCACTCAGTTCCTCCCCATCGAAGGTGGAAGCTTCGCCGTACTCTCTCCATTATCGCCCTCCTCTCAATTTTCCTGATTCTCCCTATCAACCTCTATGCTGGCACCGCTTCTCTGAACGACGACCAGTTCTTCAAAACGACAATCAACCACATCGCCAAAGGCTCTCCCTTGCTCTGGATCCATTTCCTCTTCGTCGTCGTTGTCATCGTTTTGGTTCATTTCCTCAGGTAATGGGTTTGTGGGTATTGTGAAGCCCAGGTCAGTCCCCACGGCGAAGCCACATCTCTACCTCTCCTCTATCTGCTGAAGTTCATGTTATGAAGAAATGTTTTTGATCGGCGGGGTGGTGGTGGGATCTGGGTTTGATTGTGTTGGTTTGGGTTTGAATGTGTTTGATTGTGTTGATCTGGGTTTGTTGTGATTGGTTTCTTGATCTGGGTTTAATCTGGGTTGGTTTGTTTACTGGGTTTATGGGTTTGATTTGCTGAGAATTCGGTGTTGATTGTGTTAGAATTTGGGGAAGAACATGAAGAATTTGATGATCTTGATTTGTGGTAGATCTGATGGTGCTGGGCTTGATGATCTCTGAGGTGTTGAATTTGGGTTTTTTCTTCTTGTTTTCATTTATGTCCTAGTGATCTAGGTTTGAGTTGTTGGGTTGCTGGGTTTGTGTTCTTGTGATTGGTTTGAGTTCTGGGTTTGATTTGGGAAGAATATGAAGAACAAGTTGTAAAATAAAGAACAATATGAAGACCAAGCTGATGTGGGTTTGATTTAGTTTTTATTTTTATTATTTAGTTAAAATTAATAAATTAATTTTTTAAATTTATATGCTGATGTGTCAGGGTAATGTGGCATTTTTTATAATATTTTAATTTCTCCGGTAGCCACCTCAGTAATTTCAGTCGGTTGATTGACGGAAAGGACCAAAATGGAACGCGTTAATTGGTTTAGGGACTAAAAGTGGAAAAAAATAAAATGTAGGGACTAAAATGGAAAAACGTCAAAATGTAGGGACTAAAAGTGCATTTATGCCATTAATATACTCCTAAGCCACACAGTTTCGAACCCAGCCTTTTCTAAGGCCACTAACTCTGTTTCCATGTTAGACCTCACTATGCAACTCTTTTTGGATGACTTCTAAGAGACAACCCCTCCAGCTAGTGTGAACACATATCCACTGGTGGGCTTCACATAATTTGTATCAAAGATCTAGTTAGCATTACAATATCCTTCTAAAACAACAGGATAACCATAATGACATGAAAATTGGTTAAATTCATCTATTAGAAAAACAGTTTTAACATCCATATGATGTGTGCGCACCCAAAACCCAAACCCGTTGGGCTGGGCCTCACTTGGGCTCACAACTTACTTGTATAGTGGGTTTGAATTTCCTACACTGGGTCGTTCTAAACGCCAAGGCCCAATGGAATCGCTTTCCTCTCCTCGGGGGTCTGAACCACTTCCTCACTCCATTTTCTCTCTATTTACACTCTTCCTTTCCTGCATTCTCCAACCCTCGTCCTCTCAAAACTTCTTGTATTTATAGTTCACAGAATAGCGGAGAGGTCATAATTATTTGCCAATAAGTGCAACAGGCGGTCCAGTATTATCGATCGTAAGTGGATAGTTAGGTAGGCATGGGAAGCGGTGAGGGTGGCGTTGGAACTTGGTTCCCACCTCCACGATAGTTCCCGGCTGCGGTGCCTTTCCGAGGCATGGCCAGGTAGGTACAGGGAGGGGTGTCCCGCGAGCCGTATGTTTAACACTGCTCGGGAAGGGGTTCGCCGAGAAACGATGAAAAGGCAAGGTTCGGGCCCGCAGCTTGTGACTCGGGGATGGGCCGCTAGGCAGAGGGAGAGGCCTTATAGGCTATATACACAGATCAGGGTCCAAGGCCCGCTATCGGTCATGGTACGGGGGCCGTACAATAGCCCCCCCTTGATTCGCTCCCCATTCCCGGGGGTGAATCAAGGATCACAAGGGGTAAATGCCCGTCCGGGAAGTCGAAGGGTCGGTGCCCGGCCATTGTGGGGTGCATTAATGTGCGTCTCAAAAGACGCGTTTGGAATTGATTGACGGCCTGTCCGCCATCATTGTCTGACGGTTCGTGAACCGAAGCGTCGCGCGTGTGACCGTTTGAAGTGGCGGTTCGCGTGGTTTCCTTCCAGTGGATCATTAAATGCCTCTCATTCTACTCCCTATGCTTATAAATAGTCCCTCTAGTCACTGGTTCTCACTTTCGCACTCTTCTTCTTTCAGTATCCTACTCTGCCGAGCATCCCCCTTACGTGGTTCATCTACTGGCCCAGAACACACTCCCTCCCTAGAGCCCACAGTAAGTTCCTTTCCCTCTTCTTGCTTTTTCAGTTCAGCCATTTTAGTCTATTCTTTGGTAATCATAGCATTTCTTTTCCTTTTTGCTAAAAAACTCTCGTTTTGAAAAGAAAGAAGAAAAAGAACATGAGTTACTCTCACCTCCTTTCCTCCGAGCATGCTTTGGCTAGGTTTAGGGAAGCATATAATGTTCCTAGTGACATAGATATCGCCTACTGCAACATGGGTGATATTGACATCCAGAGGCGCCGTGGTGAAAACACGGTGTTTTTTCCCTTGATGGCCATCTTAGAGGGTGGGCTTAGGTTCCCGGTTGACCCTCTAATTCTTAGTACCCTTAGATTTTACGGACTTTGTCCCGACCAACTCCCTCCCAACTTTTACCGGGTAGTGAGTTGCGTGAGTAGGTTGAACCAGTTGTACGGGTTGCAACTAAACCACTACGACATTAATTAGATGTATAGCTTGTGCGGCAATGTCGAGTCTGACTATTACCTAAAGACTAGGGATGCGCGGGTACGGCTTATTTCATGCCTACCAGATTCAAATCGTAACTCGGCAAAAGATTTCGTTCGGGTGAGCGGCAATTGGTTTGCCGAGGAGATCCCCTGCGCGTTTTCGCCGCGCGACGTTGGTCGGTGACTAACCTTTATTTACTTTGGTCTCTTTTGACTTCGGTCCGGTTATGTAATCGTTAACCCTTATTTCCTTTGTGCAGAGACCAAAAGATTCAAGCCGGACATCAGAGTGGTACATGTTCGAGACCTGAACTTCGTGCTCAGGTCGGAAATCTTCGTATATACGGACGAACAACTCTGAGCGTCCCATCTCATCCTCGGTGTTAATCCTGTCTACTCAACTTGGCAGCCGTTCAGCCAAGCCCTGCTAGTTGATAGCCCTCTCCTCTCATATATCGACGTCCGGCACGCAAACTTCCTCCCCCCAAGGCTAACTGTAGGCGAGGCACGTGATCTCGGTCCCCGGTACATCTGTTCAGACGAGCGACAGCCTATCCGCGACGAATCAGCCGAGCGCGTATCTGCCGAGCGTAAGAGATGCGCCCACGAGCAGATCCAGCAAGAAACTCCTGCTCAGCCCGAGAGAACCGTAGAGCCCGAGGCTTTTGTTCGGGAAGGGGAGTGTGCTGCCGCGGAACTAACTGACTCTTCCGAAACAGGATCCGATCAAGGCTACGCCATGGTGGCCAGGAGGAAGATGACGATAGATCGCTTTGTCCCCAGTGCCCGCCCTGCCGTGCAGCAACAACAAACACCCGGCCATGATGCTTCGCCTCCCGCTGCCCCACCAGCCCGAGTTCGAAAAAGGCCACGCACAACCGATCAGCCTCAGACGGGCTCGGGCAACGTGCCCCCTCGACCCTCGGCCGGTATCGTCATCCGGGAACCGGCAGCGCCAACCGGGATAAACCTGGCGTCTACTTCCCGGGCTCCGGCAGCATGGCGACCCTCCTTCCAACTTGGAGGCGAGCCTCTCCCATCGACGGCCAGTGCCCGAGTATGGGACAAAGGTCATGGTGGCCACGTGGCGCAGAGTCTGGCACGCGGCATCCTCTTGCCCGAGGACTTGCACGCCTTCACGGATTCGACGGATGAGTCTTTGGGGAGGCGCTTGCAGTGGCACACCATTGCGGTAAGTGTTTCACTTTTCTTTACGATTTTCGGTTTCCCATTTGCTTATGTACGTGTATTTTCCATTTTACCCTACAAAGTGAATATTGTGTGGTCAGGTTGCGCAAATGTCGTACGTTATGGACGGGAGGATGAAGGAGCTGGTCGAGGGCATTGAGCGGGAGAAGGCTCTGAAGGATGTCGCCGAGGCCACGACGAGGGAGAAGTCGAAAATTGCCGCGGAGGCGGAGAATAAAATTGCTGCAGCCGTAAAGGCCCAGGCTCTTGCCGAAATGAAGTCCGAGGAACTGGAACTGCAATTAGGCGGCACCGAGCTTAAATTGGCGGAGGCTCAGAGCTTGAATACCATGCTCGAAGGGCAATTGGCCAACTCGAAGGCGGCGCTGGAGGCTTGTGAAAACAAGTGGTATAACGAGGGGTTTGCGAACGCCGAGAATTCAGCGGAACCGGTCATTCGCCAGGCCCACAGGCTCGGTTTTGAGGAGGGTTGGTTCACCGCTCTTCAAGCATTGGGGATCCCCGAGAATTCTCCGTTGAGGGATCGCAGCAAGATCCCTTTCCCGAACATCCCTCATACCGAGAATCCTGCGCCCCTCGTTATTGACGAAGAAGAGACCTCCAGCATGAGGGAACTGGTGAACGCCATTGATTCTCATGTAGTGCCGACCGACATGGAGGGCACCAGCCACCCCCACGTCGGGGACCGAAACCGGGGGGGACATCCAGCCGCCAACTCCTCACGCCGACCAACACTCTCAAGGGGACGCATCCTCTGCTCATGCCGTGGACATCTAAAGTTAAAAGCCAGCCTTTCCTTATTTTTCCTTCTTTTGAGAACTTGAATGAGCGGAATTGCCTAGGTCACCGGGTTGTGGTGACGAGATACATTGTTTATGTCGTCTTTTGTTTATTTTGAGTTGCTGGGTTTTGGCAACAAGACGTTAATTTAAGTTTTATGCTTTAATATGAATGCTTTATCGTGTTGCTCTTTCGCATTTGACCAAGTAATGAACTCTTGTTGGTTGACTCTTTAACGAGAGGTGTCCAACCATAGAAAGGCCTCTACACGCTCGGCGATAGTGATCTAACCGAGGTTCAGGTTCCCACCTGCTCGGTGATAAGGATCGAACCGAGAGTCAGGATTCTGTCTTTAGAATTAATCGTTCAGGTTTCCATCTGCTCGGTGATTAGGTTAGAACCGAGGGGTAGGTTCCTGTCCTTAGAATAAAAAGGCTAAGGTTTCCAGATGCTCGGTGATTAGGATCGAACCGAGTTGTCATGTTTCTGTCCTTAGAACGAAAGGGCTAGGGTTTCCACCTGCTCAGTGATTAGGGTCGAACCGAGTTGTCAGGTTTCTGTCCTTAGGACGAAAGGACTAAGGTTTCCACCTGCTCGATGATTAGGGTCGAACCGAGTTGTCAGGTTTCTGTCCTTAGGACGAAAGGACTAAGGTTTCCACCTGCTCGGTGATTTGGGTCGAACCGAGTTGTCAAGTTTCTGTCCTTAGGATGAAAGGACTAAGGTTTCCACCTGCTCGGTGATTTGGGTCGAACCGAGTTGTCAGGTTTCTGTCTTTAGAATAAAAAGGCTAAGGTTTCCACCTGCTCGGTGATTAGGATCGAGCCGAGTTGCCAGGTTTCTGTCCTTAGAATAAAAAGGCTAAGGTTTCCACCTGCTCGGTGATTAGGATCGAACCGAGTTGTCAGGTTTCTGTCCTTAGAATAAAAAGGCTAAGGTTTCCACCTGCTCGGTGATTAGGATCGAACCGAGTTGTCAGGTTTCTGTCCTTGGAACGAACCGGCCAAGAATAAACATTGCTTGGTTAGAACAGTGCGGATCTGCATGAAAAGCATCATTAGTATAACCAACAAAACATATACAACAGGTCGTGGTTAACTTTATGCTCGGAGAGTCGCCCATCAATGATAGTACTTCTTGAGGTTATGCACGTTCCACGGTCGGGGCAATTGTCTCTCGTCTAGGTCTTCCAAGAAATAAGCCCCGGTGCCAGCTACAGCCGTGACCCTATAGGGTCCCTCCCACGTCTGCGCCAATTTCCCGGCACTAGTGTCCCGCATGTTGCCCACAGCTTTTCTGAGAACCAAATCCCCGGAGACAAACTCCCTGGTTCTCACGCCTCGGTTGTATCTCTGGGCGAGCTTCTGCTGATACTCCGCGAGCCATATTGTCACCATCTCGTGGTGCTCTTCCACCTTGTCCAAATATCCAACCATCATTTCGTCGTTTTGGGCGTGATCGAACCCTGCTACTCGCGCACTGCACATATTCACCTCGGTTGGGATTACGGCTTCCGCTCCGTACGTGAGAGAGAAAGGGGTCTCCCCGGTTGACCGTCTAGGAGTGGTGCGGTATGCCCACAAGACTTTGGGAAGTTCCTCGGCCCAGTTTCCCTTTGCTCCCTCCAACCTTTTCTTCAGCCCACTCACAATCACCTTATTCACGGCCTCGGCCTGACCGTTGCCCTGTGGGTAAGCCGGAGTTAAGTATCCGTTTCTGATGCCGAGACCGCTGCAAAACTCTCGGAATGCCCGGCTGTCGAACTGTAGTCCGTTGTCAGATATGATAGTGTTCGGCACCCCGAACCTGGTGATGATATTTTTCCATACGAATTTCTTCACTTCCACATCTCGTATGTTGGCCAACGCTTCAGCCTCCGCCCACTTGGTAAAATAATCGACGGCCACCAGAACGAACTTTCGGCCGCCTGTCGCCCGAGGGAACGGGCCGATGATGTCCATCCCCCATTGTACAAAAGGCCAAGGGCTGCTGATCGGGTTCAGGTGGTCCGCAGGCTGATGGATCAGAGGGGCGTGCTTCTGACACTGCTCACACTTAAGCACATACTCGACGGCGTCTTTCTGCATCTGAGGCCACCAAAATCCCTGAGTCATCGCTCGGTGCGCCAACGAACGTCCCCCGACATGGCTGCCGCATACCCCAGAGTGTAGCTCCGCCAAGAGCTCGCCCACCTTCTCCGGTCGTAAGCACAAAAGGTACGGCCCTCCGAAGGACCTTCGATATAAAGTCCGGTCTTCTGCCAACCAATACCGAGAAGCCATCCTCCGGATCCTGATGCCCTCCTTCTCGTCACTCGGCAATTGGTCGTCAGCCAGAAAGTCGGTGATGGGGTCGATCCAGCACGGGGCAGGTGCTGCGATGGCTGTGACATTGATCCCTGTAGTTCCCGAGTCGTTCATTACCCCGACGCTCGACTCCGAAATAAGCTCGACTTTGATTTGCCGTGGTATTTCCTTGGTTACCGACGACGCTAGCGTGGCCAGGGAATCGGCGTGTCTGTTTTGTGTTCGGGCTATGTGGAAAACTTTCACCGCGTTGAAGCTGGTCATAACTATCCTTGCTTGTTCTAGGTATGCCTTCATCCGGGGATCTCGGGCTTCAAAACTGCCCCATACCTGATTAACCACCAGACGCGAATCCGAGTATAGCTCAATCTCCCGAGCCCCCAGGCGCGAAGCTACCCTTAGTCCGGCCAGAAAAGCCTCATATTCCACCTCGTTGTTGGACGCCCTGAAACCCAATCTAAACGAGTGTTCTAGTCGTATTCCTTCGGGGCTGATCATAACAACTCCTGAACCGGCACCCGTGGAGCTCGATGCGCCGTCTACGAATATCTTCCACGGTCGAGCCTCCAGTTGGCAAACCATCTCCCCCTTCTTTCTGGGCGTAAACTCAGCGATAAAATCCGCAAGGACCTGGCCCTTCACCGAGCTTCGAGGCCTATACCGTATGTCGAAGGAACCGAGTCGAGTCCCCCATTTGGCTATACGGCCCGTGAAATCCGACCTCTTTAATAACAACTATAATGGGTACTCGGTCAAGACGTGTACGGTGTGAGCTTGGAAGTAGTGCGGCAACTTCCTGGTGGTGTGTACCAGAGCTAATACGAGCTTCTCCAAGGGCAAGTATCTTGTCTCGGTGTCGACAAGAGTTTTGCTGACGTAGTACACGGGTTGCTGGATCCCTTTGTCCCTCAGTAGCACAGCACTCACGGCGTGCTCGGATACCGCTAGGTACATGAACAAATCCTCACCCGTCTCTGGTGCCGCAAGCACGGGCGCTCGCGCCAAATAAATCTTCAGATCCCCAAAGGCCTCTTCGCACTCCTTGCTCCACCGAAATCCAGTCCATTTCTTCAGCAGTTGGTAGAATGGTTGGCAGCGATCTGCGAATTTTGAGATGAACCGGTTAAGGGCGGTGAGCATCCCAGTTAGTATTTGCACCTCCTTCGGGTTACTCGGTGGCTTCAGTCTCCTCACAGCTTCTATCTGGTCGGGGTTGACCTCGATCCCCCGTGTACTTATCAGGAACCCCAAGAACTTCTCGGCCACCATGCCGAACGCGCACTTCTCCGCATTAAGGCCCAACTTGTGTCGTCGGAGAACCTCGAAAACCGCCTGGAGGTCCCCCATATGCAGGGCTTCCTGTTTGCTCTTAACCACCATGTCGTCGATGTACACCTCGACCATGCGCCCTATCTTGTCTCGGAACATTCTTGTCATCATTCGTTGGTAGGTGGCCCCGGCGTTCTTCAATCCAAAGGGCATCCTCGTGTAGTGGTAATTTGCCTCTGGGAAAATGAACGCCGTTTTTTCTTGATCCTCGGGCGCCAGGGCGATCTGGTGATACCCTTGGAAAGCGTCCAAAAAGCTCATCCTCGGATACCCGCACGTGGCGTCCACCAGCTGATCAATCTTTGGCATGGGAAAAGGGTCTTTCGGGCAAGCTCTGTTCAGATCGGTGAAATCGACGCAGACTCTCCACTTGCCGTTCTTCTTCTTCACTACCACGGTGTTCACCAACCAATCCGGGAAGAAGATTTCCCGTATCACCCCTGCCTCTTTCAACCTCTGAACTTCCACTTTTACTGCCTCGGAGTGCTCTCAGGTCGATCTCCTCGGCCTCTGCTTTTTAGGGGCGAATGAAGGGTCAACCCCAAGTCTATGCACGATGAATTCGGGGTCCACCCCGGGCACCTCGTATAGACTCCATGCAAATACGTCCACATTCTGCATTAGGAGTAGTAACATCTCTACTTTTTCCCTGTCCTCCATGCTCTCCCCTATTTGGAAGTACTTGTCCGTATCCGGCAACACCTTTACCTTGAGCATGTTCTCGGCGCGCGCGACCTCTGGCGGGCCCTGTAATTGCTATAAAGGCGTCCCCGACGATGAACATTTGGGATCGACCTGGTCCTTCTGGCCGGTCTGCTCCTTCCAATCGACCATGGCGATCAAACATTGCCTGACCGCCTGCTGACTTCCTTGTATCACCGTGACACCATAGTCAGTGTGAAACTTAACCCTCATGTGCAGAGTAGACGGGACAGCCCCCATTGCATGTATCCATGGCCTCCCTAGAATTGCCGTGTATAGGGAGTACGAGGTAACTACGAAGAAGCTCACCATCACCTCCTTGCCCCCCATGTTCACGGGCAAACAGATTCGCCCCTCGGGCGCCACCATTTTCCCATCGAACCCAACCAGGGGAGTGTTGTACTTCGACAGATCCTCATTCCTCAACCCGAGCCCCCTGAATAGGTCCGGGTACATAACATCCGCTCCGCTTCCCTGGTCTATCATTATTCTCTTCACGACGAAATCGCCGATCCTTGCCGTGACTATCAATGCATCGTCGTGCGGCTGAATGGTTCCTTCCAAATCACTATCGTCGAAAGAGATCGGCTCTCGGGTAGGTCTAATCTTCTTCGCGGGAGGCGGCATGCCCGTACTCCCCTCTACCGATATCATTGTCAGCACCTCCTTCCCTTTTGCCGTTGAGGTGCCTCTCGGGGCGACGTGGATAACGTCAATTATCCCAAGAGGGGGCGGAAGGGGATTCCCTGTGTGTGGGGCGCCATGTCCTGTTCCTCGATCCCCGGCATCTGTCACAAAATCCTTGAGGTGTCCCGCCTTAGCCAACTGCCTGAGATGGTCCCTTAACACTCGGCACTGCTCGGTAGTATGCCCCCGGTCTTTGTGGTAGGTGTAGTATAGGTTCTGATTCCTCCTAGAGGGGTCGCCAGCCATCCGGTTCGGCCATCTGAAGTACGGCTCGTGCTTGATCTTATCCACAATTTTATGCACGGGCTCCTTGAACGTCACGTTCACCTCCCCTGCCGGCGCTACTGGCTCTCGAATCCTCAAATTTCCCCGTGCCCTCTGTTGAAAACCGCTCAGCCGAGGACGATCTGTCACCTGTGCCTTGCCTTTGCTTTGTATTCTGTCATCTTCCAACCGCTTGTACTCCTCGATGCGCCTCATCAGCTGCCTCATATCCTCGGGAGGTTTCTTGGTTAATGATTCCCTCAACCCCGACTCGTCAGGCAATCCCATTCTGAAAGTGCTCGCCGTGATCTTCTCGTTCCCTCCGCCGATCTCGTTGTAGAGCTCCCAGTATCGGCTAGCGTAATCACGGAGGGTTTCCCCTGCCCTCATCTTCATAGACAGCAGCGCGTCCACCGGTTGTTGTTCCCGGCTGCACGTCACGAAACGGGAACCGAACTCCTGTATTAGCTCGGCAAAACTGTGAATGGAGCCCTTGCGCAACCCGTTGAACCACCATAAGGCCGTGGGACCGAGGCTGGAGGGAAAAACCTTGAACATCAGAGCGTCATTGCGGGTATGCAAAGACATCATCTGGATATAATGGCTGACATGCTCCACGGGGTCCGTTTTCCCCCCATACGAATTGAACGGCGGGCGCGTAAATCTGTTCGGCATCGGTGCTCGCTCAATGTCTGCTGAGAATGGTGACCGAGCCGCCCTGCGCAATGCACGGCTCATAGCATCCATTGCTGCATTCCTCGGTCGTTCCTTTGGAGAATCCGAGCCCCAATTCCCGTATTCCCGGGACCGAGAGCGATTTCGCCGCCGGTGAGATTCCGCTGAATGGGAGCGGTCTCGGCGGCGACGGGACTCCCTCGAGTGCGAGCGCTCCCTGTGGTGTCTCTCTTCCTCGGCGTCTGGCCTTCTATCTCGGTCGTATTGACCGGCTCGGCGGCGTTCGTTTCGTGCTTCCAACTCCAGGTCCTGTACTAACCTTCGCAGCCGCTCAAGCTCTTCATCCCTGACGTCGGGCTGCCTATGCCTGGAAGCATGGGATACCGTTCTCCCCGTTTGATACGACCCTTCTCCAAGGCCGGACCGCTCTTCCAGTTGCTCGTAAGCCGGATGCTCGCGTCTCTTCTGCCTCCGTTCCCACCAGGTAGAGCCCCTGGAAGACCCTACCGAGCCACTTTTGGCGTTACTTCCAGACATCTTTCCTGTACGCGAGTCTCAGCGGAACCACTGCTTAGTAGGATTTCCCACAGACGGCGCCAATTGTGTGCACCCAAAACCCAAACCCGTTGGGCTGGGCCTCACTTGGGCTCACAACTTACTTGTATAGTGGGTTTGAATTTCCTACACTGGGTCGTTTTAAACGCCAAGGCCCAATGGAATCGCTTTCCTCTCCTCGGGGGTCTGAACCACTTCCTCACTCCGTTTTCTCTCTATTTACACTCTTCCTTTCCTGCATTCTCCAACCCTCGTCCTCTCAAAACTTCTTGTATTCATAGTTCACAGAACAGCGGAGAGGTCATAATTATTTGCCAATAAGTGCAACAGGCGGTCCAGTATTATCGATCGTAAATGGATAGTTAGGTAGGCATGGGAAGCGGTGAGGGTGGCATTGGAACTTGGTTCCCACCTCCACGATAGTTCCCAGCTGCGGTGCCTTTCCGAGGCATGGCCGGGTAGGTACAGGGAGGGGTGTCCCGCGAGCCGTATGTTTAACACTACTCGGGAAGGGGTTCGCCGAGAAACGATGAAAAGGCAAGGTTTGGGCCCGCAGCTTGTGACTCGGGGATGGGCCGCTAGGCAGAGGGAGAGGCCTTATGGGCCATATACACAGATCAGGGTCCAAGGCCCGCTATCAGTCATGGTACGGGGGCCGTACATGATGTATAATAAGTTTGTAAATAGATACAATGACAAACAACATTCTTATAGAATGATGTAAATAGTTTGTACAAAAGAAAGTTTCTAATTGAGGCTTCCAGCTATTGTTTTGGCTTTTTTATTTTATTTTATTTTATTTTATTTATGATAAACTTTTTTTTTTTTGGAGAGAGTTTCAACTTATGGCGTCCGCTCCCTGATGAGCGCTCTTTATCACCAGACCAAGACACCAATCAGTTTTTGGTGTAGGCAGAGATTGAACCCCAGATCTCTTATTCAACCATCAGAGACTTTACCAGTTGAGCTAACTGGAACCCACTATGATAAACTATTGTTTTGGTTGCTTATTGCCATAAGATAAGACAATGCTCTTATATATTTATAGAAATTATATTTATCATTGGATGGGAAAACTTGATGGATTTTAGGTATATATAATATTAAGTGAGTGGTCGGTTAAAAAAAAAAATTAAAAGGAAACAATTCTTCAATTGAAAAAGAACAAATGAAATTTTATTGATTTTGACACTACTTTTCCATCTAATTAAGGTAGAGTTTTACTTGACATCATATATACCACTATTGGGGTTATCAAAAAAATATATACCACTATCGGCCTATTGGGTCATTTTGTTGGAGCATAACCATAACAAGCAAGCATACAAGAGAAATGGGAAAAATATGCACCACGTAATTCATATGTAGTGGAAATCCATTGTCACAAACCAGAGATTGCTTGTACTTAAGCCATTTTATTATGGACAAAATTAAGTTGCTGATGTTCCAAGTCCACTATGACTTAATGCCATGCCTTCAAAGCTGTTAATGGGTTTCGTTTCGGATGAACTGCATCCTTCTATCTGTGAGAATCTATAGTCTAGCATTGGCTGTCCCTGTGTATAAACATACAACCCCCTCCAGCTGACTTGATTAGAGAATTCTATTCAAATCTCTTGGTGCATAAGGATGTTTGCTATGGTCACAGAGTGACATCATGGATACGTGGTGTACTATTTACAATAACTAGGGACGTAATATTTGATGCTCTAGATGTACCTATAATTTGTACACCTACTTATCAATACTCTGAGTCTCTTCGTATTGATGACTTTATGGATGTTCTTTATGGAAGATCAGTCACTTGGGGTTCTAACCGGAGTATTAGCTCAAATGAGTTAACTGAGCTTAATTATATCTTCTTTAGGATAGCTTGTCACAACATCTTCCCTATCTCTCATGTCTATACAATCCCTATAGACAGGTGTTTCTTTCTTTATGCCCTCGTCACTGATAGTTCCATTTGTTTTCCTTCCCTTTTCATTGAAACCATTGCGGAGGTGCGTAGGAGCAACTATAAGAGGCATGGTCTGTTCTTTCCAATTTTCATCCATAGGGTCCTCAAATACTTAGGATTAGAGAACTTTCCTTCCCAAGGGTTGGTCCACATCCTTGCCCCCATAGGAGCCAAATTTTTGAAACAACGAAGTGCCTAAAAGAAGTTTGTCGACCCCAGTGTTGGTTCATCTAAGAGACCACGAGTACGGTCTACTACTGGAGATGTTCCAGATGTGGACATGCATGGGGATCCCAAAGCTGCTGTTGACGAGGATGGTGATGATGAGGTAGATGTTGACACTGCTGCTACAACGCATACAGGCCCTCCTCCTCCCTCTCTTCGTGCTATGATGGAAACCGTTATGACGACTCAGGTAGCCCATGGGCAGCTTCTAGATGGTCTTCTTGCCGAGGTTGCAGCTCTACAAGCAGACTTAGCTTACTATAGACGTCCTATTCCACCTTCTCCACCATCTGACTCTTGATGATTGTCATTGGCCATTGTACCCAAAGGAGAGACAAACTTTTTGTAGTTGCTGTAGCATATTTGGAGAATTGTATGACAGTTCTATGTAGTGGCTTTCAGCCAGTTGTATATTTTGTTATTTTGGTGGCAGTTTGAAGAACATGGTATTTGTGGAAAGTAATTTGATATATTAATATGATGGTTAGTTTCATGCCCATCATTATTATTATTAGTATCATTGAAATGGTTCTAACTGTAAGAATTTTTTATGTTATTATGTGATTCTATATAATATCAAGTAGATCCAAAAATGTAAATAAGATTTATTCCATAATTCTGTACGGCGTTTACGTGTTATTAGATTATAGTAATTATTAATACACATTGAAGGTTTGTGAAAGCACAATTGGTTTACAAGGTTTGATATTGCTGATGAACCACCTAGGAGATTTTCCTTGGAGTAATGGATCAAGCTATATCTTGACTTCAAGCAACTGTTTTTATTGCAGGTTTTGCTTTTCAGTCATGTATTTTCCACTGATTGGATATTGTTGTCACTCTTAAATCATCATTTATATTATTCTGAATTTGGTCCCCGTTTGGACTGTACCTCATGCATCATATTTTCATTACGAAATTTATTGATGAAACCTTGCAGTGTAGAGGGAAAAAAAAAATAAAGCGACACTTGGCACGACCTCATGCACTCCCGCATTAGGTCTAACAGTTCTTTTTTTTTTTTTTTAATCAAATATTGATTGTATTGATTTCGCGCTACTGCAATGGAGTATACGAATGTTAATCTTATAGAATGTTATCTGATTTTGAAAGAAAATAAAAGGCTAAATTGTAGGGAAATTTAAAACATTAAGGTGGGGAATTGGTGTGACCATATCCTTATTTAAAAGTTTATCAAAATAAGAAAAAATACATGTTTAAAAAAATCCCATGTTCTATCCATGTACTATTTAAAAAAATCTCACTGTCTATCCCACGTTTCAAAACTATTTTCTTTTGTAAAAAAAACATCTGACATTTCCTTCTTCTTTTTTTCTTTTTTCTTTTTTTAAATCTCTTCTATATTTTGGGGAAAAAAAGACTCCTACTATAAAGCCACTACTATAACTTCTCCATCCATATCCTTATATTTAGGCACTAACATATTTGATTTTGAAAGAAAATAAAATGCTAAATTTTAGGGAAATTTAGAAGATTAAGGTGGAGAATTGGTGTGACCCTATCCTTATTTAAAAGTTTATAAAAAAGAAAAGAAAAACTACACGTTTTAAAAAATCCAATGTTCTATCCATGCACTATTTAAAATAAATCACACTTTCTATCCCACGTTTAAAAACTACCTGACCACCCTTTTTTTTTCTCAAATTCAACGTTTAAAAACTACATGTACTATTTTAATACTAAAAGTTAGCCATTTACTACATATCCATAACAAAGGTGAAAAAGAGTTTAAATTTCAAATATATTTATTTTACGGTGAAAGGACCAATAATGGTTAGCCACTTACTACACATCCATAACAAAAGTTAAAAAGAGTTTAATTTTCAAAGATATCAATTACCCTTAAAACTGAGAAAATGTACGTAACATTTTTTATGGAGTAATAATTATAAAAAAATGTAAATTGAATTTCACATAGAATTATACAAATGATAAATATAATTTATGATACAACAAAAATTTGTTTACAAGGATGATAGATAATAACCACTTCATGTGACGTTTCAATTGGATAACTATTAACACGATACATCAAATATATAATAATACCCTCTAAAAAAAGTGGCATAAATTACATTTACAAATTACATGGAAAAACTTGTTTACATAATACCCGCTAAAAAAAATTAGCGCAAATTACAGTAGAAAAAAAATAGCGCAAATTAGCACAAATTCGCTCCAACCTGCAATGCCTCCATAAATTCCTTGGTCCCAGACCTCGCAATTGTACCCAAATTGTTCACCAAATCTATAACCCAAAAACCAGAAAAAATGTTAGCAATCTAAAATTACATTAAATATTACGTTATTGGACCAAAATAGAGAAGAATAATAAATAAGTACCCGCACGCATAAGTAGAGAGAGTCTTGTTGAATCGAATCTTATCCAATACCTACACACATAAATGCAAAACCAATCAGTCTTAATTCTCATCCAAGTAGCTTAATTCCCTTAATAAAATACCGTAAATTCCAAAAAAAAAAAAAAAACACTAAAAAAAGTAGTTTACTAATATTCTTTTTCAAGCAGCCATTTTAGGCACAAACCCTCCTATTTAAAATCTCGAAGTCAACCATGATAATAAGCCACTGTGAAAAGATAGAACCTAAAAAGTTGTTGGAGCCTTTGACAGTAAATGTCTTCAATCTAAAGAAAAATAAAGGAGGATGTAGAGCTAAATTAAATGCCTTCAATTTGAAGAAGACTGAGAGATAGAAAGTGAGATAGAAACTCGCAGTGTACATGAGTTTGTGGGTCTTAAAGTGTAGGATTATTAATTTACATATTTATCCACATTACTTGAAAACTTGTAGGTGGGTATGATGAGGGTATTTTGGGCAATGTATTAGTGAGACTTAGAGTTACATTTTTACCGGATTGTCCTTTAGTTTTGTCTCTACTTAAACATAGGGGTGTAGGGGCATTTTTGAATTAAAATATGAGGAATCCAAACAGGGGAAGGTCCTTAAATAATAGTATAGATAACAGTGAGCTCAAGATAATAAACACCGTGAAGTTTAATGTTTTGTGAAGGACTAAACACAATTAAACAGATATAATAGTGAGCTCAAGCCACCAACATCAAAGTTCTAAGAGCAAAGTGACGCTTTTAACCTCTAAATGTTTATGGGTTGCAATTGCTTGAGAGCTCAGTTTCAGGGTTCAAGATGGCTTTACCGTGTGCAATCTCTTCTAACCAACAGTCACAGATTATGGGAAGAGTATTTTAACTGGCATCCTTGAAAATGACCAACGATAATAAACACCCTGATGTTTAATGTTTTGTGAATGACCAAGCAAAACAGATATAACAGTGAGCTCAAGCCACCAACATCAAAGGCATAACATATTTCAAAGTCAGTTCCAATTGGGCTTCACTTCAGACTGGCAAGTTTTTGATTTAGTTGCCATAATTGAACGTACATGACCATGATGTTTGATCGAACAGTCGAGTAAATATGTATTCCAAATCTGCAGTGTCACATTAATTGGCTACAATTACAAGAGATATTTCAGTGTTTCAAGCTGTGGGGCTGCGTAATTTGTAAGAGTGATGGTTCTGAGAGCAAAGTGATGCTTTTAATGTTTAATGTTTAATGACCAAAGATAATAAATACCGTGATGTTTAAACACCGTGATATTTAAACACCTTGAAAATGACCAAAGATAATAAACATCGTGATGTTTAATGTTTTGTGAAAGACCAAACACAATTAATAAATTAATATAGTGAAATTTCAGCGTGAACCACATGCGAAAACAGACGCGGCTGTTCATCCAAGTCATGTTCTCAATTCTGCACGTGATGCTCAACAGCTCGGCACTATTTTACACCCACACTCACGTGAATACACAATTGTGCAATTGGATGCACAGATGTCCTATTTATATCTAATATTGCAACTACTGCCCACCTTTGATGTGACATTGGGAACATTTAAAATCCTGTTCATATAGTGTTTTTCCAACCTGTATTGACATGACAATCCCTAATAATTGAAATTGTAATGCTTGGACCATGAAATGAGTTTATAAATGCACCACAATAATGATCTTCTTTCTACCCCCACTAACTTCGTAGATTGACTAAACTATGAGTCGCAACGCCTCAACATCAAATCATATAATGCGAACAAGTTTGAATCTACTTCAACAAATGGATCATCACAAGTTCCAATAGATCAACAACTACAGACATACATAGACCACTATAGAGGGAAATGGGTTGGAAAGAAGAGAGATTTCGTTAATATGCCAATATACACGTACGAGAGTCTTGGAAGTGTCGGGCACATCATGGTCGGCAAACCTACAAAACTAAGTGCAGATATCACCGTAATAGAGTTCACCGTAGCAGAACCACCATGGTTAATCCTATACGAGAAGAGATGTGAGTTGGAGGTGTATTGTCGATAGCATGGGTTACGAGTTCCTAAGGCCTGCTCAGCCGAGTTACCTAGAGATGAACCTGCCAACATACTTGCTCGTCCTGAACAAGAGAACAATCAAATGCAAAGGCGACTAGACCGTTTTCACGCAATCCAAAAAGCTAGGAAGCATTTAAAGGGGAAGGTGCAAGAGCAAGCCATCAAGTCTATTAATGAAATTACTGTGTTAGATGATGAAAGAGATATTTCAAACTTCTCATATTCAAGTAATGGTGATTTCCAAAAATTACTACCTATGAACATTAGACATTGTTGTTAATGTCCAACAAATGATGATTATGTACGTTCAACTTTTGCAACTCTAAAGATTAACTGTTCATTAGTTTTGGCTAAGTTTATATGAAATCAACTTCTCATTTTTTCCCTATTGTTTTTTTGTTGCTACATATGATTCTTGTGCTTTGGTTGGACAGTGTCCTCTGCTTTGTAATGTAGGAAAAACCTTAGGAAGTGAAATGCCTCCAATTAGATATGTTGATGTTTCCAATATTCTGTCTGTGTAATTTGAAATGTTACACACATAACACTCATCACCCAAATTAGATTTATTGCATATTACTTGTAGGAAAATTTATTAGATTCAATACATACAGACTCATCCAAACCACATAGACCAACCATACATATGATTCAATAATACAAATAATTCATTTATATGAGTTGTTTGAGTCACTGTATCATATACCCATATCCGTGTATCTTTGTTTTGCTAGTGTACTACTTTAAATATATACATTACATATAGACTCATCCAAACCAGACTAACCACTCATTCACTGAAAATCCATATGGCTCACACAACACACTGTCACAACAATATTTGGTTTACTTAGAAATAGGGTAAAAGCCTAAAAGCCTAATCAATCTCTAAAATGTTTCATTCAAGTTATTGGCTTTCTGTAACATTACTCCAAAGCTCCCTAATGTTGCAATTATGATGATCGGAAGCCACTGATGTAAACCTTGGAAGCATAGTTTTCTTCATGTAATTTTACATTGATGTTGAGAAAATGTAACTAAATTTTGTACCTGCAAAGACTCCCTGAAAAGTTTGTAAGGGAATATGGGGATAAACTCTCCAATGTTGTTACACTCATTGCTCGTAATAGTAGCATTTAGCAAGTGAGGTTGGAGAAGGCTAACACAGCTCAACACTGTTCAGCCAAGTCATGTTTGCAGTTCTGCACGTGTTGCTTAACAGCTCAGCACTGTTGAACCTTGTCTAGTCATATCATCCACGGTCACGTGAATACACAAATATGCAACCTTCTGTAATGCACTATTTTCAAGGATGTAAAGGATCTCTCAAAAGTTTAAGCAAAATTTTGGGGATGAGCTGTCCACCATTGCTACACTGATGTTCACAGTTCTACATGTGCTACTCAACAGCTCGACACTGTTGAACCCTAACCACAAGTACCCATCCACACTCATGTGAATACACAAATGTGAAACCCTTTGCAATGCACCATTTTCGAGGAGACAGAGCATCCTTGAAAAGTTTATGCATAAATTTTGG
This sequence comes from Quercus ilex subsp. ballota, assembly GCA_032727855.1. Classification (NCBI taxonomy): domain Eukaryota; kingdom Viridiplantae; phylum Streptophyta; class Magnoliopsida; order Fagales; family Fagaceae; genus Quercus; species Quercus ilex. The sequence goes on along the minus strand of CM064909.1, from coordinate 57,485,458 downwards.
GGGTGAACTGTCCATCATTGCTATACTGATGTTCACAATGCTGCATGTACTGATCAACAGCTTCGCACTGTTGAACCCTGTCCAATCATATCCCCTACACGCACATCAATACACAAATATACATCCTTTTGCAATGCACCGCTTTCAAGGATGCAGAGCATCCCTGAAAAGTTTATGATACATTTAACACAGCTCGGCACTGTCTCGTCAAGTCATGTTAGATGAAGCACAGGAATGCTGAATAATCTTCACGTGAATAAATACGCAACCTCTTTTGTAGTACACATCACCAACTCACTGCTGTAGCACAAGCTATAGCCATATCAAACAATTGCCTCAGCGAACCACATGCACCAACAGACACCATTATTCAGCAAGTCATGTTCACAGTTCTGCATGTGCTGCTCAACAACTCGCCACTAAAGAATACACTGTTGAGTCATATCATCTTTATTCACATGAATACTTACCCTTACATATAGTCACATCCACGTGAATACTTGCCCTTGGAAAACTCTTATATAAAGTCCCATTTACATCTACCCTTGCAAAACATCTACGCATACCGATCTGAAGTCACATTTTCCAATGTCAATTCGCAATTGGATGCTATCTCGTTTTCCAGATAACTATATGAGGGAGAGAGATTTTAATGAGAGGGAATACTATGCCGGACTACAGCGGGAGTGGGAGTTCTGCATGAATGAGTCCAACGCTCTTCACGATGATCTCGTGCGACTTAGAGCGCCTCTTGTTGACCATATCTCGCTCACACTGCCACGACAAAACATGCACCAAATTGATCATGCCGTGACTAAAAAAAAAAAAAAGAACAATCTTATGATACTCCGTAGGTGCAGGTATCACATGCTACAACTTGCAGAAGAGCTGGCCGCCACAACCAACAAGCAATTACCTTGGCGAAACGTAACAATGTCCTCAACTACGAAGACTACCTGTTAGAATGAATGCCTATGTGGTGTGTGTATTATGTCTACGAGTTAAGTTAATAATGTTAGTAGCGTTACTGTTCGATAAGCAATGCATGCATATTAGTGGCATCATGTAAGAATATATAAGTTTTCTGTGTTATGCCGTAGGTGCATATTGAAAAACATCATGTGTGGGAATATTTGACTTTTATGCATTAAGTGGGAATAATCAAGATTACGAATAACGTGTATGCTCCTCACAATTAATAATAAGGTTTACATAGTACAAATGCAACAACAGTGACACACATACATCTAAAACATAGTTAAGGAAAATAGTTCTCCAACAAAGTCCAATTACACCACAACACGATTACTCTTCATCTAACATCTCCACGTTTGACTGATAAATGGGATCAGCAAGAAGTGATTACATGTATTGTGCGTGCTCGTACAACTTACAATCCACTGACTCTCGAATCTCGACTTGGGTCCGATATCGATTAAGACGTATCTTCATTTGATTATTTTCTTCTCTTATGCAGTTCAATGCTTTACAAAGTTTGTCAATCGTGTCTCTTGGCATCTACGATGTAAGTTGCCGAGGCACTGGCAACCTATAACCAACCAACTCATCATAAAACATTTCATGTTCATAGAGTAACCAAGCCCACTCCTATCTCATGGTATTGTGAACCCTTGCACTATTTCGCAGATTCGGATCAATTGGATAGCTGAACTCATCTTCTAATACCCAACAACAACCCATAGTAGTGAACACATTGCAAGGCCTATAGATGAAAGAGTTGCCAGAATCAGACATTGACGCTGAATACAATAACATCAAATGATGAAGTTAATAGTGTGCATCAATTGTTGGTAAAAAATGTAATGCCATAAGATGGTACACGACAAAGACATTCATAAATTTGTGTACTATTACATGCTAAAAATGAAATACTAATACTCACATTTGACCATAAACATTAGACGTTGTTGTTAATGTCTACACATTGTGTGCAATACAAAATGTTGTTGTTAATGTCTAACCAATGATGATTATGTACATTCAACTTTTGCAAATCAAAATATTTTCATTTTTTGTCAATAAAATTTACACCACCAAAGACCTAATATAACTCAATGTACACACATAACACTCATCACCCAAATTAGATTATTGTACATTTCTTGTAGCACCAAACAATACCAAGCAACTAATATAACCCTAATGTAGACACATAATACTCATCACCCAAATTAGATTATTGTACATTTCTTGTAGCACCAAACAACACCAAACAACTAATATAACCCTAATGTACTCATATAACACTCATTCAAGAAAATACCAAAGCACAAGTACTACAACCTATCAAATGAAGATTCTTCTCTAACAAAAACGTACATTATGGTTGATAAACTTTTGTAATATCTACAACTACTTTTCACCTACACAATAAAATTCTCTATGTACTTCAAAGAAGAAAATGAGTTTCTCACCTGAGATGATAGAGAGATAACACCAACTTCCGAGAGAAAATTCTGAAAATAAGGAGAAGCTAATTTGAAAATGAGGAGATTGGTATTGATGAGGAGAATCTAATGTAATGCTGCATGAGAAGCTAATCTGTGTATTGATGAAGTAAATACCAGAACAACTCGATTTTACATAAGTCGAGTATAGTTTACTAAATTCGATTATTCATTCATCGGGTTGAGCACGCGACAAGACAAGACCTGATTTGAATTCCGTTAGTAACTCAGTTTCCCTATTTCCGACTTATGAACAATACACATGTAATATGTTATTGCCCAAAAGCCACGCTGGATCACCACGTGGCAAGAACCTGCCTAGAACTCGACTTCGTTATAGACGAGTTACTTAAGTAACTCGATTTTGTGGAGATCGAGTATCCAAACAGGGACACCCCCTATATAGTTTGGAAACATGGACATATTGCCAAATATTTTGCTCAATAATGGTAAAAGTATAGAATCTCCAGTTGATTACTTCTTGCTATGGTAAAGATTTCATTCTCTTATGATTAAAATTTACTACAACAAACAACCAAAATCACACCAATGTACTCACTTCACACTCATTCAACCAAAAAAATAAAAATTCAATACAATATCAAATGAAAATACCATTGCCATAAAATTCTGGTGTGAGTTTTTTACCTAAAGTGATACAAATTTCAGTTGAGTCTGGAAGCAGCTGTGGATCTATGGAGCAAAGTGGAATTCAGTTCAGATGGAAAGCAAGACACTCTGAATGGGAGGAGAAGTGAAGCTATAATACGAGAATAACTCGATTTCATGAAGTGTGAGTTTGCTTTATAACTCGACATTAAAGTAATCGAGTTATATTAAAACAAAAGAAAAGGTTACGCCTGACACCAAGATAGTCTGAAACAACTATAACACAAGCATAACTCAATATCTATATAGTCGGTTATATAACTCAATTTTAAGATAATCGAGTTATTCAAGGATTAAAATAAAGAAAATGCCACGCTAGCTGGCCAGCATGGCATAAATCTCCACTAAACTCGATTATACAAGGATCGAGTTCTTCACAAAATTCGACTTTGATATTATCGAGTTACAAAAAAGGGATATTTCCCTAATTAGTTTGAGAAATATGGCAAAAGACTGGATTTTTTACGCGTAAAGAGCATTTGCCCATTTTAGCCCACAAACCAGAGATTACTTATACTTGAGCCATTTTATCATGGAGAAAATTAAGTTGCTGATGTTCCAAGTCCACTATGACTTAATGCCATGCCTTCAAAGCTGTTAATGGGTTTTGTTTCGGATAGTTTAAAATATTGTTTCCAAGAGTGTAAATAAGGTACTTAGCAAAAAAAAAAAAAAAAAAAAAAGAGAGTGTAGATAAGGTAGCTTGCTGGGGATAACATATACTTATTTCAAGTAGGTAAGGATGATAGAAAAGCTTCATGGCTTTGGGTTAGATAGCTCCCTCCCTAGTTATTGGCAATCTTATTCAAATCTTACTGCTAATTTCGTTTGTGCCTTTGTCGTCATCCCAAAAATTTGACTTAATACTAGTGGGACAAAAGTCCAGATGTTAGTCGGATTCTTTTCCTTTTTTTAAGCTCTAAATGTCACATCCAATGACCAACTTGTATCATTATAAATGCAGTGAGAAACATGAATCTTTCTCTTTTTTTCTTTTTTTTGCTGAAAAAACATGAATCATTCTTAAAAAAATGTCCAACACGATCAAAGATGACATTCACCGTGATCTTTCTAACATGATTGGAAGTGAAAATGCCTAGCCATTTGTGCCAATCAGTTGCAAATGGAAAGTACAACACCGGAATGAATTCACGATAGGGTTTTTTGCTGCCAAACAGCATCACTTAGGCTACTGAATAACATCTAGCTAGGATGTCCTCCAAAAAGAGAGAAAATAAAATAAATTTTCCCTATGCGTAAGTGTTAGCCAGATTTTTTATTTTTTATTTAAAGAGAATTTATGCATGCAATTCATGCTGTTTCATTGGATATTTACAATGTTCAATATTGATAATTTTACTGTCCTTAACCCCAGAACATCTAAACAGAATAACAGCTGTAAGGCCAGAATATAGGCTTAGAAAGTAACAATCTTACGTTCCAGGATAGGGCAAAAGATTTCTTCCAAGAGGTACTGTCACTTCTCTGTGAAATGCATGTGCAAACTCCAGCACCACCCAACTCTAAATGGGGAGGAAGGAAAGGTTACCGTAGACTGCGTTTTTCTTTAACCTTTGGCAAACCATAGAATGTTAGGTAGGTGAAAGTTTCTCTCAATGCACTGAGCATCACCAAGCTCCCATTTTTTAGTGCTTCCCTTAAAATCTTGATAAAAGATTGATATGCTGGCCGGATTCTAGTTTGGGTCAGACGAGACCACATTTTCTGTTTAACATTTTAAGATAATACCCTCACGGATACAACAAGATCTGGAAGGAATGTTCACAAGTGTTGGGCTCTCCAATCAACTGCAAAAATCTCATCATCGACGTCACTGGATGATTCATCATGGCTGGACTCCTTGGCCTTGCCAACACCCTCAGAAGCTCCACTACATTTAACGGACCCAGGCTGCAGTTGATTGGAGACGAACTTACTTCTGCTCAATGGTTTAAGTTTTTAGTGTGGGGAGATCAAATGGAAAACTAGAAGGTATAAAGTGAATGGTGCGATTATACTTTAAGCCTCTCCTCCTCTTTCTCAAAACAGTCATCCACCTCAAACAAATTGGTCTTCTTTCCTGTAGTGTAGTAGTTCATTTGATGAACTCATTGTACAAATCGATTTAAAAAAATCGGGCCTAATTTTTTCCTATTACGAAATGGGTAAGGCACACAATCTGCACATAAAGTATGTAAAGCTTCAAAGCTATTGAGAGAAGTGGTTATGGTGAAAGGTTAAACAAGAAATTTTTTTTGGCTAATAAAACATGCAATTAATTTTATGTATGTATAGAAGGTTAATGCGAATTGAGAACTACATAGATTTAACATAAGATGCAGATTTAAATAGACTGGGCATTCAATTTCAAACTCACAACCAAAAAACAAAAAATAATAATCCTCTCTTTATATAATATTATAATTTAAATTCTCATGGGCTTTCACTTAAAGATTGTAAGAGCATTCTCGTCAAGTATCTCAAAAGCTAAAAATGTTATTTTTTTAGCATCTCGTTCCAAAAAAACACACTACAACAAAGATGTTATTCTTAAAATTATTAACATCTGAGCTATAGTGGACTGCTATCTATGAGAGTCCACTGTAGATCCAATATTAAAAATATAATAATATTTTAATACTACTTTAATTAAAATATCTTTTCTCTCTCTCACTACTTATCTTTTCTTCTCACCTTCCTTTTCATTTTCTTCCCTTTCACTGGTCTCCCTCTTCTCTCTCTTTTTTTCTTTCTTTCTCACTGGTTCTCTCTCTTTCTTCCTCTCTCCAACCCTCTCGCCCTTGCCGTCTCTTGCTCGTCCCTCTCTCTCTCACTAGTTTTTCGTGGGTGAGTCACCGTGTGTTGGTGGCATTGTGGGTCGCCTGGTCACGATGGGTCATGGGTCACAGTTTGGTGGTGGATTGGATTTGGTGGTGGCTGAAATTTTGTGATGGCTGGCTTTTGTGTTTGTGATGGTAGTTGTTTTGTGATTTGGAGGAGGAAGGTTGAAGGTGGTGGCTAGGTTTTGGTTTTGTTTTGTTTAGTTGTGGGTGGGTATGGTTTGTGGTGGTGGTGGCTAGTGGTGGGTTGATTTTGGGTTGGGGTTTACGGTGGTGGCAGGTGGGTGGGTGAGTGGGTTTTGGTTTTTTGTGTTTAATGGTGGGTGGGTGCAGTTTGTAGTGGTGGTGACTAATGGTGGGTTGATTTTGGGTTGGGGTTTATGGTGGTGGTAGGTGGGTGGGTGATGGTGGCTAGTGGTGCTAGGGGTTTGCTAAGTTGGTTTGGCTGGTGGTGACTATGGGTGTACTGTGGGTTTATTTTCGTTTGTAATTTTGGTGTTGAAGGTTGGGTGGTGATGACGGTGGGTGTGAGTGTGGGCGGTGGTGGCCGGTAGCAGTGGGTGTGGGCAGCGGCTATGGATTTGTGGGCAGCAAAAAAGATGAGACGAGAATAAAAATAATTATAAAATAATAAAAATATTAATATTTTAATGAAGTGGTAAAAAATATAAAACCTTTGATGTTGGGTGTATTGTAAAGTGAGTTGTTAAAATAAATAAAGTAGGTTTTTGAGATGCTAAATGCTAAATTTTTTGAGATCCTTGATGAGAATGCTCTAAACAACTTCTAGACTTCTCTTATTTTTGTGTCATAACAGTCTTTTCTTTTCTTTTTTAAGTTTTAGCCCATGGTGAGGGAGGAGGAAGGGGAGATTCGAATTAGTGACCTTTCATGAGCCATGGTCTCCAGTTGATTGTGCTAACCCTTGGGGTTGTGCCACAACAACTTACTATTTCACCATGCCTTCACAGTATATGGTATTTTAGTTCTCCCACAATGAATATGGTACAAGGCTACAGCAAATAAATGGCATTAAAAATAACAGAAGTCCACAGTCAACCAAAATCATATAAACTGTGATCACAGCAAACCAATTTTGGGGAAATTATTGTGTACTCACAAAGTACCATATATACGTACTCCCTCCTCTTACATGAATGGTGGGTCCCACTAATTAAATTCATGGTGGGACCTACCATTCAAGTGAGAGAGGGGAGTACGCATTTATGGTACTCTGAGAGTACCTAATAATTTTCCCCAATTTTGACCCTAATTCCCCTAAAATCAGCATCCTAAATCATTGGTTATCCCAATTTGATATGATATTGGGGGCCAACACTGTATTCATATTTGTTATCAAGATTAGTCACTTTATTATTATGACTTGAATCTTGATCAACTACAGACCAAAAAAAGCACCTTGTAATATTAGCCACCAATTTAAGTCATCCAACCCGTGAATATAATGATGATATTGATGGGCCTATGAGTTAAAAAGAAAAACATCATAAGCAACCACTGGAAAGACCTCTTTTATATTATGGAGCTTTTCTTAAAATGACTTTGTGAACTCTGTTGCAATTTGATAGAGAACCAATATTTAGAACAGATAATATAAAGGGAGACCTTGTAAGAGAATAACACCTTGACAATGTAGAACAGAAAAGAAAATGTTTTCCAGCAAAAGGGGCAAAAAAAAAAGAAAAAAAAAAGACAACTATATTAACAAAAGGGAGCATGGAGATGAAGAGATAACACAAATGTAGGAACTTACTTGATGTCTGGCTTGCTTGATCTTTGAAGCCTTCAGGTAGAGCTCCCTTTTGCTTGCCTGATCTTTCAACCAGCAATCTCTTCTGATATTGGTGTAAAGTCCTCAGCAGACAGAATGTTTATTGCCTTTCCAACATTACCACTAGGCAGTCTATCTATTTCACTCACCAAGTTTAAAGTACACCTGTCCTCTGGTTGAGCAGAAGCCCCCATATTTTTGTATAAATCAGGCTCCGCTGGCTTGACAAAATTGGTTCCTAACAGTAAATTAGTAATTCAAAGTAAAATGGAATCCCTTCCTATCAGTAAATAACCACTAACAAATGAAACTAAGGGAATAAATAATAGGAAAAAAATACCTATTTTGGTCCCTAAAAAGAAATACCATTTACTAATGTATGCCCTAAGGATACACATTAGTAAAACCCATATAATTATAACCAAGTACAGTTCATATTTTTAAATAGATTTGTACATGACTTGATTAGAACCTTTTTAAATATCTCACGGACTTGATTGAAACTCTCTAAATGTCAAGGTCCAAATTGGAACTTCAAGTTTCAGGGACCTAGTAAAATTCAAGTTTTCCAGCTTTTCGAAAATGAGTTGTCTGTACATTGAAAAAAGAAAAGTAATGTTCAAAAAACTGTACTTTGAAAAGAAAAATACCAATAAAAAAGACATGAAGCTAGAAATTACTAATAAGAAATGTTCCTAAACTTCCCCCCACCCCCCCCCCCCCCCCCCCCTCTCTTTTTTTCACTTCATAGAAGAAACTCTAAATCGCTGCACAAGAAAGATTCAAGTATCCCAAGCTTAACAAAAGCAACAAGACTTTTTTTTTCTTAAACCTTTTTGTTTGAGAGAAGACTCGACTCAAGTTTCATTCTCAACAAAAGCAACAAAAAAGATTCAAGCAACACAAGCTGTTATAAGAAAAAAGTATAATCACATTGTAGAGCTTAATCATCAACTAACTGCAACTAAGTTAAATGAAATTCTATTCACACACACACATAAAAGAAAACACCAAGTTGGTATTATATATCTCCTTTTATACATAATAAAAAAGGTATTTTTAGAGTCATTGGAGGTAGCATTTTCTTGTCTATTTCTTTGCTTTTAACCTTGTTTGTTGCTTGAATTTATTCTTAAAACCTTCTCCTAGACTAGACCTAAGTTTTCCTCACCACATCACAATTCCAAGCTACTTAAACTAGTATCATAAAAAAAATAAAAAAACCTAGGAACCTCTATTAGAGCATCTTTATCAGCTGTGCCATATGTGCCAAATGCTAAATATTTGGCACATTTGGCACACTAAACACCATTTGACCCCATTTATCAGATGTGTCATATCTCATATTTTTTGCAACATGCTACAGTACAATCACAAATTTGCCATGGTACAGAACGCGTGTGGCATATGATTTATTCTCTTTTTATTCCTCTTTCTCTCGCATCTCTTCGTCAGTCTCACCTAGTAAACCCCAATCCTCTCCTCTCTCTCTCACCCCAATCCTCTCCTCTCAAACCCCAACCCTCACTGCTCTTCCACGCCCACGCCAACGATCACTTCCACACCAATGCCGACGCCGATCTCTCTCTAGCAATGGTTTTTCTTTTTTTCTTTTTTTTTTTTTTTTTTTTTTGGTTGTGGTTTGATGGGTTTGGTTCTGACGGAGGTGGGTGGGTTCGAATGGGCTAGGCTATGACGATGACGGCGATGAAGATGGTGGGTTTGGAGTCTGGGTTGACTTGGATTATGAAGGTTTTGGGTTTGGAAGTGGGTGTGGGTGAGGATGTGGAGGCGGTGGGTTTGTCGGGGTTTGTGGTTAAGGTGGTGGTGGTGGTGGGGCTTCCGATTTGGTGTTGGTGGGCTATGGGTTGTGGGTCAAGGTTTTGGGTCGGCGGCATTGTGGGTCGAGGTTGGTTGCGGCAGCATTATGGGTTTTGGTCCAGTGGTTACTTGAGTTTGTTTGTTGATGGGTTGGTTGGGTTGGGGTTTTGAGTCGGTGATTGGTTGAGGCAGTTGATGGGTGGCGGAGGATTTGGCTGGGGTTTGGCTGGATTTGTTTGGGTTGGGGTTTGGCTGGGATTTGTTTGGGTTGTGAAGGATGTGGCTGGGATTTGATGGGTTGTTTAGGTTGGGGTTATGGTTGTTTGTTGTGGAATTTGGCTGGATTTGTTTGGGTTTGCTTTGAGTTGTGTCTTTGGTTGTGGAGGATGTGGTGGTTGTGTGGTGGTGGCTGTTGGTTGTTGGCAGCAGTGTGATGGCTGTTGATTGTATTGATGAGTTGTAAACATTATTTTAATGTGTAGTAAATTTTATTTTAATGTATAGAATTGAATGATAAAACATCTGATAAATGGGATGTTGTAAAATGATGTGATAAAATAATAAAGTAGGCTTTTGGTACGGTAAAATGGCATAATTTTTGCAACAGTTGCTACGGATGCTCTTACTCTTAAATTTGCAAATGTTTTTGCTTGCATTCTTCCAATATACACAAATGCACTGCACCTCTAACTAAAAATAAAATAAAATCTGAAACGTCAAAGATTGTGTCTTGCATGAACTCTTATTTACATACTTAGAAAAATGTTCCCTGTTTTCAGATATTAAAACTTTTGGTTAAATTTATTTATTGAAATTAAACTAAATTAAAAAAAAAAAAAAAAAAAAGGCTATTGAAGTTTGTATAAGGAAGCATTGTTTAGGGGGGGGGGGGGGGGGCGGCAGCGGGGGGGACACACAATCTTGTGTATATTAGAAATAGATTTCGGTAATCTGAGATTGTTGTCCCAATAATTTGTTGGGCCGGGAAAAATCCTAATCCCCTCTATGTCTATGTGTGAATTAAAATATATAACTACCAAGCAATAGCAATATTATGGAAACAAAAAAAATTCCAGTAAGCACCACATAAATACAACCACACAAGAACACCAAATCTTATGTGGAAAACCCTCTAGTGTAAAGGGAAAAACCACGAGGTAGCTCCGAAAAATATTCACTATGAAATAGAAATTACAACTATCAAGTTTGTGCTAAACTTGAGTTCACAATAAATTGGATATACAACAAATAAATCTCAAAGAGTAAATACAATCTCACCACAAAGCTAGTAGCAAAATCTTCCTCTAAATACTCCAACTCTCCATGGTTGTAGCACTCAAAAACTCCATGAAAGCTCCACTAATTTATCTTCCTTGTGTGTAACTTGAGCAAAGAAAAAATGCCTCCTTTTTCTTTTTCACTTTCTCACACTCTCACTGTGTTTCTCTCTATTTCTTCACATAGGCTGCACCTCTCAAATGGCTAAATATCTCTGTGTTTTTGCTTTCTCTGGAACTCACACAATGGCCAAATGATGGCTCTCTCTGCTTCAGCTTTCACTGTGCGTTTCCTTTGTCACACACACTGGCCGAATGGCCTTTTTTTCTTTTTTTTCTTTTTCTTTAGCCTATACAACACACTTAGGATCAATTCTCATTAAGAGAAGTCAGACCATGCTTTTTGCTTCACCCAATTTTCTTTCTTCCTTCAGCATGTTAGACACGCTTGAGTCAAGTCTCATTAAGAGGCAATGCTGACTTGAAGACTTTTGGAAGCAAGCTCATAAATGAGCTTTGACAAGGCATGTGGGAAGCAAGTAGGTTGGACTCCAAGGGTGTCACGTGCACCCAACAATCTCCCCCTCAAGCACACTACGGAGGAGATCTTCAACCCAAGTCTTCAATTAGAATTCATGTTGGCCAACCCGACAAAAAGCTTTAGCTTTTCTCTAAACACAACCTTGGTCAACATGTCAGCTGGATTTTCATCTGTGTGAATCTTCTCTAATTCAAATAACTGTTGTTCAACAACTAGTCTCAACCAATTGTATCTCACCTCAATGTGCTTCGAACGTGAATGGTACATAGAATTCTTGCTCAAGTCTATAGCACTCTGACTATCACAATTAACTACATACCCATCTTGCTTCAAACCCAATTCTTAGAGAAACGATTTCAACCAAAGCATCTCTTTACCTACTTCATTAGCTACAATGTACTCAGCTTTAGTTGTAGATAAGGCAACACACTTCTGCAATCTTGATTGCCATGATACAGCTCCCCCTGCAAAAGTAAATAAATACCACGATGTAGATTTCCTACCATTAAGGTCACCTGCCCAATCTGCATCTACATAACCCTCCAAAACTGGTTTAGAATCACCAAAAGTCAAGCACAATTTAGAGCTACCTCTAAAATACCTGAAAATCCACTTCACTGTTTCCCAATGATCTTTATCAGGACTAACCATGAACCTGCTGACAACACCAATTGCATGAGCAATATCTGGTCGTGTGCAAACCATAACATACATCAAACTCCCAACTGCTGAGGAATAAATAGTTTATGCTATGTCTTTTTTCTCTTTCTTAGATGAAGAACAAGATTTCTTTCTTAGCTTGAAATGAGCACCAAGAGGTGTACTGACTGGCTTGGCATGCTTCATATTGAACCTTTCAAGAATCTGCTCAATATATTTCTCTTGTGATAACTATATCTTCTTGGCTTTCCTGTCACGTAGAATTTGCATACCCAAAATTTGTCTTGCTGGACCCATGTCTTTCATATCAAATGACTTGAACAAGTCCTTCTTCAAATTTCCAATCACACATGCATCTTGTCTTACTATCAACATATCATCTACATATAGCAGAAGAATAACAAATTTATCATTGGGAAATTTTCTGACATGCACATAATGATCTGCATTTGTCCTTGTGTACTTATGACCCACCATAAATGAGTCAAACTTCTTGTACCATTGTCTTGGAGCTTGCTTCAAGCCATACAAACTCTTCTTTAACTTGCAAATCATATGTTCTTTCCCTTTCACTTTGAATCCCTCTAGCTGATCCATATAGATTTCTTCTTTCAACTCACCATGAAGAAAAGTTGTCTTCACATCAAGTTGCTCAATTTCAAGATCCAAACTAGCTACGAATCCTAGAACTACCCAAATGGAACTCATCTTGACTACTGGAGAAAATATCTCATCAAAGTCAATCCCTTTTTTGACTGAAACCCTTGACCACCAATCGAGCTTTATACTTCACTAACTTGTCACCATCTTTTTTTAGCTTGAACACCCATTTGTTTCTCAATACCCTTTTGCCTTTAGGAAGTTCCACCAAGTCATAAGTCTTATTCTTATTCAAAGAATTCATCTCTTTATGCATAGCCTTCAACCAACTTTGCTTATCCCTATGAGACTGTACTTCTTGAAAACTTTCTGGCTCCCCCCTCTTCAGTAATCATAGTATACTCAGAAGTAGGGTATTTAGTTGATGGATGACGCTCTCTAGTAGACCTTCTCACCTGAGGTTCTACCATCTCTAGTGGAGGAGGCTGCTCCCCCTGCTCAACACCATCTGTATTTGTCACATCATCACAATCAACACCTACTAGCTCATCAGCATCAAATTCAGTTGGTTCATCACCATAATTCTCATCTTGTACCTCTTCCCTATTTGTGGCATTATCTAAGGAAGTAAAGGTAGATGTAAGATTAGGAACACCTTCAACTGTAGCTTTAGGCTTCTCAGTTTTCTCAAAGCCTGCCTGTAAAGTTGTTATTTACAACTATGTATTTTGTTGGCTTTTATTCCGTGTCAAATTTGATTGTAATTATTATCAATCATTTATACCCTGTATTTGTTGTGGGATTTGTTGTAAGGGTTGTGTGATAGAGAGTGTGTGTGAAGACTCAAGCATTTGGAGGCTAGAGGATTCTCGCGGGTATGTTGCGACCTAGCTTCCCGCGAAGTGAAGCATGTGCCCTGCACGTGCTGGAATGCGAAGAGTCAGGCCAGGTGGAGACAGCTGTCTCTCGCAAGTATCTCGCGAGTAAGGCCTTCCCGCGAGAAATCCGCGAGACAAGCTGTTCTGCCAGCCTGTACTGACTGACTCACACATTTTGCACCTATCCTATATATACCCTCATTACCCACAAATGTTGAGGAATGCTTTCAGAGAGAAAACTCTAGCCAAACACATTGGGAATTAGAGATTGTCATCCCTACCTTTCTCTATACACTTGCTTGTGGTATCTCCTCAACCCTTCCCTCTCCATTTCCATACCATTGAGAGGTTGATAGCCTAAACACTTACCACACCCTTTGAGAGTGCTGTGAGACATTTTGGTGCTGCTGGGAAGTATTGGAAGAAGCCTGGAATGGCAGATGCAACATGGAGCTTGTTGCGGAATCCAGGGTGCTAGACAAGACATGGTTCCGAGAAGCCTTGTTGGAGTAGGAGCTTAGAGGGCTTAGGTACATCGGGTAGATTAGGCTTGGAGGGTCTCTTGCTAACCCATGTATCCCAACTGATTGTCTAGTGGATCGATTTCCACTTGGAGGGCGGCGGAGAGGTTTTCGCCAAGTTCTTCGGTTTCCTCTTCGAGAACACGTCTCGGTGTTTTTTGTCTTTACATCCTTCTTCCCTACTCTTGTTTATTCCATTATACTGCTGTGTTGCTTAGTTTATGGATTAGAGTAGCTTACTTGTTCATCCGCTCGCATTTACACTATTCCGCACTTTGTAGTAAGTTAGTGTAAAATCTATTGAGCCGTAATTTTTATTGGGGGTCTAAGCAGCTCTTGTGTTTTCAACACATTTCCGGGCTTTCAATTGGTATCAGAGCGGGTACACTTGCTGTGGTTTAAATACCTGAGTGTGATCATTGACCCTATTTGAGATGGACCGGTCTCAATCGCTCAATGTTCCACCATTTTTTTATGGGAACAATTATGCATTCTGGAAAGTCAGAATGAGAGCATTTTTATGTTCTATGGATGATACCGTGTGGGATGCGGTTGAGATAGGCTGGACTAAGCCGGAGGATCCTAAGTCCACTTGGGATAAGGCGGCTCTTGCAGCTACCAATGCTAATAGTAGAGCTTTAAATGCCATTTTCTGCGGTGTGTCTCCTGATGAATTCCACAGGATCTCTCATATGACGGTAGCCAAGGAAGCTTGGAAGATTCTGGAGACAACATATGAGGGTACGAAGAAAGTTAAGGACACAAAGCTTCAGATGCTCACCACCAAATTTGAAGAGCTCAAGATGGGGGATGATGAACCATTTGATTCATTCTATAGGAAGCTCAATGAAATTGTAATTGCTAAATTCAATCTTGGGGAGAAGATTGAAGAGACTAAGGTGGTGACAAAAATTTTGAGGTCCTTACCGGAGAGCTTTCGGGCAAAAGTCACAGCCATAGAGGAAAGCAAGGATTTGGATGAAATTAAGATCCAAGAGCTCATTGGATCACTCCAAACGTATGAGCTTGGACTGCCTTCCCACAGGAAGAGTAAATCGCTTGCTCTTAAAACCATCACCGAAAGAATGGATGATCCTTCCGAAGAAGATGGAGTGGAGAAGGAAGTAGTATACCTTGCGAAAAACTTCCGAAAATTTCTGAAGATGAAGAACAGTGGAAAACCATTCAACAAAGGAAAATTTTCATCTTCAAGAGGTGATAGGAAAAAGTTTACGAGGAAGGAAGGGAGGGATTCTCAACCTCCTTCAGACATTGTGTGTTATGAGTGCAATGGCCATGGACATCTAAAGAAGGAGTGTCCAAATTTTCTGAGGGGAAAAGGCAAGGCTTATGCCACTACGCTCAGTGATTCAGACTCTTCTGATTCTGACTCGGAAGAGAGCTATGACGGAGAGGGAAACTACTCTGCCTTTATGACCATTGCTCATGTGGAGTCATCGGATGATTTTGGTGCACTTATGAAGGAGCTTGGTGAGCATTCTGATTCAGAGTCTATTGGGATGGTGGAAGAATCAGATGTTGAAGAGGAAGAAAATACAGCTAATCTTCAAGAAAATTACTCCTTACTACTTGAGAAGTCGGGAGAGTATTCCAGAGTAGCCAAGGCAGCCGTAAGGAAAATGAAGCAAGGTAAGGAAGATTACAGAAGTCTCTTGATCAGATATAAAGAGACTAAGTGTGAGATTGAGCCACTAAATGGCGAGCTGTCTGAAGCCTATACGAATGTGAGGTTTCTTGAGCAAGAGGTTGTGCAAGCTCATGCTAAGATAGAGAGAATCTCCTCTCAGAAGCTAGAAGATGTTATATTATCTCAAAAACTTTCTTCAGACAAGTCCGGGTTGGGATACACCGGAGGAAGCTACTCATCAGCCAAAGTCACCAAAGAAGTAAAGTTTGTGAAGGCAAACGAGACGGTTGTAGAAAAGCCCATTCTTGAGAAAGTTGAGGACGTAAAGAAAAAGAACATGGTTGAGCAACGAATGGTGAATAAGCCCCGAAATCAATCTGTGGTTAAACATGAAACCAGAGGAAGATCTCTCCCAAGATCACAACGGAGTCCTAGAACGGATTATGTGTGTCATTATTGCGGACTGCAAGGACATACCAGACCCAACTGTCAAAAGCTGAGATCAGACAACAATGCAAGCATACCTCGGTCACGAGCAAGGAGAAATGACATGAGGTATTGGGGTGGTAAGCAACCAAGAAGTCAAAATCGTGATTTCGGTATGACGGATGTGATGAAGATGATCGGTGCCTTCACCACTTGCTTGGAGAGTTTCACCAGAAGGTTTGATAGTCCAAACTCTCCTACCTAATCCGTCAAGGATATCACCCCAAACGCACGTGACATGTGAGGAGAAATGACATGAGGTATTGGGGTGGTAAGCAACCAAGAAGTCAAAATCGTGATTTCGGTATGACGGATGTGATGAAGATGATCGGTGCCTTCACCACTTGCTTGGAGAGTTTCACCAGAAGGTTTGATAGTCCAAACTCTCCTACCTAATCCGTCAAGGATATCACCCCAAACGCACGTGACATGTGGGTGAAGAAGGGTACTCATGCATAAGCATTATAACATGTCCATGCATAAATTCTTTCAATGTTTAGGGACATTTGCTGTTGCACCATTTCATGCATTGTTTTCGTTGTTCTTTTATCTGGTTTGGTTTGTACCAACTGTTTTTGTTGTTCTTACTTTTGTTGTTCTGTTTTGGGTGTGTTCAAAAATTTCAAAAACCCATAAAAAATTGAAAAATCTCAAAAGTTTGATCACGTGTTTTGTGCATGTCACATGTGAGTTTGACCTAGTACCTTCATACTAATGGCATAGTGCATTTACGATCTTGGCTTGTCATGTATGCACTCTTTTCTATGTGGAAGAAATCTTGAACACTATGTGTGACTGTTGTAAATAGATCTTCAAGCTTGTCATGAATGACTGGTCAATAGTCTTGTTGGTCTTGATACTTGCATAGACTTGTGTCTATATCTCTTCCCACTTTATTTTTACGTGTTTGCAAAAAGAGCTCACCAAATGTAAATCTCCAAATGAAAAGAGATATTGAACTGCAAAAGCCTGTCGCACACACTAGTATTCGACTAGGAAAAAAGGAAAGCGACTCTTCTTAATGTTTTTGTACGGTGCTCAAAAAGCCAAAGGCTAATCTTAAATGTTTAAATATCATAAATTTCAAGCACCAATCTCAAAATGAGACGTTGTTTTCTTGTCCAATCAAAAATAAAATGGACCAATTGTTATGCTTTTTGCAGAAGCCAAATGAAAAGCTTCTGAAGTTATGTATTCAATGTGTGGGAGGTCATATATACTCATTTCTATAATGGAGATAGTCCACTTGATTTCGTATCAGTTGTGTATGACTCGTTTGAATTGATCATTGAAGCTTCGCTCTGGTCTAAGGACTATTTCACATTTGATACTCACACACAACACAAAAGACTTTGATTCAATCAATGCCTATCTCATTTGTGTGATTGTATATGTTCAAATGTGATGTGTATGCTCATGAACTTGTTGATCAAACCCAAAAATATTTTTGAGTGTTTTATTTGTTTTTTGAAAGTGATTTTAGACTTTCATGTCTTTTGTTTTTGTTCAAAATGCATTTTTGTGTTTTCTTTCAAAAAACTGGCTCAGGGGTTGTTTCGCGAGAAGCTCGCAACTTGGAGCTTCCCGCGAAAAGGGCTTAAGGGAAATATTTTTTCATCCTATCACACAGAAACTTTCGCGACTATATCGCGACTGTCTCACGACCAACAGCTTCTCGCAAAATGTTGTTTGGCTGAAAATTGGATTTTTCAAATTTCAGACAGAAGTTACCGCGACTGTCTCACGACTGTTTCGCGACCTAATGCTTCTCGCGAAAATTTTGTGCTTCAGTGGCCATTTTCGCGGTTGTCTCGCGACTGTGTCGCTACTCCCTAACTCGCGAAAAACGCGTGTTTTCAGTTTTATATTGCTAATGTGACAGTTTTTCAAATCTCAAAAACTTCCCTCGCTCAACCTCTCTCGAACTTTTTCAACCCAAATCACTATTCCATTCAAACCCCGTCAATCCAAGCATTTTTTTCGGCATTTTCTTCTTCGAGGTATGTTTCACAATCAATTCCTTTTAAGTTTTTGCTTAGATTATGCAGAATTTTTGTTAGGGTTTTGATAATTGGGGATTTTCGAAAATTTGGGTTAGTTTTCTAAATTGGGTGATTATTTCTCAAATCTTTTGATTGGGCTGTGTCCCATTTGATATTTGTGCATCTGTGTTGGCCCTTTGTGGCATTTTAAAGTGTATTTAGGCATGTTTTCACCATGTTCATGCATTATTCATGTTATATTTGCATTTGTGCATATTAGGTGTTCGTCAAAATGTCCGAATGACATTTTTGTGCCAAATTGAAATCAAGTGATTTCAAACTATGGGTTGTTACTTGTCTGACCATGTTTCATTCTGTTTGATCATTGATCGTGTGTTTCATACACTTTGCTTATGCTGCACACTCTTGACACGCAACTAGGCACCCCTCATGCATCTCATGCCGCACACACTCATCAGCACATACACACAGACACACACACTTACACAGTTTCTTAGTTTTATGCATTGTGTTTATGCTTTATAGGTTTGTGTTTTTAAGCATGCTATTAAGAGTCAACCATGCTCTATTCTTTTAGTTAGTTCAACTCTGATTTGGAACTAACTTGAATCTAATCAAGTTTTGTCTTGTGGTTTGTGTTTGTGCAATTTTTTTTCCTTTTCTGCTTTGTGAAATTGTGCAGATGTCTCCCACCAAGCATGCAGCTAAGAAGAAACCTACTTCAAAGCGTGCACGCACTGATTCTGATCATTTCAAGTCCGCGGAAGCAGATATGAAGTACAATGACTGCTATAAGGACAAGACAATCATCATGGAAAGAATGGTCCAGTTAGAAACTCTTGAGGACACATTCATCCCTGAAGTGTTCAAAGATAGAACCTGGACCAAGCTGTTGAACCCAACCGGGGTTGTCTATTCAGAGATAATCAGGGAGTTCTTTTCAAATGCCACTGTCAACGGAGACTGTATTGAGTGCTGGGTACGACACAAGGAATTTGTGATTATGAGAGAGATCATCCAAGATTTTTTGGAAATACGGCCTCCATCTTAGCCAATTGCAGTTGCATATGAGGACAGACTGGGTTCTACTGTTGAGATGATTACACTCCTTGGTGGTGAACCGAAGAAATCATCCATGAACACCATCAAGTTCTCTCCAAAAATGAGGACACTAAGCTATGTGATGATTCACAATCTGTATCCGGTCACCAATCTCACCACTCTATCTGCTCCGAGAACAAGATTCATGTATGATCTCTTTACTCATAAGGAAATTGACATTTATGGCCATATCATGCATGTCCTGAAGAAGAGCATCACAAAGCAAAACTCATGGACTGTGATGCTATTTCCCTCCTTGATCATGGGATTGATTGGCAAGGCAAAGCTCAAACTACCTAGTGGTCTCACGGTTGTTCAAACGGACAACCCCATTGGTGGTCATACACTGACTCGGAGCATTGCTCACATCAAGGGCTCCAAGACTGGTGTGCATACCATCCCACAGCCTCGTGTTGAGCAAGCTGAGGGTAGAGATATAGAGGAGGAGATTGATAGGTTCACCTCAACTCCAGAGCCATCTGCATAGCCATCATCTTCTGCTCCACCACAAGGTTTGAGCAAACTTGATCTATTGCTGGCTAAAATGGATCAAATGTCTACAGTGCTGGATTCTCATGTACAGCACACTGCGGACCAGTTTGCATACCTTCAAGGATAGATCACCGCGCTCTCTTCCCAAATACAAGACTTATCTATGGAGCAAGGCTCGGATTTAAAGTCAGATCAGTTCTAGCCCTTTGGCCATTCCGGTCAGAAAGGGGGAGAAAATTTTGAGAGGGAGCTGGAGAAGAGCTTGCACAGCGTTAGGGGGAGCATAGTCTAGAAACTTAGTAACATTGGTTATTGGTTTTTCAGATGGTTTTTATTCAGTATCTTTTAGTCTTTATAACTGTTTTGTTTTACGGCTTTTAGTTTAAAACTTTGATACTATGTTCTTATTTAAGTATAATTTCAGTAGTTTCTTTTGTGATATTCTCTATGCTTTGTAGCATATCTAGCATGTACCCATGTTGCTTTTGTAAGCTTTAAGGGTTTGTTTCATTGCATATTTTGTAGGCTTTTATGGTTTGTGCCATGCATATTCTGTACCTTGTTTATGCAGCCTTTATGACTGTGTTCTTGAAGTTTAATGTCATTCATTTTACTTTAGTACATCACTCTTGTGCCCTTGTAGGATTGTTCCTAGATGCATATACGTTCTATGCATTGGTTGAGTGATGAACACTCTTCTGCCCTAGTAGGATTGTTCCTAGATGCAAATACTTCGTGTATTTCGCATTGGTTGAGTGTTGGACTTGCAAATGATACTCTTCATTTGAGCTTATCACCTTGCATGTCCGGATGGTCATTCCCTGTGTGAATGAGCATAGTGATCACTTTTGCGTAAGTGATTGCTTGTTTGATCTTGCCATGGTTTATTGTTTTTATTCCATCTTGCTTGATCATGCTATTATTGCTCCATATGCTTTTCAAGTTTTTCTGCATACAATGATATTATTTTGTTGTTGTGTTTCAGGAGATACTTGTTCATATGTTTCAAGAGCTTATCAGAATCTAGAATTAGGTGTGAGTGAGTTTTGCCTTTGTTCCCAAACTCACATTTAAGTCTAGAGTCTGTTTTAAGGTTTTGTCATGGAATAACCAAAGGGGGAGATTGTAAAGTTGTTATTTACAACTATGTATTTTGTTGGCTTTTATTCCGTGCCAAATTTGATTGTAATTATTATCAATCATTTATACCCTATATTTGTTGTGGGATTTGTTGTAAGGGTTGTGTGATAGAGAGAGTGTGTGAAGACTCAAGCATTTGGAGGTTGGAGGATTCTCGCGGGTATGTCACGACCTAGCTTCCCGCGAAGTGAAGCATGTGCCCTGCACGTGCTGGAATGCGAAGAGTCAGGCCAGGTGGAGACAGCTATCTCTCGCGAGTATCTCGCGGGTAAGGCCTTCCCGCGAGACACCCGCGAGACAAACTGTTCTGCTAGCCTGTACTGACTGACTCACACATTTTGCACCTATCCTATATATACCCTCATTACCCACAAATGTTGATGAATACTTTCAGAGAGAAAACCCTAGCCAAACACATTGGGAATTAGAGATTGTCATCCCCACCTTTCTCTATACACTTGCTTGTGGTATCTCCTCAACCCTTCCCTCTCCATTTCCATACCATTGAGAGGTTGATAGCCCAAACACTTACCACACCCTTTGAGAGTGCTGTGAGACGTTTTGGTGCTGCTGGGAAGCACTGGAAGAAGCCTGGAATGACAGATGCAACATGGAGCTTATTGCGGGATCCGGGATGCTAGACTAGACACGGTTCCGAGAAGCCTTGTTGGAGTAGGAGCTTGGAGGGCTTAGGTACATCGGGTAGATTAGGCTTGGAGGGTCTCTTGCTAACCCATGTATCCCAACTGATTGTCTAGTGGATCGATTTCCGCTTGGAGGGCGGCGGAGAGGTTTTTCGCCGAGTTCTTTGGTTTCCTCTTCGAGAACACATCTCGGTGTTTTCTGTCTTTGCATCCTTCTTCCCTACTCTTGTTTGTTCCATTATACTGCTGTGTTGCTTAGTTTATGGATTAGAGTAGCTTACTTGTTCATCCGCTCGCATTTACACTATTCCACACTTTGTAGTAAGTAAGTGTAAAATCTATCGAGCTGTAATTTTTATTGGGGGTCTAAACAGCTCTTGTGTTTTCAACACATTTTCGAGCTTTCACTGCCAAGTTTTCATTCTCATGAAAAACTACATTTCGACTTCTGATCAACTTCTTTTCTTTTGGATCCCATAACTTGTAGCCAAATTCTGCATCTCCATATCCAACAAATATACAAGGAGTGGATTTGCAATCAAGCTTTGATCTTTGTGCCTTAGGCACATGAACAAATTCCTTGCACCCGAATACCTTCAAGTAAGAGTAAGAAAAATCTTTTCCTGTCCATACTCTTTCTGGAATATCAAAATCCAAAGGAACTGATAGAGATCTATTAATTAGGTAGCATGCAATCGCAGCAGCTTCACCCCAGAATGACTTAGGCAAATTAGCCATTCTCAACATGCACCTGATCTTCTCAACAATAGTGCGGTTCATCCTTTCTGCCACACCATTTTGCTGTGGGGTACCAAGAACTATCTTCTCATGTCTAATGTCTTTCTCGGAGCAGTAACTCTTGAATTCATTAGATCTGTATTCACCTCCGTTATCACTACGAAGACACTTCAAAGGCTTCCCTTTCTCTCTTTCTACCATGGTATGAAATTTCTTGAAGTGCTCAAATATCTGGTCTTCTGTTTTCAAATCATAAACCCACAGCTTTCGTGAAGCATCATCAATAAATGTAACAAAATATTTATTGCCACCTAAAGTCTCAACATCAATGGGACCACATACATCAGAATAAACAAGATCTAATACATTCTAGTAGAGGGTATATTAAATGAAACTCTATGTTGTTTACCAAATAAACAAAAGTCACAAGGATTTAGTGATGTACCTTTGGCAAAGGGAATGAGAGACTTCTTTGCCAAAATCTGCAACCCTTTTTCACTCATGTGAGTCAGCCGCCTATGCCACAAGTTAGGCGAAGAATCCTCCTGAGCTGCACTAACAACATCCTTGCACAACTTTACTTGTGTCTTGTAAAGTGTACAACAAATTTTCCCTTTAGCAAACACTAATGATCCTTTACTAAGCCTTCATTTTCCATCACGGAAATAATTGTCATAACCTTCTTTATCAAGAACATGAGTGAAAATCAAATTTAGGCGAATATCCGGAACATGTCTCACATCCTTCAAAATCATGGTGTATCTAGTGTTAGCCCTAACACAAATATCACCAATTCCCACAATGTCAGCAAAACTATCATTGCCCATCTTCACTCTCACAAAGTTTCCCGCTTTGTATGAAGTGAATAACTCCTTTCTAGGAGTGACATGGCAAGAAGCGATTGAATCAATCACCCATTCAACATAAGGATCTGAAACTGTACAACAATCATCTTGTCCTATGGCTAGGACCTCATCTTCCAACACTATAACAGCAACAATGTTCTCATCATCCACCCTTTTCTGATTTTGTTCCTCTTTCTGTTTGTTCTTCCAAGCCTTGCAGTTCCTTTTTATGTGACCTTCTTTATCACAATAAAAGCACTTGAATTTTCCTTTTGATTTTGATCGACTTCTGGATTTACCTCACCCTTTAGAACTTTTACTCTTACTTCTCCCCCTGTTCTCTGTGACAAGAGCACGTGCAATATCCTTGCCCATATCTTTTCTTCTAGTTTCTTCATTAAGCAAACTATGTTTAACCATGGCAAGTTGTAACACACCATTCAGAGCAGAATTACTAAGTGACACTACCAAAGTCTCCCAACTGTCAGGTAAGGAACTCAGAAGCAATAAAGCTTGCAACTCATCATCTATTACTAGCTTCATTGTAACCATCTGATTAACCAAGTCTTGGAACTCACTAAGGTGCTTGGCAATGGATTTACCCTCCTTAAGCTTCAAATTCACAAGCTTTCTAGCAATAAAAGCTTTATTTTGAGCTGTCTTTCTTTCATAAAGACTCCTTAATTTTTCCCAAAGAGCCTCTGTATTTGTTTCCTGAGACACATGGTGAAAAACACTACGTCAATGCATTGTCTAATACACCCGATAGTTTTTCTATTTAATTTCTCCCAATCTCTATCTGACATATCACTAGGCTTGGCACTATCACCCTCAATAAGGTCATGTAAATCCTTGCAATAAAGGAGATCCTCCATCATTGGCTTCCATATCGAATAATTCGATGCCGAGAGTTTAACCATTGTATTCATAGTCATATTCTCCATTTAATTCAACACAAGACAATCAAACCCAAGCAACCAATAGCTCTGATACCACTTGTTGGGGAAAAATCCTAATCCCCTCTATGTCTATGTGTGAATTAAAATATATAATTACCAAACAATAGCAATATTATGGAAACAAAAAAAATTCCAGTAAGCAACACATAAACACAACCACACAAGAATACCAAATCTTACATGGAAAACCCTCTAGTGTAGAGGGAAAAACTATGGGGCAGCTTTGAAAAATATTCACCATGAAATAGAGATTACAACTATCAAGTTTGTGCTAAACTTGAGTTCACAATAAATTGGATATACAACAAGTAAATCTCAAGGAGTAAATACAATCTCACCACAAAACTAGTAGCAAAATCTTCCTTTGAATACTCCAACTCTCCATGGTTGTAGCACTCAAAAACTCCATGAAAGCTCCACCAATTTATCTTCCTTGCGTGTAACTTGCACAAAGAAAAAATGCCTCATTTTTCTTTTTCACTCTCTCACACTCTCATTGTGTTTCTTTCTATTTCTTCACACGGGCTACACCTCTCAAATGGCTAAATATTTTTGTGTTTTTGCTCTCTCTAGAACTCACACAATGACCGAATGATGGCTCTCTCTGCTTCAGCTTTCACTGTGTGTTTCTCTCTGTCACACACACTAGCCGAATGGCCTTTTTTTCTTTCTTTGCTTTTTCTTCAACATGTACAACACGCTTAGGATCACTTCTCATTAAGAGAAGTCAGACCATGCTTTTTGCTTCACCCAATTTTCTTTCTTCCTTCAGCATGTTATACATGCTTGAGTCAAGTCTCATTAAGAGGCAATGCTGACTTGAAGACTTTTGGAAGCAAGCTCATAAATGAGCTTTGACAAGGCATGTGGGAAGCAAGTAGGCTGGACTCCAAGGGTGTCACGTGCACCCAACATAATTGGCAAAAGCTAAGCTTTTAGTAGAGGAGAATCAATGCGCTTGTCCTCTGCTTTCATCTTCGGTTTGCTTGCCCTATTTTTTTTACCTCCCTTTTTGTGTGAAGCATGAAACACACCGTTTCACAAGCTCTCTCACGGCCCAATTGGTTTTTTTTTTTTTTTTTTTTTTATTTACACCTCTAAGCTTTTTACAAAATTTAATTTATAGTCTGTTTGGCATAAACTTTTACCTTTTAATTTTTATGTACAACTTTTTAAAACCTCACTTTTTTCTTACTTTTTAAAGATATAAGTATACTTTTTAGTTGCAAAATTTTTTTAGCAAAAAGCTAGATAAGTTGTTCCCAAACGAATTCTTAGTCTAATAACTTCACTCTTAGCAAAAAATTGTCGGTAAGTATGCAATTAACTAACTGTAGGGGAGAAATTTGTTTCAGCCCCTTGCAAGCTCATTGTCCTCTTTGGGTAGCCAGGCCCGCAAGGTTTTGTCCTCTTCGGCCGAGTGTAGGCAAGCCAAGGAGGGTTTCATAGTCTCAGCCCCTTCAAACTATTGGAGATCTTTATTTTCCTTTCTCTTCCATAGGATAAGAATATATAACCATACTATAATCTCCACATTACAGATCAAAGCTCTATTACACATTTACGAACAATAACTAAAAATCATGAGCCTCTACATAATACATGAATATATTACAAAACTCTGATCAAATTACACAAAGTCACAATCTTATCCAGAATAAGGACCTTAACATCAAGTCTAGGCCTACCACGCCAAAGGCTAACAAATTTCAAGCGACCCACCTCCAATAGAATTAATTAAGGTCTCGTTGAACATAGCAAGATCAAGACACTAACCATTTACAGCAAAAGTCTCCAAATTTAATATAGCACTCTAATCATCACCAAAGAAGTAAACTCCATACCCAAGGTATAGCTAATAAATCTGAAAAATTGTTAGAGAGTGGGATAAGCTAATACCCAGTAAGTAGCATAATTAATGGGGGTGGCGGAAATGCAAATTTCATTTTCAATAATAATAATATGACAAGAATCATTAAATAATGAAACCACAAAGCTTCTCAAAATAAATACCTTGAAACTATATACTATAATCTGTGAGCACTAATAATATAATTCCAAAGTCATAAAATCTAACATACGGTAATTTATCTCAAATATACCACACTATCACATAGACCGGTCAGGGGATCCACCCATTCACAACTAGCATGATATTGTCCTCTCTGGTATGCAGACTCTTGGCCCCATGGACAGCAGCCTCACCCATACCCTCAAGGTTTTTCTCTCCCCCCATGGGCAGCAGAGAGAACGCTTCAAATAGGACCTCTCTTGCATATGGTCTCTTGGCCCCATGGGCAGCAGCCTCATCTACACACAATTAAGGAACCTCTTCCCCCCATGGGTAGCAAGAAAGAACGCGTCATCCAAAGTGAAAAAGCACTGACCTAGATTTGATTCCATTGTTACAAAGACTATAGAAACCAAATCAGGTGATCACCGGGAAATCACACATGGCATGGTGTTAAATCCACATAAGCTCAAAGGTTACATTACTTTGCAACACATAGTTTATATCTAGATAATTTCAGAAAAACCTTAAATAATCTAACTTCCACTAAGTTTGTAAGGTTTTCAACTTCATTCCTGTCAAAAGATTTTCTATCAATTTCTCACATAACAAGATAAGATAAGCATCTTTAAATTTTCTAATATACCATAAAATCCATGATTTCCTTATCAAAGTTTAAATAAAATATGCTCATCTTTCCATAACAACAATTCGTGCATTTCCCCAAATGCAATACCAAATATGATGCATTTTCATATATATATATATATATATATTAAGGTTACGACACAATAGTTTTTAAGGAAAACATAGTTTCCATAGGTAGTTTCCAAAAGTGTGTCTAACCCAAAAACAACATTTATGCAACATGATTATTTTCCAAAAAATCCCATTAAGAAACTACTTACCTTGCAACCCGCCAAAAGCCTAATTCTCCAAGCTCCAAAGGAGATTAGCTAGAACCTAAATAATATCAAGAAACCTTATCACAATAAGTATAGAGCTTGAAACTATATCTAGCTACAATTTAGGAATTGTCAAATAAGCACTTAATTAGGAAAGCCTAGTATTTAACCTCATCAATAATAATATATTACACTTCCAAAGTTTCTCAACAAATTGATTCATAAGGCATAAACTCCAATTTATAAAGTTAACCCATTTAATATCATCTCTAACATTATGACTAGCTTCCATAAAATTTACACTACATCATTAAGAGACCCATGAAAGCAAAATCAAAATATCCTGCAAAACAAGAAATTTAGAACCTCAACTAACTCCAAATAAACCCAATAGCAATGGAAAAATTAGATTTCCCAACCATCACATGTTATAACTCAAAACCCCTAAATTTTCCACCATACATAAACCTTAGATAGTCATCATTAACACAAACCATGAACCCACTCATCAAATAATTCCACCAATATAAAACCCATACATATAAACACATAAATATCACTTCCAATGCTCATAAATCACATGGTTATCATTATTAAAGCTTAGATAAAAATAACATCAAGCAAAAGTGTAAAACCCACTAAAAGGATTAGAAATTTTTACCTCAAAACAAGGATGTGAAGGGGTTTCTAGGTTCTCAAGGATTTTCCAGTGACATTGGCAGAAAAATGATGATGGAGATGGTGGCATGGAGGTACCAGTGGGAGAGGATGAGAGTGATACAGAGGAGTGTGTTTAAGTGAAAAGAAAAGAAAAAGAAACAAATGAGAGATAAGAGATGGCCGGCCAAAGAGAGTAGAGATATTAGTGAGATGAGTGATGGGGGTTAAATGGGATAGGTGGGCACATGTGGTCCAAATAAAATCTGACCATTACCTCTTTTTTTTTCTTTTTTCTTTTTTCTTTTTTTTTTTTTTTTGTGTGACTAGGACATTACATACTGCCACGTCATATTTAATTTTAAAAAAAATTTAAAAATAGTCCTCAACATGATTAAAAGGGAAAAATTGCCATCTGACACCAATCCCCAGACTATATAGTTAGTTGGCAACGTTTTGAAACTATATACTAAACTAGCATCTCGAGTTTCAGAGACTTGACTTCCCCTAAAAACTCAAGCCTCAAAGGCTCGATTTCCGTGTTCTAATTTGGTTTTTTTCCACGTGGAGTCCACTTGGAACTCGACCCTTAGAGGCGTGAGTTCCATATCGACCCTTAGAGACTTGATTTTCGTGTTCTGAGAATGACGTGGTTTATCCACGTGGAATCCACCTGAAAATCGAGCCTTAGAGGCTCGGTTTCCTAAAAGCAAAATTGAGCCTTAAAGACTTGATTTACAAACTGTGGTAGATATTAATCCACGTGGTTTCTTTGGGTCCCTATTCCTCATAAATCTCATTCAGATCCCAGCTCTCTCTATTGTGGGTCTCTTGGGCATTTAGTGAAGAAAACCTCTCTTCACTCTTGTACTCTCCCTCTCTCACTCTCTCTCTTTCACACTCTCATACAATCATAACACTCACATTTACACATCCTCATGTCAGGTAAGGGCTTTAGAACTTCTAACAATAGTGTATCTAGTTGTTAGTGTATATATTTGCTAGGTTTTTATAAAAAGTAAAAATTATTTAAGACATATTTTTATTGTTAGGTTTTTATCATGGGTATGTATCATGACTATTTTTTTTTTTTTTTGGTCTGATTTTTTTTTTTTTTTTTTTTGGTTCGAATTATTTGAAATTTTGTAATGGGGGTGAGTTTTCTCTTTAGCTTTTTTTGGTTTGAATGATGTGATCATGGCCGATGAGACTTGTGCAATTGATTTTCAAAAGTTACCACTTGAGGTATGTCTTACTCGCTCTACACCTGTTAAATTCAATGATGAAGAGGTTAAAGAGTTTGAAAGATATTTGGAGGCTACACCACTCTTTCCTCCTTCAATGCAACCAAAAGTGGAAGACCTAAAATCATGTCAGCCAACATCTCCACCAGAGGAACCTCCTAAACTTGAGCTCAAACCGCTTCCATCAAATTTAAGGTACGCTTTCTTAGGCCAAGACTCTACTTTTCCAGTTATTATTAACAATTCTTTGAGTGATGTAGAGGAGGAAAAGTTGCTGAGAATCTTGCGGGAACACAAAATGGCTTTGGGTTGGACCATCTCTGACATTAAAGGAATTAGTACTTCAATTTGCACACATAAGATTTTAATGGAGGATAACGTCTAGCTACAGACGTTAAATAAAGCGCTTTTGGGAGGCAACCCAAGTTTTTTATTTTTATGTCTATGTTTTTATTTTTCATTTTTTTTATTTTTTTTTCTTTATCTTATTGTTTTTCTTTCATTTTGTAGGAATAAAGAGACCAAAGAAATCTTCAATGGGTACAAGGCTGCACCTCAAGGAAAAATATTCAATTAAAAATTAGGGGAGCATCTCTTCTCCTTTCTCATTCTTTTAATTAGTTTTTCTTCCTTTTTCCCATTGAGGACAATGTGAAATTTAAGTTTGGGGGAAGGGAATTTATTTTATTTTTAATATTTCAAAAAAAAAAAAAAAGCCTATGATAAGATTATGGTTGAATTTTCTTATAATTTTTAGGAATCATTCTCATTGCTTAAGTCCAGTTGTTAATTCTTTACTTGATCTTGTTTAATTTGATATGATCATTAATCATTGTGCATAACTAGAGAAGTTTTATGTGAATTTTGTAAATTTGGATGATCTCTACTTATTCTAGAACTTGTTGAATAACTCTCATGGAGAAATCTTATACAGAATGTTACTTGGGAAGTGATTTAGGCATTCTTTGAATCGATTGAGCCTTTCAAGCTTACCTCTTTATTTTCTTTATCCCTAGTTACCCAATTGATCTATTCTTACACTGGGTTGAAGAAAAGAGAAGATATATGAGTGTTTGGGGGGAAAAAAAATAGAGAAGAAGAAGAAAAAGAAGAAGAAGAAAATTGTACAAAGTTCCATTTACTCCAATGTTTTGAGTTGCTTAGTAACTAGGGGTATTCATTATCAATGTTTACTCTTACGTCAAACCGTAACTTGAAATATGAGTATGCAAAAGCACTTCAAGTTTGTGACTTGTTGAGTAACTGGGTGCATCCATCACAAATGCCTGCATTCACGTCAAAAGATAAGTGACGACTTGAAGTAAGAAAAAAAAAAGAAAAAAGAAAAAAAAAATTTGATAAAGAGAGATATTTTGAGATATTCAAAGGACTGAGAAAAATTTATATTTTAGAAGTGAGAATGCTCTATTTGCTTGAACCTTATCTTTTCTTTATAGCCCTCACCATAGCCATACATCACAAGCCTAATAAAGACCTATTGATCTTGGGTAATATTTTGTTTTATATTAGTGGAGAGTGATTTAAAAAGCAAGTTTATGGAGTTTTTAGAGATCTGTACTTATTTACTTGTTTGCATAAAACTATCCGGGAAGCTAATGATGAAGTGAGAATGATAATGCGATGGAGTTGAGTTTTGAATTAACTTTTGGACTTGATTAATTTGGAATGATTCTTTTGAATTATAAGCTTTATGCAGATCTTTGAGGCAAGACAAATTTTATTTATTTATTTTTTCTTTTCTCTTTTTGCTCAAGGACTAGCAAAGTTTAAGTTTGGGGGAATTTGATAAGTGTAATTTTTACATGATTTTTATTATCCTCTTATTTATTAAAATTGTTAGTTTTCCTTTATTTCTTTTGATTTGATTTGATTTTTTACTTATATTTATCTATTCATTTGTGCTTTGAATGATTGAGAAGATTTCAGATTAATCCACATCTTGTAGATGTAAATTGGTTGACTTGAAGACCCAATTAAATTTAAGTCCAATTCGGATTAGAATTCCAGCCCACACATCAGTTAGTATTTTTAGTATAACTTTCGGTTCAGATGTCCAATCGAGATGATTCAAGTTGGGCTGGAAAGTTAACTTAAAGGGCTACAACTTTGTAGTTTACCAAAAGTCCGAATTTTGACGTTAAATGGGCCAAAATCGTCGGTTAAGTGAAGCATAAAAATCTGGGATTTTCTCCAAACGGGAATTCAACTTGTAATAGGATTCCTTGACCTCTTTAAAGGCTCTTTAGGGTAAAAAGAAGGGAGTAGAAACCTGAGAGGAAAAGGGGGCTGCCGCATAGAAGAATTTGCTTTTAGGAGTCTTTCTGAAGAGGAGGATCTGAGGACAAAGGCGAGAGCTTCATGTTGATCAACCAATGCAGATGAAAGACATAAGTTTTATTTGTTTTTTTTTCAATTTTATTATGAACTAAATTTTATTTTCTAAAGCGTTGATGTAGTCTAGCAATGAACACACAATTTATTTTCTGAGTTATTTTATTTTTAATATTTCCATGATTGAGTGTTTAATTCTTATTCTTAATGCTTTCTATTTTTACAAATTATAGTTTGATCAATTGAATTACAATGAGACCGAGAGGTGATTTGTTATTTTAGTTCTAGAATTAAACACCATTAGTTGAGCGAAAGTAGAGATGCTTTACCGCGACTAGTGTGATTTTTCAAAAAATTCAAAGTACGTAATGAGTCTCCAATTAATTAAATTCACATAGAGATATGGAATTGTTAGTTGAAGATATTTTTGATATTATTTGGGAGAAGATATTGAATACTTAAGGAATTTTTAATCATCAACTGGAGATTATTAGAATTTAATAATTAGGAAGAATAAATTGTGTGGGATTTGTTAGGTGAAATCAACTGCTCTAGATCCATTCTTATCATATTTTTACACTTTTAGATTTTTACGCTTTGTTAATTTTTTTTATTCATAAATTTATTTTTATTAAATAGTTTAATTTAATTCAGATAGTAGAACGTTCCATCTATTTTCGATTTTCCAAATAGTACTTAATTTAGTGAATTTCGGTATTCAATAACATAGTTAATCCCTGTGGGTTCGACATTCGTTTTCTAAAAACACTTTACTACTTGTTACGATTCTGTGCGCTTGCAGATTATTTTACGCGAACACTTACCATTATAATCATTTTAGCACCCTCGCGATCGATGAACCTCCGAGTTACCCTATGAAACCAGTCGAAGTACTCATTATGAAGAGGTATATCAACAAGCACTGCATGACACCGCAGTTCAAATCGATTACCCCAATCGATGATAGCCCAACACATTTCTGCATCCAATCGACACCGACCTTCCCCCTCAAATCAATCCCATGAAGCACTACATCAGTATTAACAAGTTAGGGAATTTCCTAGACCATCCCAAACTGACGAACGGCACGATCCGATATGTTTCTTTATTAGGTGGAAACATATAAGCGGCACCGTTGCCATCCACACTGCCCTTCCTGCAGCGCAGTATGTAGGAAGGTCGCTTAATTCAACTTCATACGGTTGCCACACCACCTATAGCAGCCAAACAAAAGGTAGTAAACACATTAGGCAACTATCCATTTTTTTGAGTAATAGAAAATTATAATGTGTATATTTCAATGTTCACCAAAGCTATATCCTGTTCCTAAACATGTAAAAAAACACATTTTTGTACCTAGTCTGGCAACATTGAAGCTATTTGCTCGCGATACCAGCACAAAAAGATATTGGAGGGCCTGTTTTTCTTGTTTGGGACTCACAACCACCTACAATCAAGAACGAGAGGATCAATATCTACAACTTTCCTACAAACATACTCTTATGATTAAAACTATAATGTAATTAATCTATAATATAATCAAGTTACATGGTTAGGTAATGATCACAAAATGTATATGAGGTGTCTGAGGTAGAGACTTACTTCAGGGATAATGGACCACATACTGGAGGACCATAAACACCTACTTGAGGGCCACGCTTAACACTTGGGCACAAAAATGGGAACCTGGCCCATGCCCAATACTGGACCAACAGCAAGGACCCACTAATCTGACTGGCTGTCTTATCGCTTGCGCCGCATAACTCTCTATACAACCATGCAAGGCAAGCACTTCCCCAACATTACCTTCGTGGATTGCGAAGGTCTTCCAATAACTGCACCCACATTAGATGCACCCTATCGCTAGATTTGTCCATGAAGATTATGTCCCCCAGTAGTGCTAGAATGTAGCACTGTGCATACTTATGCACCTGATCCTCTTCAGTATTAGGTGGCAATGGAACTGCAACTTGCTCCAAAATCCGTTTGATGACAATCCTTTAGCCGTGCAGCACCGTTGTATTATCCAAAGGAACACTAAAGCCAAGGAAGTCCCAGCACACATTCCTCCAAACTTTCTCAGTGCTCCCAATTACAACCTCGCCATCAACAGGAAGCCCGAGAAGAACCTCCACATCCTGCAATGTAATGGTCACCTCACCATGTGGCATGCGGAAGGTGTAAGTCTTGGGCCGCCATCGCTCCACTAAGGCTATTATTAGCCTATGATCAATCTCCCCACCTAGGGTCCTGAGGAATCCCTCCAAACCAACTCCATTAATTATGTCAACCACACGGTCATCCACCATTGGCTTTAGATTGTTAAACTCTTCATTATGGCTAAGGCAGGTAAGTGCCCCCGGATCCTGCACACGACAGAACCATGGATTAATATAGAATTTACATAAAGTTATACTACGGAAAGTTATACAACATAATGTGTGTCTACATTCTATAAATGAAATGGGGTACCATATGAAGGATAGAATTCAAAACATAACATTTGGTTTAAGTGTTGTGTTTTACCTGCCCATTCCAAATAGTATTTGACCGATGTTGAGCTTGCATAGTCAACACCGAATCATCAATGGGTCCAAGCTGTGTAGCCTCAATCCCGTCAACATTCGCAGCAACCATACTGCACAAGAATGATAAGCAGTTAGTTTGATAAATGAACACACAAGCTGATATAGCAAAGTGGATAAAATTTTCAATCACCACCAAAAAAAAAACCCAAGTCATTTAGGAATTCATGAGAAAGCTATAATAGTCCATACACGGTGGAGTTGAATTGCATTACAATAAAAGCTGGGTTTAACCATAAAAAAGCTGCATTACAACAAAAGTCAATGACGCGGTGGACTTGAATTGCATTACAAGGAAAAATTATTTGTAAACTGTTTCTAAGTTTTCTACACTATAGGAGAAAGATATCAAAAAAGGAAGTACTTTTTTTTTTTTTTTTTTTTGATATCAAAAAAGGAAGTACAGAAATTGGGTAATACATTTCCTAGGGTCAATAGAGTGTGAACCAATTTTTCAAGAATTGAAAAAAAAAATTTAGAAGAATTCAAGCGTTGAATTTGATAAATAAATACGTCAAGTCATCAAGTTTAGTATATATCATGCCAATGTTGTATAATGATAAAGTTCATGTAACTTTTATCAAGTCATGTGGATCTCTTATGTTCTTTGGACATGTTGGCAGAATCATTTTTGTTTGGTTAAAATTCATAGTGTATTCATTTATCCTTAGAGTTAACATAGTTTGACAGTTTTTCGTTTCAGGTGAAATAAGACATGGGTACATCAGCACCCAGATCCAACAACTGATGAATGGTCTTCAATAATTACAGCCACTTCAGAATCTGGCATACTTGATTTGGCCTCCAAAGGAACTGGAAGTTTTATCTTTGGCGACAACCTCCTGACTTCCTCAGTTGTGTAGATGAAAATCTTCCTTACTATGCTGCAGAACTCATTGCAATAGATATAGGAAAATAAAATCAACTCCACTATCAAAGAATAAAATTTGAAGTAATGGTGGCAAGTAACTCTACATCTCTACCTGTAATCCCAAGAGCATTTTGTCTATATAAGTCTGGCTCAGCAACCCATATATTAAAGCAGAAATCAACTGAAGATAACACTGGAACATACCAAGTTCATACCCCAAAGGGTTGAACATGAAGATCTACCCGAATTTTCTTACTTTTATTTTTTTTTTTTTTTGCCCAATAGAGCAAGGATGATGTGTTTAACACAATTTACATTTACTGGAAATTAAGGTGACCTTGCAACAAAAAGATAATGACAGAACAATAATGGAACTCCAACATACAATCTAGAGAGAATAATCTTGATATGATGAGCTTAGACTATCTACTTTTACATAATTACTTTGGGGTGCAGGAATATGATTTGAGTAGTTGTGAATATTTCCACATTTCATGGTCCAATTTATTAGAGTCACGATCAAATGAAATCCAATTATTGGTGAGTGCTACACCATTGAACATGAGCCACAGGTTCAACTGAAGCTCAATTCATTCTTCAAGTTGAAAGACAAGTGACAGATATGGGTAAATATGTGCTGGGGACTTAGCAAAAGTAAGAGAGACCGAGAGTGGAAAAATCAAGTAGAAACTCAAATGAACTTACTGCCATGGGTCATCCCCAACCAACATCACATCTTCATCATCAGTGTATAAAACTTGCCACGAATTTTCCTCTAGCTAATATTGTTTTATATATGTTCATTACTTTCTAATTTTGTTTCTAGACAGGGAATTCTTGTACTAGAACTAATTGATTGTCATTGCACTTTGGCTTTTTTTGTTTCATTATTATCACAGGAAAGAAAATCAATTTGAGGGATATTTTCTATTTATTTGATGGTAGGAACTTAGGTCAATTAGTGAAGAAAAATTCGTAAAAAGTCAGAAGATAATGGAGAATGTTTTCCCTTATTTTATTTTTGAAAATATTGTCCTACCTCCTGCCAGCATAAATTGGTACTTCTAGGTTCTTGATGTGCCTTGAGATGTGTTAAGAGCATTTTTTTTTTAAAAAATTTATAAATGAAGAGTATGCGTTTATTTTCTGAATATCAATTGTCATTTCCAAACACATTGAAAATTGAAGAAAGCACGGCTTTAGTGAATAGTGAAGTAGAAGTGGCTCTTCATCACTGTTACCTTGGGTTGCTTTAACCGGTTATGTAGTGATTGATTCTATGTCTAAACATACAGATGTCTTGTTAATTGGAGCATTCATTTTGGTCTGTTAATAAATATCTGATGTGCTGGTTATTTGTTGAGGTTATCGAGGGGCATGGATTAACCTATGAATAAGGATAGTTAAAAGTTTGGAAATGAGTGTTAAATGACATTGACTCTCATATGAAAAGAACATTTAATGAAGCACAGAGGAGTTGTGAGATGACAACAACACAACCAAAACATAATTCCTTAGTCCACGTTTATGTGTAGGCGCTGTTTTGTGACCCTATATTTAGGCAAAATATTTTGAATGCCTAGTACTAGTTTTTAACTTATGCTTAGTTTTGTGGTTCTTACTACCATTACAATGGAACCCACTGCTATAACATTGATCTCACTATATGCCAAATCAAATTTAACTCTTACAAGCTATTGCTGAAATGAAATGCATATCACAGAACAATGCATAGAAATTTGATAGAAAAGTAGGTTACTTACCAGCCAAAAAAAGTGAGTAGGTAAAAGCTTTATGGGAGGGTCCACGTTTTCCTTTGTTGAGTCCAAAACTTTTGAATTTTCTGTCGAAGAAGGTGGTACTTTTTATTCATTACGTATTATTGAAAAAGGTCGAGATTCTTCACGCTCTATCACTATGGGGAAGGAGAGTGCCAAGAGGCTGTTGTTTAACGTGGAAGAGTTGGCATCCAAGCAATCACCTGTGCAGTTCTCTAGAACGTTTAGGGAAGGAAATAAGATTTTTATTATTCAGTTGGGCTCCAATGCTCGTGGAAATTTTTTGCTTGTTTCTGAACTCATTCATGGACGACGAAGAGGGTCCATAGTAATACCGGAAGGAAAATTAGGGAAAGGGTGGAGTTGTTTGGTCTTCACCTAAGGAAGACATTAGAAGATTCTCTTCTCCGACAGGGTCATTCCGAGACTAGTAACAGTGATGTTAGGACATATGTGTGTTCACTTGTTAAGAACATATGTCACTTATTTATGTAAATTGGCTAATCCTTTTGACAAAACGCACTCTACTTGTAATTGGGTAGTTCTAGGTGTTTTTAATACTTCAAGAAACAAGGTTTCAAGATCAAGTGTTGAAGTCATCAAGTCTGTCCAAGAAAAAGCAAGCTGAAGTGCAAGCTCATTAATTCTCGACACCTGCTCGATAGCTACCTCGACACCTGCTATCTGTTGAGAATTACAAAATCAGTTTTTCTGATTTGATTTCCTTGGGATCTGTGAATATGCTTTTGGGCATTCTTTTCTTCTAACCCTAAACATATAAAATGATTGTTTTAAGAGCCGTCAAATTGTACACAAGTAGCAAAAGTATTGAGCAATCTTTGTTTAAGCAAATTGTGATCAAAAGACGAAGTTCTTGACCTAGTTCATCTTCTCTCAAGAAGTTGCTTTGTATTTGCACCATAGGGTTTTGTAACCAAGCATCTTCCTAATCTTCATCGTGTATGATGAACTGAAGAACTTTGCAGCCAACCTCTCCTTCTTAGTTGGTGTTTAAATTCGTGTACTGGGATCAGCGCATTGGTTAGTCACGTACTTGGGAGTCGTGCATCAAAGGTGGAAATTGTCACTACAGATCAAGTCCAATTGGGTATTGGGGTAAGGGTTCAACTGTAAGTTGGTAAGGTACTTGGGATTCTTTTACTTGTAACCGCTTGATTTGATAATAATGGAGTTTCGGGAGTGGTGACCTAAAAATCACCCGGTGGGGTTTTTGCCGTTAGGATTTTCCCCATTCGTAAACAAATCACCGTCTTATTTAATTTCCGCTGCATATTTAGTTTTTGGTGATTTGTTTGTGCTTCCACACAATTGCATGATAAATTGATTAATTAATAACTTGGCTAATTAATTAATTGGTTTAATCACAAGGGGTCATTCAGATTATGGCCTATCAAGTGGTATCAGAGCAGGCACACTCTGATTAGGTTTAATATTTGCTGTGTTGATCCATTGACCCCTGTTTGTCATGGATAGAGGACAGTCATTAATTATACCTCCTTTATTTGATGGCACTAACTATGCATACTGGAAAGTACGCATGAGAGCTTTCTTGCAGTCTTTAGATGAAAAGGTGTGGCAAGCTGTAGAGATTGGCTGGACCAAGCCAAAAGAAGAATCGGCCGATTAGGATGACGTAAAGATCAAGGCGGTTAACTTCAACAGCAGAGCGTTAAATGCCCTATTTAGCGCAGTCACCAATGAGGAGTTCAAGAAGATATCCTCAACTGAAACTGCCAAGGAGGCTTGGACCATCCTCTAGACAACCTATGAAGGAACAAAGGCTGTCAAAGATTCAAAACTTCAGAGGCTCACTACAAGCTTTGAAGAAATTAAGATGGAGGAGGATGAGTTGTTTGATGAGTTCTATGCCAAGCTCAAGGACATAGTGAACTCAGCCTTCAATCTTGGGGAAACCATCCCTGAACCCAAGATTGTAAGGAAGGTATTCACATTTCTACCTGAGAGATTCCATGCCAAGATTATGGCGATAGAGGAATCAAAGGACATTGACAAGATTCCTTTGACTGAGCTGGTTGGAAACTTGCAAACCTATGAGATAGGGTTATCTAGGATTGGCAAGTCAAGTAAAGGCAAAAGCATGGCCTTGAAGGCAAAGAGCAGTGACACAAATGAGTCTTCCGATGATGAAGATTCCAAGATGAAGTCCTACATTACCCGGCAGTTCAAG
Organism: Quercus ilex subsp. ballota; assembly: GCA_032727855.1. NCBI lineage: Eukaryota > Viridiplantae > Streptophyta > Magnoliopsida > Fagales > Fagaceae > Quercus > Quercus ilex. Next base: position 57,446,723 of record CM064909.1, on the reverse strand, counting down.
AAGTTTATGAAGAATGCCAATGGAAGGAGCTTCGACAAGGACCGCAGGCAGTCCAATTCTTCTCAGTTTAAAAGCCAAGACAAAGGGAAGAAGGATGCTAAGGAGGGCGGTCAGTACACTATTCCCGCAGGACCAAAGCGCTTTGGGTGTCATAGGTTCGGACACATGAAACATAAGTGTCCTACATATCTCAAGAGCATTGGGAAAAGCAAGGCACTTGATGCAACCCTAAGTGACACTGAACCTGAAGATGATTCCGACAATGAGGATGACGGAATCTCAAATGCCTTCACTGCCACAGTCAATCCTACTAAAGGGATTGTTGAAGAAGTGGATGAAGAAGAAGAACTGGTGGAGTCCAAATTTGAGAAGATGGATGATCAAGATGATATCCATTCAGCCTATGAGAAGCTTTACAAGCTCTTTGAAAAGCATGAGAAATTATATAGGCTGGCCACCAAGAAGCTCAGTGATGTGGAACTTGATCGTGAAGAGTTGTCCACAAAATTTGATGAGGCGAATCAAACTATTGGAGCACTGAGATTTGAGAACAACTTTTTGGCTGAGAAGACTAGGAAACTTGAAGCGGAGCTGTTTCAAGTCAGAGCTCAACTGGAGAGGACTTCAAGTGCAAAGCTTGATGAGATGCTTAGCAATTAGAAATCTGCTTCGGATCGAACTGGCTTGGGGCATGGTCTTTCTTTCTCTAATACTGCTTCTACTAGCAATACTGTTTTTGTTTCTCTTGCTAATAACACTGAAATTGAGAACACTGAGGTTAAAACTGAATTAGCTAGTGAGAACCTAGACAAGAATAAATCTATCTTAGGAGCACCCCCTAAGCAAAATAAGAAAGATGCTAAAAACCCTAGGGCCAAGAAGGCTAACTCTTAAAAGCCTAAACAAAAGAAGCAGCATCACTGTCATCATTGTGGAGCTACTGCTCATACTCGACCAAATTGCTATAAGTGGTTAACCACTCAACAAAGCAATGGCATGATAGCATCTGGAAGCCAAAATCAGCTTCAATCCTCTCTTGCTCCTCTTGGAGATCTTCTAAAAGCCCTCATGTTCCTTTCGAACTTGAACGGTCTCAATTCTTCCCCCTCACCGCCGGTTCAAGGGTTCAATCAAAGGAAAGGTTCTTCCAATGTGTGGAAGAAAAAGGACTCTAAGTGATTTCATCACTTTCTTTTCCCCTTCTGGTTTTTCTTGTTTGTTGCATTGCTTGTGTGTTTTTCTTTTCTGCTGAGTCAGTCTAGTTTTTGCTTTGCTTTGATAACATGTTTTTGTTTGTTTATTTTCAGTTTTGTTTATTTTGTTTTTGATATAAAAATAAAAAAAAAAATTGAAAAATCAGAAAAATACAAAAACAGTGTGTGTTTTGTGTACTTTGGTATTTGTATACCTTGGATGGCCAATGAAACAAAGTTTTCTAAACTTTGTATCTCTTGTAGCTTAGATGAGCATCTCTATGCACAACTAAGCAAGTGAGTTTTATGGCTCTTGTTTGTGATGAATAAGATTAAGTTATCTCTTAAACTTAACACTTTTATCACTCTTTTTGATGGGTAGGACTAGAAAATCCTATGAGAAAGGCATAAATGACCATCTCACCACTGTTGCCCGCCAATCATAGTATGACACCTGTATGCTTCAGCATAGCAAAAGTGCAGTGTCAAAGACATCCGTATGCTTCAGCATAGCAAAAGTGCAATGTCTATACTTAACATGTTGGGTATTTCTTTTCTCTCTTTTTATGCCCATGCATGATATGCTTAAAAGAAAATATGCAAAGAAAATATAAAGCTAAAAGATTAAAATGCTTTAAACATGATTGCAAGCTTGTTTTCTAGGAGATGTGGGAGTCATAGGATGTACCTCGAAGGTGATAGTCCCCATCAAACAGTTATGATTGTGTGTGAGTTAAAGTTATTTACTCATATCTCAGATCGTCATAACATGTATACATATATGAAATCTTGCGATATTTTTCACACACAACACGCAATATTCTTTGCTACTCTTGATACATGTGTAGGTACAATGTGATTTGGCCATCACAAAGGTTTTACATGTGCTAATATATGCTCACTAAACTGTCTTGACTTGTTTTTCAAATATAAAATTGGTTAGACTTGTTTAGTGTGTGTGTGTGTTTTTGAGGATCCATGTACTAAAATTTCTTGATTGAGAGATGATTTTGAGAGCTTAAAATGTTGATTGGATCTTTGGTTGAGGTGTATGATGGATTGCATTCATGTCTGTGTTTTTCTCTTCTCAAAAAACTGCTTTTAACTAATGGCTCGACACCTCCTTGACACTTGGTCATCTGTCAAGCTTCTCAAGCCTTTTCTTATCGCAATCTCGACACCTGTCTCGACACCTGATGGATCGATCGAGAAATCTTTTGTCTTCTCGATACCTTCTCGATACCTTGTCGATCGATCGAGCTTCTGATCTTTGAAATTGGTCTTGTACCTCGACACCTCTCGACACCTGAAGCTATCGAAGGCCAAATCCTCGACACCTTTCTCGACAGCTTCCTCGATACCTCTCGACACCTCAGCTATCAAGATTTACTGAGGTGTCTATATAAGGTCTTGTCGCGATTTTTCTCTCATTCTCTCGATCTCTCTCGATCTGTCCGAAGGCTTTTCATCTCCCAACCACTTTTCTCTCACTCAAATCTTCAAACCCTCTTCATTTTCGGTCTTCCCTTGCTTCAATCACTTGGTAAGATCATTTTTCCCTTCTTTTTTCATGCATTTCATGTTTTGAAACCTAGGTTTTGGGATTTTTGGAAATTTTTGGGGTTTTTCAAAATTGATGAGTTTTTCTTCAAATTTTGGGTTGGGTTTTCACTAAAATGTGTTCAAAATGTCATACATTGCATTTCATGTGCATTATAATGGTATTTACATGCATTTAGATGTGTGTTCTATGTTTGTGTGTTGCTAGGGTTGGATTGGGCTGAGCCCATGATGTTTTTTCCTTTGCATGTCACATGTTCATGCATTCCCATGCATACGTACTTGTTGTTCAATATATCTCATATATATGAACTGTTTTGGGACTTTTCTGATTGTCTCCCTCTCTATATCTTTCTCATTCTTTTAGGTTAGTAGTGTCTATGGCACCCAAACGTAAATCCACTTCGGCTCAGAACCCTCTACGTTCTGGAGCTTCCTCTTCTTCTGATTCTGCTCCTCTTAACCTTCGGTTCCATGATGGAGATGCCCACAAGGAATTTTCTGAGAACTTTTCTAGACGAGGTGTTCATTCGGAACGCCAAGTCATTTTGGCGGACTTCGCTGACACTGACCTTCCCTCTGTCATTCACAGTAGGGGATGGGAGTCACTGTGTGACGTCCCGGTCACTTGTCCTCTCATGCTCATTCAAGAGTTTTACTCCAACATGCACTGGATTGATCGTTCAGTACCTCTCTTTTTCACTCGCGTTCGAGGTACGCGCATCCCTGTTACACCGCAGCTAGTTGCGGATGTACTTAGGGTTCCTAGGATAGATTTTCCTGACTATCCTTCTTGTGAGCGTCTGCGGACTGTATCCAAAGATAAGCTCATCTCTGCCTTTTGTCAGCGTCCTGCTGATTGGGGTGAGCATAAGTACACATCATGTAGGCCTTTTGCTAAAGGTCCTAGATTCTTAAACATGGTGATGACCTTTGTACTCCATCCACTATCTCACTACAACTCCATCACAGAGCCTCGTGCTCGATTTTTGCTATCACTTCTAGAGCATCTTACTATAGATTTTCCTTCTCATTTCATCCTTTCTATCATAGATGTCCATCTAGATTCGGCGTCCCATGATAAGCTCATCTTTCCTTCCGCTATCACGAGAAACTTACACCATTTTTCTATCCCTTTTCTTGTGTCCGACCACTTCACACACATTTGTGTCATAGATGCCGCTACCGTAAAACGTAGTGAGGCTCAGTTTAGGTCGCGACAAACAGATTCCACTTCTCCCTCCTGTTCAGCTCCATCCAGATTAGCTCCATCTACATCTGCAACTTCTTCCTCTACTGGCGATGTATCTCTTGGAGACATTATGGCGCAGCTGCAAAGCATGGACACTCGCCTCGATACACTCTCCACTGAGTTGTATCAGGTGAATGTTCGTGTTGGTCGTATTGCACGACGGCAGGCGACCATGGGTGGTTTTGCTCCAGAGGCTACTCCTTCACCACCTCCTCCAGCGGCTTCTGACTCTGAGGATGATGATGATGATGATGATGATGATGCTTCAGATGATGATGATGGAGATGCTAGCTCTACTGATGAGATGTCTACATGACACTCTACCCTTTATCACTCGTAACAAAAAGGGGGAGTAGTTTTGGATTATGAGAGTAGTCATCTTAGGGGGAGAGTTAGTATAGGACATTTTGATAGGGGGACTGTTGATATTTTTGAGGGATGTAGTGAGGTTTTGATGTATCTTTCTTTTCTATTCTTTATAGATACATTGATCTTGTATATAAGGTCTTTTGACCAGTTTTACATACATTGTACTTATTTTCTATATATGTGGATGTATGTTTCTTTCACCTCTCTCTTCATGTGTTGTTTATTCTCTATCTTTATACACATATTCTTTATATTTGTATGCAATCTATTTATTTCTGTTTCACACAAGATGCCTTGATGAGTTTTGTTTAAAGTGTTTCAGAAATACAGGTTGTCAAAGTCTACTTGCCATAAACTCTCTTCTTGCAAAATTTTTCAAGAGTTTGTGTTAGGATAGATTTTATTATATTCAACAAGTGAATATGAGTTGAGTGATTTATGACTTCTCTCATATGTTCATTTGTTTGTTATGGTTTTGTCACAGATTGTCAAAGGGGGAGATTGTTAGGACATATGTGTGTTCACTTGTTAAGAACATATGTCACTTATTTATGTAAATTGGCTAATTCTTTTGACAAAACGCACTCTACTTGTAATTGGGTAGTTCTAGGTGTTTGTAATACTTCAAGAAACAATGTTTCAAGATCAAGTGTTGAAGTCATCAAGTCTGTCCAAGAAAAAGCAAGCTGAAGTGCAAGCTCATTAATTCTCGACACCTGCTCGATAGCTACCTCGACACCTGCTATCTGTCGAGAATTACAAAATCAATTTTTCTAATTTGATTTCCTTGGGATCCGTGAATATGCTTTTGGGCCTTCTTTTCTTCTAACCCTAAACATATAAAAGGATTGTTTTAAGAGCCGTCAAATTGTACACAAGTTGCAAAAGCATTGAGCAATCTTTGTTCAAGCAAATTGTGATCAAAAGACGAAATTCTTGACCTAGTTTATCTTCTCTCAAGAAGTTGCTGTGTATTTGCACCATAGGATTTTGTAACCAAGCATCTTCCTGATCTTCATCGTATATGATGAACTGAAGAACTTTGCAGTCAACCTCTCCTTCTTAGTTGGTGTTTGAAGTCGCGTACTAGGATCCGCTCATTGTTTAGTCACGTACTTGGGAACCGTGCATCAAATGTGGAAATTATCACTACAGATCAAGTCCAATTGGGTATTGGGGTAAGGGTTCAACTGTAATTTGGTAAGGTACTTGGGATTCCTTTACTTGTAACCGCTTGATTTGATAATAGTAGAGTTTCGGGAGTGGTGACCTAAAAATCACCCTGTGGGGTTTTTGCCGTTAGGGTTTTCCCCATTCGTAAACAAATCACCGTGTTATTTAATTTCCACTGCATATTTAGTTTTTGGTGATTTGTTTGTGCTTCCACACAATTGCATGATAAATTGATTAATTAATAACTTAGCTAATTAATTAATTGGTTTAATCACAAGGGGTCATTCAGATTGTGGCCTATCAAGTGAACCCAAGCATCCTGCTGTGGTGGTACAGGAGGGGCGGCAGAAAAACTTTGGAACCATTGGAATCAGAAACGGTGAACACAAGCTTCCTGCTGTAGTGGTACCAGAGGGGCGGCAGAGGAACTATGGGTTTGTGAATAAAGGGAAGGAGAAATTTTCGGAATTTCAAAATTTGAATATCCCAAATTCCAGTGGTAATCTTTGTGATCTCGGCAATGATCTTCTTGGAAAAGAAACTGCTGGGTTTGGGGCAGAAGTCACGTCTGTTGTAAATGGCATCGTTACCAATGGTATTAAAGGTCAGCTGACTTTGGATATTTGCTTCCGTGTGGAACGTGGGTTTGAGGGGAAGTGGGGGGTTATTTTTTCAGAGGTTAAGGAAGTGGGCTTAAAGCCCAGTGGCCAACAAGCTCCTACTAAAGTGCCAGCCCCTGCTAGAGAGAACAGGCCCATATTTAAACCTACTTGGAAGCCCCGTTGCAGCTTCTTAGGCCATATTGGGTCTGTTAAAAAGCCCAAAGCCCAGCAGCCAGCCTCTTCTTTACAAGACAATCACGTGAGGAGTCCTTCAAATGTGCTTCCATCTATGCCGTGTGACTCAGCTCACTCCCAAGTTGACCCCAAGACTCATATCCCTGCCGAAGTGGTGCCGGTGAACATGGTGGTGACTTCTTCAGAGGCCGATGTTGTTGTATGTTCCGATATTGGCAAATCTGAGTCTGCAATTCATAACCCAAAGGTTAGTTTTGTTTTTTCTGAAACCACAAGTGCTTAATCCTGCTCCCACCCCTCTTTCGGAACCAGTTCCGATCAATGAGATGCGTAATTTTGAGAATATTGAGAACCCACTTGCCAATATAGTCTCCGCTCCACATATATCCTCTTGCTCCGTTATGGCGGTTTCAGAGTCTAATTCCGCTGTCGATAGTGGGCTGGTACAGCAACAGTTCAAGCATCTTTTTCTTGATAATGTTGTGGACTTGAATTCTTTAAGGGGCTTCTCGGACAAGTGGGGATTAGAACTTGGTGAGGGGAAGAGGGTGGTGGTGTCGATGGGGATCGAGAGACAGCCTTCAGGCTTTTTTAAGGGCTCTATTTTGGATGAGCTTATGGCCATGGATTATTCAGGAAATTCTTCGAGGCCTTTAGCAGTACAATCCGAGGGGGATGGGGCAATGGTGGAGGATGTAGATTCCAAGAGTTGGTCAGAAGGTGGTGAGATGGTTGAATTTGATCAACGAGGTTCGGATTTTTCAGTACCTTTAAATGTGACTCCATTAGCTATGTCGAAGTCTAATGAGACCCAAGAAGTTGATAATATATCTGGCTGTTTGGAAGATGGTCAGTCTAGTATTCATTCTAGTTTGTCACCATGGTTTCAGAGCAAGTTTCAGGAGTTTGGCTCTTTTTTGGAGACTCCAGTTGAAGGTTTCGAAGAACTTGCATCTAATTTTCTCTTGGTTGTTGAGGAGAAAATTAGACAAAGGGCTGCAACGAATGCGTTGAGTAAAAAAACAAAGGGTGGAGGTAAGGGTTTAAGGGAGTTGAGGAGCTTGATGAGCTCTATTAATTATGATTCTACATCTGGTAAAGCTAGAGGTTCCAATAGGGAAAGGGCTCTGATTGTGTCCCAATGAATTTAAAGATAATCTCTTGGAATGTGAGGGGGCTGAATAAGAAGGATAAAAGGCTCCAAATTAGGAACCTTATTAGAATTTGGAGGGCTGATGTCATTTGCTTGCAAGAGACTAAGATGAAGCTTATCACTAGGGGTTTTATTAAAAGTATTTGGGGTTGTCATCATGTTGATTGGGTATACTTGAGCTCAATAGGCGCATCAGGTGGGATTTTGGTCATGTGGGATAGAAGGGTGGTGGAGAAGTTGGAAGAAGCTGTGGGTGACTTTTCGGTGTCTTGTAGATTTAGGAATGTGGGAGATAATTTCGAATGGGCTTTCTCTGGTGTGTATGGTCCTAATGTAGATAGGGAGAAGAGGCTGATGTGGGAGGAGTTGGCGGGTCTTTATAGTTGGTGGAATTTGCCTTGGTGTGTGGGTGGCGACTTCAATGCAATTCGTTTCCCGTCCGAACGTTTGGGGGTAGAGAACTTCACTTAGGATATGTATAATTTTTCTGATTTCATCTCTTTTAATGGGTTATTGGATATCCCTTTGGAGGGTGGCAGTTTCTCTTGGTCAAACTCTCTATCTAGTTCTAGGATTGATCGCTTCCTCTTTTCTTCAGATTGGGAGGAGCATTATCCAAATATTCATCAAAAAAGGTTGGTTAGAGTTCTATCAAACCACTTTCCCATTTCTTTGGAGGGCGAGGATATTCGTAAGGGTCGTAGGCCTTTTTGTTTTGAAAACATGTGGCTGCAGGTGGATGACTTTGTGGAGAAGGTGAAAATTGGTGGGACTCGTATCAATTTCTTGGAACTCCAAGTTACAGGTTTGCCATGAAATTGAAAGCTTTAAAGGGGGACTTAAAAAAGTGGAATGAAACCGAGTTTGGCAATGTCACCATTAAGAGAATTAATCTATGGAATGATCTGAATGCCCTGGATGCTAAAAAGGAGAGGGTGACTCTTTCTGATGATGAGAAGCGCGATAAAGAGAGAATTCACTTGGAGATTGAGAGGATGGCTTTGTTGGAGGAGATTAGTTGGAGACAAAAATAGAGGGTGCTAAGGTTAAGGGAGGGGGACAGCAATATGAAATTCTTTCACCAGATAGCTAATTCTAATAGAAGAAGTAACAGTATTGGCAATTTAACCTTTGGTGGAGTGTTGACATCAGATCAGGAAGTTATTGAAGAGGGTATTGTTCGGTTCTATAAAAGTCTTTACTCGAAAGATAAGCACATTCTTCCTCATCCGAATGTGCTGAATTTTTCGAAGATTTCTGAGGATAAGGCTGGCTGGTTGGAAAGACCCTTTGAGGAAGCTGAGATTTTTGAAGTGGTCATGGATTTTGATGGTGATAAAGCTCCTAGACCTGATGGACTCCCTATGGCGTTTTTTCAAGCTTGTTGGGCCATCATCAAAACTGATCTGTTGGAGGTTTTTCAGTATTTTTTTGATAATGCTCAGTTTGAGAAAAGCTTGAATGCTACTTTCATCTCTTTAATTCCTAAAAAAGCGAATGCAGTGGAGGTAAGGGATTTTCGGCCTATTAGTTTAATTGGAGGGGTGTACAAAATTATTGCTAAAGTTTTAGCTAATAGGTTGAAAATGGTGCTTGGGGATATTGTTCACGAATCTCAAAATGCTTTTGTCAAAGGAAGACAAATTTTAGATTCTGTTCTTATTGCCAATGAATGCTTGGATAGTAGGCTTAAGTCAGGATTTCCTGGGGTGCTGTGTAAGCTGGATGTAGAGAAGGCCTATAATCATGTGAATTGGGACTTTCTCATTTATATGTTGGATCGTTGTGGCTTTCATGAAAAATGGAGAAGATGGGTTTTCTTCTGCATCTCTACTGTTAAATTCTCCATTCTCATTAATGGGTCGCCTTTTTTGATAGCTCTAGAGGTATAAGGCAAGGTGATCCTTTGTCCCCGTTATTGTTTGTCATTGTTACGAATGCTTTTAGTAAAATGTTGGATAAGGTAGTGAGGGATGGGCTCATGTCTAGTTTTAGGTTAGGTCCTACAGGGAACTCTTTGCAGGCGTCCCATCTTCTCTTCGCCGATGACACCCTGGTCTTTTGTGATGCTAATCTTGGTCAGATTTTGTTTCTCCGGCTGGTGCTGTTTTGGTTGGAAGCAGTTTCTAGGCTGAATATTAATATGGGCAAGTCTGAATTGGTCCCCGTGGGTGTGGTCCCTAATATAGTAGATATGGTGGATGTGCTAGGGTGCAAGCAAGGCTCCTTTCCAATGCAGTATCTAGGTCTTCCTTTGGGTGCTAATGTCAGAGATAGATCTGTTTGGAATCCAATTATTGAAAAGGTGGAGGGGAGGTTAGCAGGTTGGAAACGTCTGTATCTCTCAAAAGGAGGTAAAGTTACTCTTATTAAAATTATACTGTCCAATCTTCCAACTTATTTTCTCTCTCTGTGGAGGAGAGTGACTGGGGCAAAATATGGTTGTGAAGGGGGAGGTTGGTGCTCTCTTCCCGTTATTGGCCCTCATGGTGTAAGCTTGTGGAAGTCTATTAGTCATGGTTGGCCATCTTTTGTTCGTCACATCCAATTTGAGGTTGGGGCCGATTTTACTGTTAGATTTTGGCAGGATATTTGGTGTGGGGACGCTTCTCTGTGTGTGCTCTACCTAAGACTTTTTTCGTATAGTCACAATAAGGAGGCCTTAGTGGCTGAGTTGATGAAGTTCCCAAATGGTGTTCTTTTTTGGGATCTAACTTTTAGAAGATACAGCGAAGATTGGGATATGGAATCCTTTTACAGTTTAATGTCTAGGATTTATGGAGCTTCTTTGAAAGGATTTGGGGACGATAAGATGTGTTGGAAACCTGCTAGGGGTAAAGGTTTTACTATTCGTTCCTATTACCAGGTGTTGACTAATAGTTTCGATCAATCTTTCCCTTGGAAGACTGTTTGGAAGTCTAAGGTCCCCTCTAGAGTTGCTTTTTTTGTGTGGACTGCAGCTTTAGGGAATATCTTGATTATTGATAATCTTAGGAAACGGCAGATTTTGATTTTGGATTGGTGTTGTATGTGTAAGAGAAATGGGGAATCCGTTGACCACAACCTCATCCATTGCTCTATTGCTTTTGATTTATGGTCTATGGTGTTTACTATGTTTGGCATTCATTGGGTTATGCCAAAAACAGTGGTGGATCTATTGGCTTGTTGGCAAGGAAAGTTGGGGAGGCATCGGAATTCAGCTATTTGGATGGCTGTGCCACATTGTTTGATGTGGTGCATTTGGAGGGAGAAGAATAACCGGCATTTTGAGGACTTAGAGAGATCAGTTGCAGATCTTAAACTCTTCTTCCTTAAAACTCTTCTGGATTGGGTTACAGTGTTTAGCTTTCGTTCTTTTTCTTCAGTCCATGGTTTCATGGACTTTTGTACTTTATGCACTTGATTTGTTGTTGTCCTTGATGTATATTTCTTGTATACTCAGGTGACACCCCTCTTCTTTAATATATTCTTATTACTTATCAAAAAAAAAAAAAAATTGATAAAAAATCCATCCAACTCACATTGCACATCACAAAACAATGCATTTCAAATTTGATAGAAATTTGAAATGCGTTCCCTTTTTTTGACAAAATACAAGATAGAAATTTGATTTGCCTGATATACATGATTCAATGATTTGACCATATGTCAATAGTTCAACCAACCAACACATAAAAGCATTAAAAAAAAAAATCAAACCCACAAAACAAAAAAAGCATTTAACAAAATGGATTACCTAATGTTTCACGAGCTTCTAAAGATTGTGGGTTTCAGTATGGGTAGCGGGATTTAGTGAAGCAGAGTAGCCGGAGTGTTTGGGTGAATGTGTGGGTTTGGGTGAATGTGTGGATTTAGGGTTTGATTTAGGAGGAAGAACTGAGGACGACAAATTTCCTTGTGGAAGACGACGATTGAGAGTGTAGAGGAATTGAAAGTGAGGAATTAAGAGTCTCTATGGTGAATGTCAACGTTTGAGAGTGGAGACTGAATGATAGCGTGAAAATGTGAGTGAAGAAATGTGCTTTTATGAAATCAAGCCTCTAAGGGTTGAGTTTCACGTGGATAAATTAACCACGTCATACATCAGAACATGGAACTTGAGCCTCTAAGAGTCAAGTTCCAAGTGAAATCCACGTAAAAAAAAAAAAAAAAGCCAAAATAGAACACGGAAATCGAGCTTTTGAGGCTCGAGATATTAGGGGTAAATCGAGCCTCTGAAACTCAAGGTGCTAGTTTAGTATATAGTTTCAAAATGTTGCCAACTAACTACATAGTCTGGGGATTGGTGTTAATTTCCAATTTTGGCCTGATCAAAATCCCTAAATCTCATATAGAAAACCCATCTCTATTACAAGTTACAACCCACAATCTAGAGCTTCATGTTTTGGTCGAGAGAAAAAGGGTGAGGCCTGAAGATCACTGACTATAGTGCTTGATGATGAGGAATGGCAGTGAGGACCGATGTTGAGGCTGTCCCGGTTCCTTTATTGGCCCGATGGTATACTCTCTCTCTCTCTCTCTCTCTCTCTCTCTCATTTGCTTTGTGTCTCTCTCAGTTGAAATGGGTCATTGGATTATTCATTTCAAGTAGTGTTTTGGGGCTTGGTTGAGATCTATTGAAGGTTGGACTTTGAGATGGTGGCGGCATGGCAACTTAAGTTTGAGTTGCTTCTTTGTTTGATATGGGTTTTTGGGCAATTGAATAGCAAAAGTGTTTGGAATGTAGTGCTGTCTCTCATAGATGATTTGGTGTCAAAGGAAATTTGATGGGGTTGAGCTTCCTCTTGATAGGCAAAGATACCTATTCTTTTAATTCTTTGGTTCAACAGACATTTGCAGATGACAGTATACCTTCTTCCTTGTGAAAATTTTGTAATCTTTTGTCTGTATAATTTGTTACTTTTGAGAGGAAACAATTTAGTTTGTACTTCAATTATTCCTTCTACTTAAAAAAAAATTCTTATAAATCAAAAAGCAAAATCAATGGGTTAGCCTAGTGTTTTTGTAAGTCTTCTGTGATAAACACTGTTTGTAATCCCCTCAAAAAAAAAAAAAAAAAAAAAAAAAAAAAAAAACCTCTGTTTGTAATAAATAAATAAAATGCAAAATTGATTAATGTCATCCTAATAGCAGGGGAAAACTACTTTTTTATTTTATTTTATAAATGTAATATGATGTGGCGATACAAGTGTTAGTTGACCAAAAAAAAAAAATTTTATTTGGGCCGTTAGCCATGTCAGCAATTTTCATCCAATACTTAACGGCAGGAATCAAATTGACACGACACTAAACAGGTTATGGACCAAATTGATACCATTGAATGGTTAGAGACCAAATTAAAATATGGTGTAAAAGATAAAGACCAATATTGTAATTTACCCTAAATTGATTTTACTTTGTAAAGTAAATTGACTAAACTATCCTTTCTGCCCTCCACATTATTTTTAAGAAACAAAAACACACATAGAGGAGAGATGAAGAGGATTTACCACAAATGTCACTAATTCAATAAATATGTTTGTCTTTCTCTTTCTAATTTTCTCTGCCAATTCAATAAATAGGTTGGGACCCATTTATCTCATTAAAATTTTTTTTTTTTTTTTAGATTGAAGATATAAATATATTGATAATCTGAATAAAGAATTGTATATAAAAGAAAGACTTTGCCTCATAAGCATAAGTCGTGGGAAGGCCAAAAACATCCCAAGATAAGAAAACTGGGACCACCTGGGTTAAATGGAGAACATAAACATCTCATTAATTATTAAATTAGTTAATTTTATTATTTTTTAGTATAATTAAATTAGCTAAAACTCTCTATTACTAATCTTTCGAGGAATTAAAAATTGTACTCAAAATTAAAATAATGTTTGTGTCTTATTAATTGTTTGAATAGTTTACTTGAGGTAAAATTCTAGAGAAATTTATATTGCACACAATCAATACACTATTACACGAACTCAGTTTTTTTTAATTAAAATTGCGATTAGTGAATTTGTGAAATAGAAACTGCTCAAAACACCAAGTGTAACTTGAACCCAACCCTATATATATATATATATATATATACACACACTTCAACTAAAATTCTATTAATAAATTTTTTTTAAAATTAATACCAATCTTTGCGTGGAGACTTAAATGCTTTTTCTTTTACCTTCAAGCATGATGTTTGTTAGTTATTATAAGTTTTATTAATTATTGTTGCACACACTGAATTATTTATTTTCATACGCAATTTTACAATTACAAACAATTTGATGTAATTATCACCGCTCTATAAATTTATCTAATGGTAGTATATTTGGTACTAATAGCAAATATAAAACTTGTTCTTTTATATTAGATTACAGATTATTATTATAAATCCAACCACTAAGTTGCCCGTCCAAAATTGTTGCTGAACCTGATGTATTTGCCTTTAGTTCCATGTTTAATGATAGTACCCAAAAAGAATCCTACCAAAAATTCAACTTTAATAAATCTGAAAAAAAACCCCAATTGATATTGTATAGCACATGATCTCAAGCTTAAATCTGTAAACAAATCCTCTATCTACGAACTAAAATGATTACAGATTATAATAAATCCAGCCAAAAATTGAAGTTTGATGTCTGAAAAGCCCACAATTGATATTGAATAGCACATGATCACAGGCTTAAATTTGTAAACAAATCATTAATCCTAAAGGAAAGCAATAAAAATTAGAACTGCATATAGCCATAAACATCTACTACGAAGTACGAACTAAAAAGATCAAATCTTTCTTTGTCTTCCTAATCTTACATGAACTGAGCTCCTGGGGGGAATTTCATGTTGGGATTCTGAGCCATGAATTGTTTCATCAACTCTTGTTTTTGGATCTCATCGCTTGTTGGAAGTCCCATCTGTTTCTGCCTCTGATCAAACATCATCTTCTCCACAGCAGAACGGGTCTCAGCGTCCAAGTCAGACAACTTGCTTGGCTCTGGTTCAGCTTTTTGTGTGTCAATCTCCGGATCACCCTTCAACAAAGATTTCCACCACTCGCTCTGATCTCTCTTGCAAATAAGAATATTGATCATCTTCTTATCCTCCAAACTCCAAAATACAATCGTCAACTTTCACAGGCTTGAATAGCTGTCCGTCGATGATTGGAGGCTGACCCTTGAGACCAACCTTCAAAGAGTTCGTCTTTATGTCACACAAAAGAAGGCTGGATTTAGTGCCTTGAGGGACTGGCACGTTTACGGTGACTTCCTGAAGGGATTGACCCCATGAATATTTCTCCATATCAAGGCCATTGTCTTTGTTGGGAACAAGTTTGTTCTCTTTCTGCTGCTTCTCCTCCTCCTCCTCTGGCTTTTTGGCTGTGGCCTCGGGTTCTTTCTGAGCAAGAATGATGTCTTTCTTAGAAGACAAGGAAGAAGAAGAAGATTGTTGATGCTGCTGATCCTCTTCATAATCAGAGAGGATGGCCATGACTGACAAAGCTCTTGAATTCACTCTAAGAGGCTACGGTTTCGATGGAGGGTTTTGTGAATTTTTGTGTGTATTAGGATCTGACGGGATTACTGGTAATATATAGGAGACTAGAGAGGGTCGGTCGAGGAAAATAAAGTCGGTTCTCTGTTTTACAATAACTATTTGGATTTGATTTCGGATTCGGATTTGGTTTACGATTCGGAAGTGGATTTGAGTGAGATTTTAACTTATGTGGTCTTTTCTAGCTTGGGAAAATTCTGTTACACATGTGAGTCATGTTTTTATTAAAATCATGTTTTTAGTTATATTTTGGTTATGTGTAAATGCACGCAATGTCCGAAACAAACGCTGCCCCTTTAACTTGTGATTTAACTTTATATATAAAATGACACATCCAATTATGCAATTGTAAACCCGGCATGTTTCATATTTCAATATTCTTGAGCTCCTTAACTGTGGTTTGACGTTATATATAAAATGACACATTCAATTATACAATTGTAAACTCGGCATGTTTAATATTTCAATATTCTTGAGCTCTTGAGCTTAGCAATTGATAAGTCATCATTCCAACTTCAATCCTTTTAACTTTTTCTTTGCTTTAATCTAGTTTGTTGCTGGAATCTATTCTTAAATCCTTCTTCTAGACTAGACTTAAGCTCTCCTCACCATATAACAATTCCAAGCTACTACTTAAACTAGTATCATAAAACTAGAACTTCTATTACTCTTAAATTTGCAAATATTTTTGCTTTCATAGTTCCAATATACACAAATGCACTCTCTCACTAAAATAGAATAAAATAAAATCCAAAAAATTAAAGATTACGTCTTGCATGAACTCTTCACATACTTAAAAAACATTCTCTTTACAGATATTAAAACTTTTGATAAAGAACTTGGGATAAATTTATTTATTTATTAAAAAAAAAAAAAAAAAAAAAAGCTATTGAAGCTTGTATAAGGAAGCATTGTCTAAAAAACACACAATCATCGGTATATTAGAAATAGAATTCAGCAATCTGGGAATTGGCCAATTTTGCATTTTCAGTTTGAGAAAATTGTGTTGTCCCAATAATTGGTAGAAGCTAACCTTTTAGAAGAGGAGAATCAATGTGCATGTCATCTGCTTTCATCTCCAACTTGCTTGCTTTGTTTTTTGGGTTTGACTTATCTCCAGTTCTTTTTTAACTAGAATTTCCTTTTGTTTTAATGAAAAACTGTCATATCATTCACTAACTAAATAAAATATGAAAATTAAAACTCACTACCACTTGTCATTGTATATTTAAAACAAAAGGAGGCCTCCAATTAAAAAAGTACAGGAGATAAGTCAATTCACTTTTTTTCATCTCCCTTTTTGTGTGAAGCTTGAAACACATTGTTTCATAGGCTCAGCTCACAGCCCAATTGGTTTTTTTTTTATAATTGTTTTTAATTGCACCTTATAAACTTTTTCTAAAATTTAATTTAGTCTTATAACTTTAATTGCATTTAATTCAATCTTCTAACTTTGTACTTTATCTAATTTAGTCACCCACTTACCCTCTTAGTTCCAAAAAACAACGTAATTTTTATTTTTTTATGTTTTTTATTTCATAAACTTATAAATTTTAGAAAATTAATAAATAAATAAAAAAGAGAATTTTTCATTATTAATTTTCTTTTTATCTTGTTTAACTTATGAAATTAAAATAAATAAATAAAACAAAAACAAAACTATGTCTTTTTCTTTTCTTTTTTTGGAACTCTAACGAAAATATTCTAAGGAATATTAATGGAGTGCCTAAACTGAATAAAGTTTAAGGTTAGAGGAGTGAATTAAATGAAATTGAAATTAAAAAAAAATTTAAATTTTAGGAAAAGTTGAAAGGTGCAATTTATAATTGAATAGTTTAAGTTCATAATTTGTTACTTTTTTAAACTAAAGGATTTTCTTAATTTTATTACCCTTAAACTATATAATATTATATATATATATATATATATATAGTAATTGAATTCAAATTATATTTTACATTTATACACTTCATTAAGATCTTGGTACATTATATTTTTTTAACAATATGGTAAATTACAAAGTTGATCTTTATCCTTTACACCATATTTCAATTTTGTCTCTAACCTTTTAATTTGGTTAATTTGGTCCATAACAGTTACAATGTCGTGTTAATTTTGTCTTTGTCATTATATTTTGAATGAAAAAAGATGATGTGTCAAACGGAATAATAAAAAATTATTTTTCATGCCCCATTAACTGTCAACTATATTGTCATGTCAGATTTTTTATTTTAAAAAAAAAACCAAAATTAAAATGAGACACTTGAAATCCCACCAACCAAACACATGAAATCCCTAAATCTCTCTCCTCAATCACCACTTGAGGAAATTGTTCTCACAAATATATGTTTTTCCCTACAGACTGAAACTTCTTGAAGAAGAAGATAAGGAAAAACTTGAAGAAGAAGAAGAATGCAAAGAGAGGAGAAGAACAAAAGAAAGAGACAAAAAGCTCCGAAGAAAGGAAAGATTAAAAGAGAAAGAAAAGTATTAAGAGTGAAAATGCTCTGACTCAAATCAAACTACTGTTCCTAGTGACGTCTTAAAGGAAGAATCATCACCAAGTGTTGATGAGAAGTCCAAATCTTCCATTTCACTCTTCCTGCTCCACTATATACTCCATAAATAAAAATATGTCACATGTCAATCTATTTTATTAAATGCACCAAGTGTTGATGGGTTATTTATTTATTTATTTTAGGAAATTGAAATAATAGAAGGCATAAATTTAGCAATTAATAAAATAGATCGACATGTAACATGTTTTTATTTGTGAAGTATATAGTGGAGCAAGAAGAGTGGAACAGAAGATTTGGACTCATTGATGAGGAGCCAAATAATCCTATCAGCTAGTACATTCTATCTTGGCTTGGAGTGGAGACTCAGGAAAGAGACGCCAACTTTAGGGAGAGGACAGAGATAGTTAAGGATTTTAGGGAAAGGAGATGAAGAATGAAGATGAGTTGGGTTGGTGGGATCTCAGTATCTCATTTTTAATTGAGTAAGGCTAGGGACACATAATTTGGCACAACTTTGTGATACAACTCGCTACATGGTGAGTTGTGATTGTAAATGTGTGTCCTCACATGGTCCACCATCACACTTTAACTAATCACAACTCATCATGTAATGAGTTGTGGCACAAAGTTGTGTCAAATTATGTGTCCCTAGCATTACTCAATTAAAAATGAGATATTGAGATCCCACCAACCAAACTCATCTTCATTCTTCATCTCCTTTCCCTAAAATCCTTAACTATCTCTATCCTCTCCCTAAAGTTGGCGTCTCTCTCCTCTCCACTCTAGGCCAAGATAGAATGTTATTAAATTAGTTAATTTTATTATTTGATTATTAAATTAGTTAATTTTATTATTTGATATTAAATTAGTTAATTTTATTATTTGTTAGGATTTTTTTTTTTCAAAGATAGTTTCAACTTATGGCGTTCGTTCCTAATGATTGCTTTTTATTATCAGACTAATACACCAATTGGTTTTTGTGTAGGCTAATTAAATTAGCTAAAACTCTCTATTACTAATCTTTCAAGGAATTAAAAATTGTACCCAAAACTAAAATCATATTTGTCTTATTAATTGTTTGAATGGTTTATTTGAGGTAAAACTCTAAGGGAATTTATATTGCACATACTCACTTACTCAAAGTACACATACTTAATTTTTTGAACTAAAATTGTGATTTGAAGTCGTAATTGGAAGTGAGCGTGTGAAATAGACATTGCTCAAAACTCTATCAACTAAGATCTAAGTTTTGAGAAATTCAAAATTATATTCCAACTATCAAGATTTTTGTAGTTCAATTGGTTGGGGTTTCCAAAAACAACCCTAAGGATGTAAATTTTCCTCCCCCATCATAACTATCAAGTTATCAAAAAAAAAAAAAAAAAATCTATTATTAAAATTTTGGGTAAACTATGTATTTAGTTCTTATCATTTGCACTATATTTCAATTTGGTCTCTAACCTTTCAATTGTGTCAATTTGGTGCATAACTTTTCAATGTCGTGTTAATTTAATTTCAACCATTATTTCTTAGATGAAAATTGCTGACATGGCAAACCATTAAAATAAAAAATTAGTTTCTGTAGAAACTAAATTGACACGACACTGAAAAGTTAGGAACCACATTAACACAATTGAAAGGTTAAAGACCAAATTGAAATATGATGTAAAGAGTAGGGCCAAAAACATAGTATATCCTAAAATTTTAAAACAAAATTTAATATCAATCCTTGCAGGGTGCTTTACATGTTTTTCTCTTTTAAATAAAGGCATAATGCTTACTGGTTAGCTATAAATTGCGGTACACAATTTTACAATTATAAAAGAAAATCGTGTAAACACAATTTCATGTAACTAACCCCACTCTATAAATTTTATGCAAGCACTGTTTGTATAATTATATTTTATTCCCTCAAAATTTAATGTACCCACATTACTAGTATTTGCATGTAAAGAATTAAATTAGTATACAATGCAAATTGGATAATCAGTGCATCTAACAACGCTTAAATTTAGCCAAATTTACAAACAAAAACAAAAAAGATTACAATGGTATGAAAAACTAATATAAAACTTGTTCTTATATATCAAATTACAGATTATTATAAATTCGCCCATCCAGCATTGCTGCTGAACCTGATGTAATTGCCTTTTGTTCTATGTTAATGATGATTGATGATGCCGAAAAATCACCAGTGAGCCACACGGTTTTCGTACGCTCGAAATAACACCTGCACAACAAAAAGAGAAGACCTAACAGAGAGCACCGGTGTGGTGCCGGCCAAATACCCTCCGAAGGTCAAGTTAGAACTTTTTTCACAACTTTAGAGTGCCAGAGCTGAGGTGAATTATGCGTACCTTGGTTTGTGAGGGTATTGAGACTTTTATAATAGTAGAGGGTTGACATCTCTTTCTTGGATTAGAAGTCTTTTCCTTATAAAAATCCTTATAAGCGTATATTGCGGAATCCTTTCCTTATAGGAGACAAATACTAAGCGTGGAGTACAAGACATTTCCTTATTCACTCATGCGTGGTGATCAAGTCAGGATTATATCAGAACTGTCGGCTTTAGAGGTGTCAGCCTTCCATCTTCCCCTCAATGACCTCGTCAGCTTAAAGCTGTAGACCTCATACTGCCATGCTGATGGACGTAGGCAAAGCCGACGGGTTAACTTGGAATGCTGTTCTACACATTTCCTTTGGTGAGCGTATACTTACAATTTTATCCTTATCAGCTGCCCCCTACTTCGTATCCTCGTCAGCTTAAACTGATGGGTTATGGAGTTATACTTTCATTTCCAATTTTCTATTTGGCCAGGAGAGAGGGAAAATTATTTATGGGTGACTCCTCAAGCAGCCATTATTTAATGCTCGGACACGTGGCATATTCTGGTTGGCTCCGCTTCTGGGGCGAAGGCGTCGCTTCGTCTTCCGCGCATTTTCCCCCTTATATATAACCCGCCTCTCCTTCTCATTTCTTCTATTTTATCCTTGCTGATCTCAAGAGAGAAGACCCGTCGCTTTTACTCCGTCAACTTTGTTTGCTTCGTCACTTGTGCTACTACCGTCGCCTTCATAACCGTCACTCGCTTGAAAGATATTTGTAAGTTTTCTTTCCTCATACATATGTATTTTATTCTAATTGATTTAACTCCATAGTGAGGCCGTCATCTTAGGTTCTTAGAATGGATCCGTCACTTGTAGGTAGTCAAATGTCAAGTGACGTGTCGAGTGATCAGTCATCAGTCCGCAATGAAATGGGCTACGACGAGGTGTATGGTTCAGGTCAAGAGTCCGAGGGGTTTTCCTGGTTGTCAGAGAAGGAACGTCAACCCAATCTCCTGAGGAGGGTGAAGTTGAGGAGGGTGAAGAGGAAAGGGATAGTGACGAAGACGGAGATGAAGGTGACGAGGAGTCCTGTGAGGGAACTTCAGGAAGTCCCGGAGGCAACCGTCCCTTCATCCTTCCTAAGGATTGGTCTGTTAATAAATTCCTACCAAAGATGAGTGATGGGGTTTTTAAAGAGTTGCGTACCCGTTACCAAATCCTAGACCACATCCATATCCGTCTCCCTAGGAAGAACGAAAAATGCTATACAGGGAGGACTGCAGACGTTGAAATGTACGACGCCATGTTTGCTGCCAGGCTTAGATTACCATTGACGGCTTTGCATCGTCAGTTGACTGATTTCCTGGGGTTGTCCGTCAGCCAGATCGCTCCGAATGCCTGGAGGATCTTCATAGGTGCTGAGATTCTATAGGGTTGTCTGAGCGGAGGAAACCTTCAGCTTTCGTTGGACGAGATCTTCTATTGTTACAGACCTCAGCACATCGCTTCTTCTAAGGGGACATATCATTTTGCTGCCCGGGAGAAGGATTTGAAACTAGTTTCTGATATGCCAAATTCTAACAGAAACTAGAAAAGTAGATATTTTTTTGTTGAGGGGATGGATTGGGTGTGTCGTCAGGAGGAATGGGAGACGATGCCCTGTGGTTATTTTATCAACACTTAGGGTTTGGTCAAGGATTCAGGTTGATCTCGCCTGCTTTTTTATTTTGTTTTTTCGTTCTAAGCTTTTAACACTGTCTACTCTTTCTACAGCTGCCATTTGTCCTTATATTATAGAAGAGCAGGAAGAGTTTATTCACAGGGTAACAGAGATCCCGTTGGGCGAACGAAAATGTCGGGATCTCATTACACTCAACACCCTGTACGCTTATTGTGGGGGCCCTAAGCCAACATTAGAAGCTTGTAGACTAAACGAATACTCTCGCCAACGTGAGCAGATTTTCTACAATCCCCGTCATTTTTGTCCTTATCGTCGGCTTTTCTAATGCACATCTGTTGTCTTTGCAGAAATGGAAGCAGCTAGGCAAAGGGTGAAGGCTTCTGCTACCCGTCAAAAGGAAGAAAGGAAGGCTAAGGGAGGGTCAGCATCTTCGTCAGCCCCCAAGGCCGTCACTAAGGGTTCAGCCAAGAGGAAGCCTGATGGGAAGGACGATCGTCCTCTTAAAAAGGTAGTCATCACTCCTGGAGATGTGCCCCTAAAGAAGTCACCCCCTAAGTTAAGCCGCGGTACAGGGAAGGGGATGATGACTTCTTCTAGTCCCGTCACTAAGGGACCCCGTTGCTAGGGATGGAGGACTTGGGGGTGTCAGCTCTTTTTGATCTAACACGGGTAAGCTTTCTTCCTTGGCTAACTTTTATCTTATCTTTTTTTGGTTTATTGACTGACAACCGTATCCTTTTCAGGCCTTGGGACGTGTAAAGGCACTTCAGGACCGGTGTGTGGCCAATGAGGATGTCATCACTCAGGTCAGGAAGCATAATGCTAACTTGTTGGACCAGCAGGGGCAGTATAAGGAGGTCGTCCGTCTTTTGAACGTCGACTTGAAAGAGACGAGGGAGAAGTTAGAAGAGGCAGGTCGTCAGAAGGAGAAGCTAGAGGAAGAGCTGACGACCCTACGTAAGTAGGTGGAGGAGGCTGGGACTAACGCGGTTCAAAAATTCAAGGCGTCATAGTCATTCATCGATTCCTGTGCTGAGTATTATGGCACTAGGTTTGATGATTGTCTTAAGCAAGTTGCGTTAGCCTTCCCAGAGTTGAACCTATCCAGGATTACTTTGGATGATCCTATGCCGATGACTCCTGCTGGCGACACTGTCGTTGAAGAAGGCGACGAGCACACCGCCTCAGTACTTCCTCTCAAAGGCAATGGCGTCCTTTTAGCTCAGCCTACTACAAATCCTCTTGTTCCTACTTCCAACCCGTCCATTGAACTTTTAGATGCAGAAGATCTTCCTGCTCAGGATAAAGATGTCAGGATCTCCAAGGATGCTCCTGCTGCTTAGTCCTAGCCTTATTTTTGTAACTTTCATATTCTATTTAATTTGGAAACAATGTTTTTAAGTGCCCCTTTGTTTTTGGGCTTTTATTTGTAAGTGGTTTACTTTTATTTGTGGTACTTGGTATCCGTCGTTTTTTCACATGTATGTATTGCTCCTTGTGTTTGTTTGCTTACGCTTTCATAAGTTAGAGACAAACCCGTCTGCTTTATGTGATAGACTCGTCTACTTAGGGACGTCTACTTTGTAGACTTTAATGACTGTTTTCTTGCCATTTATTGACCTCGTAGGCTTAACCATGGATCAAGAATTAATACTATTGATTTGTCCATTTTTGTGCATAATTGCGGACCCGTCTATTTAGTTATAGGTCCATCCATTGTCTTGGGGACTTTATAATTTGTTCTTTTTGGAGAGAACTTGCCTATTTCAAGAACGGATAAATCCGTCTACTTTGTCAACTTTCATGGGCGCCTGACTTGTGGACTTGGGAAACTAATCCACTGTTAAATAATGGTACTTTCATGAGGCCGTCAATTTCAATGACCACCTAAGTAAATTGTAATTTAGTGAAGCCATCAGCTCCAATGACCACTTCTAAGTGAATGGTAATTTTATGGTAATTTTATGAAGCCGTCAGCTTTGATGACCTCGTTTACTTTATTAAGTAATGGATTCACCCCTTTATGGACCAGCGAACCCATCTACTTTATGGATTTTTAGTTGTCCCTTCTAGGGACTTTAACAACGTTTTATCATCTTGAGATGAAGTTGCCCATGTCATGGGCTTGAATAATAGAGTCGTTTACTTTATGGACTTGATAATATCGTCCGCTTTTATGGATTTTAACAATGTCGTCCACTTTTTGGACTTGATAATTTTTTATTTCCTTGAGATGAAGTCGTCTGTTTTATCGACTGCATATTAGGGTCGTCTACTTTGTAGACTCGTCCACTTTGTGGACTTTCTTTTTGGGGTGAATTTGTCCATTTTATGGACTTCATAATAGAGCCCTTTCGTCCTTTTTATGGACTTTAATTTCCAGAAGATAAACATCTTAGCTGTATCTGAATAAACTCCTCTTATTATGATAAACTATACATTCGTAGAAAAAAGTAGTTCTTTAAAAGAAGAAAACCTGCCCTTCGGGCTTAAAAAGAGTTATTGTAGCGAAGAATAAAGAAAATAGAAAAACTGAGGAGTGTAGCTAAAATTAACTAAGGTAAGCTAGAAATAAAGGGGTGCCGCTCTTCATGCCATCCTCTCTACTGGTAGTACTTTCGTAGGTGCTCGGTGTTCCATGGATGGTGTAGCTTTTGTCTGTCCAGTGTTTCCAAGTGGTAGGTGTCTTTCCTTTGCCATGATGTAATTCGGTAAGGTCCTTCCCAGTTGGGGCTGAGCTTCCCTTAGGTAGGATCTCTAGCAGCACCCAAGACCTTCCTTAAAATGAGATCTCCAACCTGAAAGTCTTTGTGTCAGACCCGAGAGTTGTAGTGTTTAGCCATGCGAGCCTTTGTTCTGCTATTGCCCTAACTTCGTCAACTAGATCAAGCTGTAAACGTATAGCCTCGTCATTTTTGCTTTCATCATGATTGTCTACCCTATAGCTTGTGAGTCCGACCTCAGCTAGAATGACTACTTCACTCCCATATGTTAGCCGAAATGGTGTCTCTCCTGTAGGGGTCCGTGCTGTTGTCCTGTATGCCTATAGTATGCTTGGCAGCTCTTCAAGCCATATGCCCTTTGCCCCCTCGAGCCGAGTCTTGATAATTTTGAGCAAGGATCAGTTTGTGACTTCGACTTGTCCGTTAGCTTGAGGGTGGGTGGGGGAAGAGTAGTGATTTCTAATTCCTAGTTGTGAGCAAAAGTCCTGGAAGGAGTCGTTGTCGAATTGTTTTCTGTTGTCTGAGACTAAGACTCTAGGGATCCTAAACCTGTATATGATGAACCTCTAAACGAAGTTTCGCACATTCCTTTCTGTAATGGTATCTAAGGCTTCAGCTTCCACCCATTTTGTGAAGTAGTCTATGCCCACTATCAGGAACTTCAGTTGTCGCATCGTTATTGGAAACGGCCCCATGATGTCTAACCCACACTGGGCGAACAGCCATGGGGCTGTCATAGGGGTCAACTCTTCGGATGGCTGTCTGATGATATTGCTAAATCTTTGGCATTTATCGCAAGTTTTGACATAAGTCTGGGCATCTTTTTTCATGGTGGGCCAGTAGTATCCTACTCGAATTAGTTTGTGTACCAATGATCGTGATCCTGAGTGGTTTCCACAGATCCCTTCATGGACTTCTTTCATGACGTAGTTCGCTTCTTCAGCACCCAAACACCTTAGATATGGGCGTGACAAGCCTCTCTTATACAAGACGTCCTTTATCAATACGAATCACGCTACTTAGACCTTCAGCTTTCTAGCAACCTCCCTTCTGTCTGGTAAGATGCCGTTTTTCAAGTAAGAGACTAACGGCGTGGTCCAATAGCTCTCAGAACCTATCTCCTGTATATCGACAGAATCTATTAGTGGAGAAAGCTAAACAAAAGAGAGTACGTTATCAAGAGTAGTCATATGTTCGACTGATGCGACTTTGGCAAGGCGGTCGGCTTGCTCATTTTCTCTTCTAGGGATCTGGATAATTTTGGCCTTCAAATCATCTACCATTCTCCTTACTTGGTTCAGATATCTCTTCATTCTTTCGCCTCTGCACTCATAATCCCTGTTTACTTGATTAGTGACAACTTGAGAGTCGCAGTAAAGAACCATGCTTGCCGCTGCTGCCTTAGCGAGGTCAAGCCCTGCCACTAAAGCTTCGTACTCCACTTCGTTGTTGGTGGTAGGGAAGTCGAGGCGGACCATACATTCGATCTGGTCTCCTTCAGGAAAGAGAAGCACAACACTTACACCCTCGGCCTACTTGTTGGATGACCCGTCGGTATGTATACTCCACTGTGGACAATCATCTGCCCCCTTGTCTTCCCCGTTGGTGAATTCTGTTATGAAGTCAGCGACGACTTGCCCTATGATGGCGGTGCGCAAGCGGTATTGAATGTCAAACTCGCTCAACTGTATCGCCAATAGTGCCAACCGACCAGCAACTTCAGGGTTGCTCATTGCCCTTCATAAGGACTTGTCGATTAGAACGATCATCATGTGGGCCTGGAAGTACGGTTTGAGTTTGCAAGCTGCCGTAACTAAAGCGAAGGCGAGCTTTTCCATGGGTGGATACCTTTCCTCTGCACCACGAAATGCCCGACTAGCATAGTATACGGGCTTTTGAACCTTATCTTCTTCTCTAATCAAAGTCGCGCTGACAACTGTTGGGGAAACAGCCAGATAAAGAAAGAGCTCTTCCGCTGGTTGTAAAGGACTCAGCAACAGAGGGAAAGAAAGGTAAGCCTTTAGCTCCTGGAATGCTTGCTGACACTTAGCAGTCCACTTGAAAGATTTCTTCAGCATGCGAAAGAAGGATAGACATTTATCCGTTGCCCTTGATATGAACCTATTCAAGGAGGCTACTTTACCATTTAAACTCTGCACTTCTTTTACGTTCTTCGAGGGGGCCATCTCTATTATGGCCCTAATCTTGTCTGAGTTGGCCTCGATACCTCTTTAAGATACCATAAAGCCTAGGAATTTTCCCGCTGTCACTCCGAATGCACACTTACTCGGATTGAGCTTCATGTTGTAGTAGCAAAGGGTGCTGAATGTTTCTTCGAGATCCTTAAGATGGTCCTCTTCTCTTCGGTTTTTTACCAACATGTCGTCGACGTAGGCCTGAACATTCCTTCCGATTTGGTTTGCAAACATCTTGTTCATGAGCCTTTGATACATTGCGCCCGCGTTCTTAAGGCCAAATGGCATTACTTTGTAACAAAAAAAAACATTGGCTGGTAACAAATGAAGTCTTCTCCTGATCCGCTTCATCCATCCAGATCTGATAATATCTTGAGAAAGTGTCTATGAAGCTTAGTAGCTGGTGCTGGGCCATAAAGTGTACCAGTACGTCAACTCGAGGGATAGGGTAGCTATCCTTGGGGCATGATTTGTTCAGATCCATAAAGTCTACGCACATCCTCCATTTCCCGCTGGCTTTCTTGACCATCACCACATTTGCTAACCAATCGAGGTAGTATACTTCCCTAATGAAGCCTGCCTCTTGTAACTTGCCGACTTCTTCTGTTATTGCTCGGTCTCATTCTTGGGCGAACACTCGCTTCTTCTGTCAGACGAGTGGAAAAGAGGGCAACACATTCAGCCTATGTACCATGACTGAAGGGTCAAATCCTGGCATATCTTCATGACTCTAGGCGAACACGTCCTGATTCTCCTTAAGGAAAGTTACGAGTACTGAGCGAACCGTTGGGCTGGCGAGAGTGCTGATCCTCGTGGTCCTATCCAATCTGGAGTTATCGAGGGGTATCTCCTCGAGTCTCTCTACGGGTTCTGCCCCCATCCGTTGTTCTTCTATGCTTATGGTCTGTAGATGGTCGTCCATTTCCAGCATCGCAATATAGCATTCATGCACAGCTATTTGGTCCCCTCATAATTCCCCTACCCTGTATTCAATGGAGAATTTGATCATCAGGTGGTAAGTTGAAGCTACTGCCTTCCACGAGTTAAGGGTAGGTCGCCCTATAATGGCGTTGTAGGTAGAGGAGCAATCAACAACAAGGAATGTAACATCCCTAGTGATTTGCTGAGGAATCTCCAATGGTGATTAGTAATGTGACCGTGCCTAGGGGGTATACTTTTGTTCCTCCGAACTTGACAAGTGGAGCGTTGGTTGGAACTAGCCACTCTCTGCTGATCCACATCTGTTGGAATGCTGGGTAGTAGAGAATGTCGACGAAGCTTCCGTTATCCAGACTCGGTATGTGTTTATAGTCTCCTACTTGGATGCTAACGATGAGCGCGTCGTCATATGAATGGTGAAGACGTTGGGCATCTTCTTCCGAGAAACCAATAATGGGGCTGTCGACCCGCGACATCTTCGGGATGACGCTTGTGAGCTGGACGTTCTGGACCATTCAGAGGTAAGTCTTTGAGCCTTTTTTAATGAGCCGATGGTTATTATGCACCCCACAATCATCCTAATGTCTCCTAAGAGTTATCTGGGATGCTCGTTGTCCCATCGGGGAGCTTGCTCTTGAGGAGGCGAATCTGCTCTCTCCCTACTAACGAACTTCTGTAACTTCCCTTACCTAATGAGGGATTCAATCTGTTGTATCAAGACGTAGCAGTCGGCTGTGTTATGACTGTGATCGCGGTGGAAACGACAGTATTTGTCTCCTAACCATTTGTTGGGATCTCCCTTTAGCTTTCCAGGGAAAGTCAAGGCTCCCACGTCCTTGATTTGCATTAGGACTTGGTTGATTGGGGTGTTCAGTGGAGTGAAGCTCGTGAATCTCCCCACATGGGGCTTAGAGAGCCTATCATCCCTTCGTTCTCCGGCTCTTGCCATCTTTCGTCTTCTATCTTATCAGGTATCTTCCTGCCTCTCTCTCTTCTTAGGCTTTTCTTCGCGAGCCAGTAGTGCATCTTCGACATTCATGTACTTGGTGGCCCTGTAAAGCACATCCGACATGGTTTTCGGGTCGTTTTTATATAGTGAAAATAGGAACTTACCCTTCTGTAGCCCATTCATGAAAGCTGCTACAAATATTTTGTCGTCAGCTTCATCGATCGAGAGCGCTTCCTTATTAAAGCGGGCTATGTAAGATCTCAACGTCTCGTCCTCTTGCTGCCTGATACTCATCAAGCATGCAGTAGACTTTTTATACCTATGCCCCCTAATAAAATGCGAAGTGAATTGGGCGCTTAGTTCTTTGAAAGTGCTAATGGAGTTAGGCGTCAGCCGGCTGAACCAAATTCTCGCAGGACCCTTCAGCATTGTAGGGAAGGCCCTACACATGATCTTGTCTGCTACTCCTTAAAGATGCATCAAGGTCTTGAAAGTCTTTAGGTGATCAAGAGGGTCTTTGGCTCTGTCATAGCTTTCTATCTGCGGCATGCGAAACTTCTACAGTAGGGGGAAGGAGTTGATGGAGGTGGTGAAAAGCGAATCAATTCGGTGGACCAAATCATCGAGGTTGCTGGACACCGTCCTTTGAGGACGTTCATCATAAGGTCCATCCTTTCCTTCATCATTTGCATCTCTGAGACCATGTAAGGGAGAGCTGTATCTAAGCCGAAGGGACGGCTGGTATCCTGTGGTTCTTATCTGCTTGGGGCGTTGCTGCCTTCAGGTCCCTCTTAGTTCCTTCTTTTAGCGTTGGTTCCTTCCTGATCTTCTCTTTGATTATTTGGTGCTACATTTTTCTAGCACAGCTGTTCTTCCAGGTCGTGATTTTGTTTGGTGAGGCGTTCCACGGCAATGGCTAGAGTTTGAACCTGTCTCTCGATAGCAATTGTGGGTGGTTCCTTTTCTTGAATGTCGTTAGTGGTTACCATCGAGCAAGTGAGTACCATGCAACTCTTTCATCCGGGAAGCGATAATATGGCTTACAAATCGCAAGGTTTCCCACAGACGGCACCAACTGATGATGCTGAAAAATCACCAGTAAGCCACACAGTCTTCGTACGCTCGAAATAACACCTACACAACCAAAAGAGAAGACCTAACAGAGAGCACCGGTGTGGTGCTGGCCAAATACCCTTCGAAGGTTAAGTTAGAACTTTTCTCACAACTCTAGAGTGCCAGAACTGGGGTGAATTATGCGTACCTTGGTTTATGAGGGTATTGGGGTTTTTATAGTAGTAGAGGGTTGACATTTCTTCCTTGGATTAGAAGTCTTTTCCTTATAGGAATCCTTATAAGCGTATATTGCGAAATCCTTTCCTTGTAGGAGACAAACACTAAGCGTGGGGTACAAGACATTTCCTTATTTACTCATATGTGGTGATCAAGTCAAGATTATATCAAAACCGTCGGCTTTAGAGGTGTTAACCTTCCATCTTCCCCTCAATGACCTCGTCAGCTTAAAGCTGTAGACCTCATACTGCCATGCTGATGGACGTAGGCAAAGCCGACGGGTTAACTTGGAACGCTGTTCTACACATTTCCTTTGGTGAGTGTATACTTACAATTTTATCCTTATCAATGATAGTACCCAAAAAAAACAAAAAATCCAACCAAATATTGAACTTTGATTAAATCTGAAAAACCCACAATTGATATTGCATAGCACAAGATCTCAAGCTTAAATCTGTAAACAAATTCTTAGTCCTAAGTGAAAGCTATAAAAATGGGAACTGCAATAAACATGTATGAACTAAAAAGATTACAGATTATAATAAATCCAAACAAAAATTGAAGTTTGATAAATCTAAAACGCCCAAAATTGATATTGAATAGCACATGATCACATGCTTAAATTTTTGTAAACATATCCTTAATCCTAAACTAAAGCAATAAAAATTAGAACTGCATATAACTAAAAAGATTATCTTTCTTTGTCTTCCTAATCTCACATGAACTTAGCTCCCGGGGGAAATTTCATGTTGGGATTCTGAGCCATGAATTGTTTCATCAACTATTCTTTTTGGATTTGATCGCTTGTTGGAAGTCCCATCTGTTTCTGCCTCTAATCAAACATCATCTTCTCCATAGCAGAACGGGTCTCAGAGTCCAAGTCAGACAAGTTGCTTAGCTCTGGTTCAGCTTTTTGTGTGTCAATCTCCAGATCACCCTTCAACAAAGATTTCCACCACTCACTCTGATCTCTCTTGTAAATAAGAATATTGATCATCTTCTTATCCTTTAAAACTCCAAATACAATCGTCAACTTTCACAGGCTTGAATAGCTGTCCATTGATGATTGGAGGCTGACCCTTAAGACCAACCTTCAAAGAGTTCGTCTTTATGTCGCACAAAAGAAGGCTGGATTTAGTGCCTTGTGGGACTGGGACGTTAACAGTGACTTCTTGAAGGGATTGACCCCATGAATAATTCTCCATATCTAGGCTGTTGTCTTTGTTGGGAACAAGTTTGTTCTCTTTCTGTTGCTTCTTCTCCTCCTCTGGCTATTTGGCTGTGGCATCGGCTTCTTTTTCAGCAGGAATGAAGTCTTTCTTAGAAGACAAGGAAGAAGAAGAAGAAGATTGTTGATGCTGCTGATCCTCTTCATAATCAGAGAGGATGGCCATGACTAACAAAGCTCTTGGATTCACTGGGTTTGTTGGGAAACTACTAAGGAACGCTAGGAGCGGCTAGGATTTCTAGGGAGGGTTTTGTGAATTTCTGTGTGTATTAGGATCTGATGGGATTACTGGTAATGTACACTTATATAGAAGAGACTAGAGAGGGTCGGTGAATAAAAAGAAAGTCGATTCTCTGTTTTACATTAACTCATTGGATTTGGATTTGGATTTGGTTTCGGATTCGAAGTGTCGGGCTCGATTGTGAGTGAGATTTTAATTGATGTGGCCTTTTCTAGCTTTACACACATCTAAGTCTGAGCACATGAATTAAAATCATATTTTCAGTTATATTTTGGTAAACACGCATATTATGCAGAAAAAACACTACCTTTTTAGCTCTTGATTTGACTTTATATATAAAACTAGTTAGTCACTAACTTGTGTAATGCATAACTAATTGCAAAGCTATATATATAACCAAAACTTATGGAAAGACAAATAAATCAATCAATTATTTATTTGTATCTTTAAATAAATAAATGTGTATAGTATAAAATCAATCTAAACCATCATATTCGGTTAACAGATGTACACAATCAAGAAATTCAATAAACATGCAACTTTATATTTGTGAATTAAAAAAGAATCTATTAAATTGAGTGATTATAGATGTAGGGACTGGGTTTGAGCACTTCTTCTTCTGGATGAGTGGACTCAGACTCAACTAGCTCAATACAATGAATTTGTAGAGAGTAGGCCAAAGAACCAGGCTTTAGTGCATGGACAACAGTTAATATAGCGTTCGTGATAGTCAAACAGAGATGCACTGAGTTTATCCAAGAAAGTTTGTCCTCAGCACAATCTGAGGACCTTTGTTCTAGTAAATGTTGAATGAGAATGGTTACAGGAGTTCTTCAGATCCCCCCTTTATGGTGGGTTTCTCCTATTATATAGTTCTCTTTAAACGATTTTTGCCTTCTACTTATTGATCATCTAAGCCTATGCCTGACAACCTGTCCCATCAGCCACCTTACCAAACCTCCTGTGAGTTGCAGCAACTAAGGCAGCACTATTCAGAAGTCATTTCCTCATTAATGTGGCCAGGACGTTAGTTGTGAGCATTTAATGCGGAGGTGACAGTTTTTCTTTGAATTGCTCCTTCACCATGCTCCCATGGCTGGCCCGTGGTATTTGTCATTTTCTTTGGGATGTTCTGAGAGGCTGCCTTCGATGGCGTGCTGCCCTCCCCTTCTATGCTCTCGGCTGGCCGAGGACAGGATTGTCCTCGGCGATGTTTCTTGGCAGTGTGGACCTTCTCCGTTCATCCTCGGACATTCCTTCCTCCTCAGGGTGGGCCTTGGGCCTAGTATAAAATGGGCCGGGGTTGCCAAATTCTTTGACCCCACAATAGATTATAGTCAACTATCTTTATAAGCCATGCCTCCAAGCGAGGCACTTTGTCGAACACTTTGAGAGTGATGGGGTTGTCCTCTTTCTCTTCTCATCTAATCATTCTTATAGTAAGAGATATAATATATTTTCTAAATATTTAATTGGCAATGAAATATAAAAAATTAAAATAGCATCAAAGATGCTTCCAAACTATTTAATCAGTAGTATTATAATGTTCACTATAACAACACAAAACCATGTTTAACAAAAACAACAGTTCAAGCCTAGAAAATAACAACAATAAATTTATTGATTATATTGACAACAAAACAATTTATTTCTAATTTTTTCCAAATACTATCTACTTGAACTACTTGATTCATAAAATGACACTTTCACTCGGCCAACTTTAATATCTCTACCTTATATAGGAAGAATACACACTATCATCCCCTTGAATAAAAGGCAAACAATCATCCGCAAATAAAAGGTGACAAATAGGAAAATCATATGAGAAGAGTCATGAAAAACTTTTAAAAACGTGGGAAAGATGAAACTTTGACATCTCAATTTTCAATTTCTCATTATTTTTAAACATAAATTCATAGAAAAGAAAGAGCAAATTAAAAGCAAGCCTACCTTGAGAACAGTAACAAAGAAACAGAAAGACTCAAAACAAATACTTTTTTATTATTATTATTTAGATAAGAAGATGGTAGGTGATTTCATAAATTAAGTTTAACTCAAAAAAGTTTTGCTTTTGTTATTTTAGGTTACTAAAATTATTTATAATTGTTTTAGAAATAAATTTTATTTTTCCTTTTTTATAGAAGAAATAATTTTTCTAGTCAGATCTATTTGTTTAGGTTCACAAATTTGAGTCCAAGGGTCAATGTTAAGATTTCAAAGTTTGGGAGGATTGGACAATAACTATCGAATTTTGAAGACCTTTTATCTTAAAACATGCATCAATGCATCAATGCATCAATTGTGATAGTTTGTTTCTACAACAATACAACAAAGTATTGTGTTACAAAAATCGAGCCTTATAGACAGGGGTGGAGCTAGGAGGGTCGAGGGGGGGCAATTGTCACGCCCACCCCACCCCCCCCCACCCCCCAGCCCGCCCAAAATTTTTTAAGAGATTTACTTATACGTCATGAGTTTGCTACCTCCAATCATATGCCTACACCCTACACTAAATAACAGAAATATGAGGAAATAGAGCTCAAGCGCAATTACTGTTGTGTGAGTTTCAAGGTTTTTGTCCTTTTATCAATTTGTTCCCTCCACTCCATATGGCTGGCCCATCTTAATTTTTGTATCCATTTCTTTTTTTATTCTGTTTCATGCATGGATTTGCTTTACGTATTTCTTTTTCATTTATAAAATAATCATTGGACTATTGTTTTTTTTTTATATGGAAACTTCATTAAATATGGAAGAAAAATGAAATCATTAATAATCTATCAACGTGTTTTAAAGCTCAAAAAAAAAAAAATATATATATATATATAAAGATAAAAATAAAAAAATAAAAAACACTATTAACAAACACAAGTTTTGATCGAAAAGATTGAAAATAATATTATCATTGCCTGATAAAAATGATAAAAGAATCACAAATTTCTAATGTAGTAATTTATTCTTCGCTAATAAAATTTGTGTAAGCAATAAAATGTAAAGATAATTGTATAATAAATTCTAAAGCTCAATATTGTTTTCTTGTTAAACTTTGAATTTTCAAGTGTATGTAAGTTCACAATTTCATTTTTAAAATATTACAATATCATATTCATATAAATTGTATTTGAGTTTTCCAACTACTAAAATCTTTTATGAGAATTGTAAATGGAATTTTTAATTAAGGATTATTCATGTGTAAATGAATCCCTAATAGAAAAATACAATATAGCAAATATACTAATGTTATTTTGTGTTTGTGTCTATATGCATTGCTTATAAATTTTGCCCCTCCTAAACTTAAATTCTGGCTCCACCACTGACTTATAGACTTGAGTTTACTTTATGAGACTTGAGTTTACTTTATGAAACTTGAGTCTATAAGACTCAAGATCCATATGGCAAAAAAACTCCACATCAGCAAGTGGAACTCGAGTCTTTGAAGCTCGAATTCCAAACTCAAGATGATAGTCTACTCAATTGTTTCTAACGCATGCTAACTAACGACATAGTGTGGCAAAATCATTCTAACCTGCAAATTACCTCAAACAAAACCAAATAATTGAAGTGTAATACTCAAAAGTCAAAACTCAAATCATTATTATCAATAAACAATAATGGTTCTAAAATATAAATATTTTAAAAAAGCTGCGAGCCACTATAGATCATCGAACATGGCAATAACGTTGTTACTGCATAGATTAAGTGTACTATTGTATTTTGTATACCTGGCTGGCTTTCAAACACGCAATACGCAAGAGAGAACTTATCTAATCTATTCACTAGTTGCAGGGACGGAACCAGGATTTGAACCTAGGGGGGCGAAAGCATGAACCAAAAAAATTTCAAGTGACATGGTTTATTAAAAAAAAAAAAATTTAATGGTAGACAAAACAATTGCACTTTATTACCATAAATATTTAAGTGAAGAAGGAAATAATATAAACCAAAAAAGTTAAAAGTTACAATATGATATTCAAACCTTTTCGGAGAAGAATAAAAAAAGAAGAGGACTTCGAATCTCCAAATTTTGGATAATTAGAATTAATATGTTGATTTTATCACATTGACCAACTCACCAATATGATAAACTCATACTTTTGGATGCAACTAAAAATCACACTAATGAAGTTTTCGAAACTTTGTTTGAAGATTTTAAAATTTTGGGATATTAAAAGTAAGAGTTGGCAATGCTACATCATCAATATTGGCTTCTAAAAGAATTTTGCATTTTATCTTTTGAAAAAAATTTAAATATTGTAATTGACTTTCCCATAATTTATAAATCAATTAAAAAGTTATACAAATTATTGTCACCCGACTCACCCCCGTAAGTGAAATTTTTTTTCTATGAGACTTTTTTGGTTATGAGTTATTGAATTATGATATTGATGATTTGGGAATTTTTTGTTGTGTTGTATTTGGACTATGGAGGGGCCATGGGTTCAAAGAAAGGATTAAGTGATTAGTTTCTTTTGGGCTATTTGGAGCAATCTAAAAATTTGAGAGGCCAACTATAAACTCTAAAATATGGGCATGCAAATAAAATAGTTAAAAAAGTTCCTCAAAAAAAAAAAAAAAAAACCTGCCCCTTAATGGGTCCGTCCCTGGCTAGTTGCCACTGGCCAGTCGATGGAGGCTGGAGTGGTCCGAGTGGAGTCTAGCCAAGGAGATCCAAGGCTGGCAGTTCAGCGAAAACACGGCGTCTCTGTGACTGACCTCGAATCGCGACAGTGGCATGGAGGCGAGTTTGTTGGGTGCGTTAGGGTCTAGGGAATAGTTGGGTTTTTGTTTTCGACTGTAATCGGCGATAGTAGCGTGAGTTTTGGGACTGAACAGTTTAGAATAGAGTTTTATAAAAGTAAACATTTTAAAAAACAATTAATGATGTGAAAAATTGTGGCGTTAGCAAAGCGGGCTTGGCAACATATTATAAAGTCAACAAAAAATTAGGGACTTCGGTTTTTATAGTATATATAAACAACACATCCAATTACACAGTTGTAAACCTGCTACCTTTCATTGATTTGCTCAAACTGAGAAAAATTTAGGGGTGTGCATGGACTCAATGGACTCGACCCACCCAAGCAATCCGATTGGACCTAATAATGTACTTAAACGAGAATACACAAACTGCCATATCAGATATAAATATGAATGTATAGTTTGAGAATCAAAAGTTCAAAACTAAAAACAATTAGCAACGTTGGCTCCAATTTGAGAGAATGACCTGCGTTTGAATAATTGGAAAAGAAAACAGTATGCCGGTACCCCAAGGCGTTGCACAATCAGTTGGTACCAAAACTTACTTCCAATATATATAGATAAAAGAAAACAACAAGTTGGTATTCTATATCTCCTTTTATACAGTATTAAATAATAATAATAATAATTTTAAAAAAAATCTTTTTTAGTTATTGGAAGTAGCATTTTTCTTGTCTATTTCACGAAATTTCATATTTAAATATTATTGAGCTCTTCAGCTTAGCAATTGATAATTCATGGTTCCAACTTCAATCATATTATCTTTTTCTTTGCCTTAATCTAGTTTGCTGCTGTAATTTCTTCTTAAACCCTTCTTCTACACTAGGCCTGAGTTATTCTATAAAAAATATACACCAGGCCTAAGCTGTCCTCACATATCACAGTTCCAAGCTACTTAAACTAGTATCATAAAACTAGAACTTCTATTACTCTTAAATTTACAAATGTTTTTTCTTGCATACTTCCAATATACACAAATGCACCTCTCACTAAAATAATAATAATAAAATCTAAAACATCAAAGAATTATGTCTTGCATGAACTCTTCACATACTTAGAAAATATTCTCTTTTTAAATACTAGGGCCTGTTTGTTTTCCAAGTTTAAACTCACATTTTTACATTTTAAACAATATTATACAATTTTTCACACACTTTTTCACCTATACGTATTTCAAAAAACTACAAAAATCTCAACTCAAACTACTCTACCAAACACCGCCAACTTTTGATAAAGAACTTGCTTTAAATTTATTTATTAAAATAAAAAAAGCTATTGAAGCTTGTATAAGGAAGTATTGTCCAAAAAACACGATCATCAGTATATTAGAAATAGAATTCGGCAATATGAGAATTTCAATTTTGAGTTTTCAGTTTGTGAAAATTGTTTTGTCCAATAACTAACCTTTTAGAAGAGGAATCATTGCCAGTGTCCTTTTTTGCTTTCATCTCCAGTTTGCTCGACCTATTTTTTTTTCCCCCTTTTGTGTCAAGCAGGAAATGCACCGTTTTATAGCCTGTTCATGGCCAATTTAGTAGTTTTTTTTTAATTATAAATTGCACCCTCTAAGCTTTTTCTAGAATTAAATTCAGTCTTATAACTTTAATTGCGTTGAATTCAGTTTTCTAACTTTGAACTTTATCCAATTTAGTCCACTTGCTAGTGTCCATCAAACTCACAGTTAGTGCTAAAAAGATAATGTGTATATATATATATATATATATATATATTGAATTTAAATTATATTTTACATTTATAGACTTCATTAAGATCTTGGTACATTATATTTTTTAAATACTAAAATATGCAATTACATATGCAAATGTAATCATAATAAATGTTTAATGTTATAATATATAGTTCTTATACTAGCACCATAACCCCAAGGGATTGGCTTAGCGATTTCTAAAACATCATGATATCCATGAGAATCAGATCCTCAGTTCGAAACCTTTTGATAGTATCTTGGGCCACTCCCATGAGATATATTCCTCCCTGTAATATCTTAAGTCTGAACACCCTCGTTTGTCAATATTAATAACCACCATAACTATCAATTTCATATTTAAGGCAAAAAATAAAAATAAGAAAATTTTATATGTTTTTAAACTTTCTCATACCATGCATGGTTTACCAACTAGTTTAATTTCTTTTCTAAAAAAAGAAAAAAAAAACTAGTTTAATTTTTATCTACTTCTAATGTAATCTACTCTAAATTACAATATTTAAAATTTAACATTTTTAGGTAGAAATTATTAGGTTTTCCATTTGTTTTAACACAAAGATTTTTGAAAAAAAATTGAAGAAATTATGAGTCTATTTGGATATCACTTATTACTGAAAACTAAAAACACTGCAGCAAAATAATTTTTAAATGTGTGAATAGTGTCGTATGATCCAGTTTTAACTAACATTTACTGAAATCCATACTTACGGATCCCGTGAATAGTGCACAGGACCCACAGAAAAAACGCCAAACGCAAGGAGTTTCATTTTTTAGTACAATCCAAACTCAACCTATATATATATATATATATATATATATATATATATATATTTGTCATAATCTGTCACCCAAATTATAATGTCCCTGAACTTATAATTTGCACAATTAATCCTTTAATTTGAGAGTTTTTCCACAATGTACCATATGCAATGCATGACTCATGGGCTCGCACACTAGATTCGGGTTCACCTAGTGAAACCAAACATACTAAATTGATCTCACTTAGTAAAGTAAATTGACTAAACTATCCTCACTACCGTCCACATCTTCTTCTTTTCTTTTCTTTTTTTTCTTTTTTTAAACAAAAACACACGTAAGGGGGGAGATGATGAGGTTTTAACACAAATGTCACTAATTCAATAAATATGTCTGTCTTTCCCTTTCTAGTTTTCTCCACCTATTCAATTAATATGTTGGACCCATTTCTCTCATTAATTATTAAATTGGTTGATTTTATTACTCTCTCCATCTCAGTGTGTTTGTCCTCTATTCCATTTTGGGATGTCCTAAAATATTGTCTTGTTTCTAAAAATAAAAGTAATTAATTTACTAATATTCCTATTATACCCCTACTTTATTTTCAAAACGATTTGAAAAGAAAACTAACAAATATTTAAAAAAATTAATCTAATTGGGGCACCTTTTTAGTTGCCTCATTAAGAATAACTCTTTTAAAAAAAAAAAAAACTGATAAATTTATTTAAGGATAGTTTTGTAAACTTATACATTTTTATAAGGCAAAGAAGACAATAAATTATATTCCCTTAAAAAGTTTGACTTTTCAAACAGTATAAACAAATTAGGACAGAGGGAGTATTTGTTAGGATAATTAAATTAGCTAAAACTCTCTATTACTAATCTTTCAAGGAATTAAAAATTGTATTCAAAACTAAAATCCTATTTGTCTTATTAATTGTTTGAATGGTTTATTTGAGGTAAAACTCTAGGAAAATTTCTATTGCGCTCATTCACACACACAGTACATATACTTAATTTTTTTCAACTAAAATTGTAATTTGAAGTCACTATTGGAAGTGAGTGTGTGAAATATACATTGCTCAAAACTCTCTAAAATCTAAGTTTTGATAAATTCAAAATTATATTCTAACTATCAAGAGTTTTGTCCTTCATTGGCATTTCTTGGTATTTCCAAGACACTCAAGATGTAAATCCTCCTCTCCCATTTTAACTATTAAATTATTAACAACAAAAAAAGTATACTTCTACTAAAATTCTATTATTAAAAATTTGAAACAAAATTTAATATCAATCCTTGAGTGGCTAGTTGTTGTATGCAATTTTACAATTGTAACTGAAATCATGTTTAAATATAAACATGATTTCATGTAACTATCATCCCTTTACAAATTTTATGCAAGCACGGTTTATATAAGTATATTATATTTCCTCAAAATTCAATGTACCCACAGTACTAAAATTTGCATGTAGAGGATTAAATCAGCATACAATGCAAATTGGATGGTCAGTGCATCTAACCAGGGTTAAATTTAGCCAAAAGACAAACAAGAAAGATTACAACGGTTCTAATAGCCTTTTTTTGAGAAGAATCTAATAGCCAATATAAAACTTGTTCTTATATATCAGATTACAGATTATTATTATAAAACCAACCACTAAAGTTGCCCATCCAGCATTGCTGCTGAACCTTGATGTATTCGCCTTTTGTTCTATGTTAATGATAGTACCAATCCAAGTACCAAAAAAATAAAAATAAAAATAAAAATCCAACCAAAAATTGAATTTTGATAAATCTGAAAAACCCACAATTGATATTGTATAGCACATGATCTCAAGCATATATCTGTAAACAAATTCTTAATCCTAAACAAAAGCTATAAAAATTGGAACTGCAATAAACGATCTACGAACTAAAAAGATTACAGATCATAATAAATCCAACCAAAAATTGAAGTTTAATAAATCAACGAAGTCAACAATTGATATTGAATAGCACATCATCACATGCTTAAATTTGTAAACAAATCCTTAATCCTGAACTACAGCAATAAAAATTAGAACTGCATATAACTAAAAAGATTGGTTCTTTCTTTGTCTTCCTAATCTCACATGAACTGAGCACCTGGGGGGAATTTCATGTTTGGATTCTGAGCCATGAATTGTTTCAACAACTGTTCTTTTTGGATCTCATCGCTTGTTGGAAGTCCCTTTTGTTTCTGTCTCTGATCAAACATCATCTTCTCCACAGCAGAACGGGTCTCAGAGTCCAAGTCAGACAACTTGCTTGGCTCTGGTTCAGCTTTCTGTGTGTCAATCTCTGGATCACCCTTCAACAAAGATTTCCACCACTCGCTCTGATCTCTCTTGCAAATAAGAATATTGATCATCTTCTTATCCTCCAAACTCCAAATACAATCGTTAACTTTCACAGGCTTGAATAGCTCTCCATCGATGATTGGAGGCTGACCCTTGAGCCCAACCTTCAAAGAGTTCGTCTTTATGTCACACAAAAGAAGGCTGGATTTAGTGCCTTGTGGGACTGGGACGTTTACAGTGACTTCTTGAAGGGACTGACCCCATGAATAATTCTCCATATCTAGGCCATTGTCTTTGTTGGGAACAAGTTTGTTCTCTCTCTGCTGCTTCTCCTCCTCTGGCTTTTTTAGTGTGGCATCGGTTTCTTTCTCAGCAAGAATGACGTCTTTCTTAGAAGACAACGAAGAAGGAGGAGGTTGTTGATTCTGCTGATCTTCTTCATTGTCACAGAGGATGGCCATGACTAACAAAGTTCTTGGATTCACTGGGTTTGTTGGGAAACTACTAAGGAACGCTAGGAAGCTATGATTTCTATGGAGGGTTTTGTGAATTTTTGTGTGTATTAGGATCTGACGGGATTACTGGTAATATATAGGAGACTAGAGAGGGTCGGTCAAGAAAAAGAAAGAAGGTTCTCTGTTTTACATTAACTATTCGGATTCGGATTTGGTTTCCGATTTGGAAGTATAGGCTCGTATGTGTGTGAGATTTTAACTGATGTGAAAATTCTGTTACATACATGTGATTTGTGATCTGAAAACATAACTAAAAAATCACGATTTCAATCATATTAGTATTATGCATGTGTGATAGACAGTTTAATAGAGAATCATGTATAAATTAATGAAAATAAAAATATATATATATTATTTTAACTAAAATTAAATAGATAATAAAAATAAGTATTTTTTACTCTATTTTTTTAAACGAAGTAATCTTATACTTTAAGTTATATAATGAATTAATATTGTGTAAGATTAAGCTTTTATTAATAAAAAAAAAATCATATATAAGTTTAAAATTAATTGAATGGAATATGGTACATAACTATGCAACTAATATAAAATGAGATGCCTAAAAAAATTATAAATGGAGTTTGCATAATTAAAGCCCATATTTAAATGAAAAACCTTGAATTCAATAATTAAAAAAAAAAAAAAAAAGATTCAAAGCATATTTAAGTGATAACCTCAATGTAATATTTAAGAATTATGAACAACCCAAATTATTAAACATTAAAAAATAAAAGTAGATAAACTTGCATACAAACAAACAAACAAACAAAATTGGGAGTTTACTTTTTTGAAGCAATGGTAGATACTTGGACGTTCAAAATATTAATAAGAAAAATCATGAATCTGGCCTTATTATATATAGTGACCTGAAAATCTAAAGATGAGAGTTATGGTATAATAAAATTATTATCCATAATCATTCCTATATCTATCCAACAAACAAAATTTCAACCACGGTAAACTTCATCAAAAAAAAAAAATTTGATAAGAAGTTGTTTCTATTTAAAACAAGAGATAAATTCTATAAGGATGTAATGTAAAACCTATGTTTTACACCATTCAATAAGTGATTGTCTATCAGCATTCTACTTAAAATTTATTAAAATTCAATACATCCTACCACATTTAATAACATCTCGATAGATTCTCAATTTGATTAGATTTATATATGGGTATTAGAAATGATTGAGTGTGATTGAGTTTATTCTTAAATATGTGATAAGATGATGTGGCATGTTGGGATTGGAGAGGTAAAGCATGAGTTTTACACCACGTCCTTATAGAATTTAATCTCTTAAAACAATAAATTTAAGTTGTGAAGAAGTTGATATAAAAATCAAGTTGTTAACGTTAATTATAAATATTTTTTCTGTTGCACCGTAAAAATCAAATTGTTAACATTATTAGCTTTTTTTTTTTTTTTTGTTATCCAAAATTTGATATTTATCCAAAAAAATAATTTAAAGCAAAATATATTTGAAAAAAAAAAGTAGATAATAAATTTATTATTAATTCTTCCCGTGTGTTTATCCTCCCAATGAAATTGTTTTTTTTTTTTTTTAATCCATGGGATTAGCTATACTTCTACGTACACAACTACACATTTTAATATTTTAAGGTTTGGATTTTTTTTTCTTCCCTTTCTATCCTATTATTTTAGGCTTTTTTTTTTTTTATTGGTATTTTAGGCTTTGTTGATAATATTTAGATCATCACAATTGTAGATTGTAGTTGTATGACACCAACCAATTAAATTTACCTCTCAAAGAGAAAAACCAAATAAATATGTGTAGTGTAGTAATTAAACAATAAGAAAGTTGCTGCTTTTTTTTCTTTTTACAATACACTACACTAAAAAAATAAGGATTCGATGGGATTAGATGAAGAATTTAGATTATAATACACTACACATAAAAAAAATAAGGATTAGATAAAGAATTTGGATTGTAATCAAATTAAGATTTTTATCAATTTAGAAATTATAGGAGAAGAAAAATATTATAATCTAAAAATCTAAAAAAATTTATGCAATTTGGTAAAGTCACTTAGCGCAACCACGGCTTTTAAGCCCAACTTTTATTATATAATATATGATTTTGGCTATTGCGTAAATGCACATAGTGGGCGGAACAAACACTCCCCTTTTAGTTTTCTTTTTTTTTTGGATGGATTTTAGTTTTTTATTTTACTTTAAATATATAACCACACATCCAATGTCATGTTTTATTGATAGTCATAGTTGCTTAAATTGTGAAAATTAGGGGTGTCCATGGACTCATTGGACCCGACCCACCTGAGCAATCCAATCGGACCCGATATCGTACTTCAACAAGAATACACAAACAAGTTGGTATTCTATATCTCCTTTTAAACATATATAAGTCTTTTTTAGTCATAACAATAAACTCTCCCACGTAGGAGCTATTTCTCTCTCGTCAGGAAGCGAGACTTTTCTCCCTTAGGTGTAAAAGCTTAAGGGTCTTCTCTCATCTTTTTTTAATCTCTGCTCACTCTATATCACCACTGTTCACTACATAATATGGAGAATATCATTATTGATAGTCTAAAAAATCTATAGCTAACTAAAGAAGAGGAGGAAGATATTTTCATCTCTTCTAACAGTATACCAAACTTGTTGGAAGAATGTACTCTGAGCTTGTTTGGAAGATTACTGGTAGATCGCAATCAAAACCAGAGAGCTCTTAAGAACATGTTGAGATCGGCATGGAAGCTTGGTTCTGATCTTAGAATAGTTGAGGTTGGTAATAATATTTTGCAATTCAAATTTAGTTCTATGTATCAGCTAGAGTGGGTGGAGAGAAGTGGGCCTTAGAATTTTGAAAATAATCTCCTGCTCTTGTGTCGGTGGAGGAGAGGTTTATCATCTGCCAACTTAGTCTTCACTCACACTCCATTCTGGGTCCAAGTGTGGGGATTACCATTTGAACATATGACTGAAGAAGCTGGTAGAGATATTGGTGGCAAGATAGGAGGAGTCATTGAGGTGGACAAACGGTCTTGGCAAGCAGACCAAGCTAAGTTCATGCGAGTGAGGGTTGATTTGCCGATTGAAAAACCACTAAGAAGGGGTGGATATGTCACTAATATGGATGGAGAAAGATGCTGGGTTTCCTTTAAATATGAGAGGTTGCCCACCTTTTGC
Organism: Quercus ilex subsp. ballota; assembly: GCA_032727855.1. NCBI lineage: Eukaryota > Viridiplantae > Streptophyta > Magnoliopsida > Fagales > Fagaceae > Quercus > Quercus ilex. The sequence goes on along the minus strand of CM064909.1, from coordinate 57,402,372 downwards.
TTCACCTGTGGAAAAATTGGTCATGATGAAAAGCATTGTGGGATGGAGATTGAGAAGCAATCCTTGGAACGGCAATATGGAGAGTGGTTGAGGGCAGGGGGTGTTTCGAAAGGAGATAATGAAGGAGCCAAAGGCGCTGGGAGTAGCAGGCATGAGCAAAGGAGTGGTGGTGAGTCCTGAAAAATGTCTCAAGCCATGGTGAGGGAGATGGTGGCTTCCAGTCAGGATGATAATGGAGGGAGTGGCAGTCTAGGCAGACAAAACAACCTCGAGGACAGGGAAAATTTTGAAAAAAGAGGGCATGATAGGAAGTCAGACGTGTGTGCAGCAAGTTAACAGAGCATATGGGACAACAATGAGACTGGGAAGCACGAATTAAGCAAGAATAAGGGGCTCGGCTCTTCACAAAAGGTAACTAAAGGGGTTACTAGAAGGAGTTTAGTCAAAGAGCTGTTCAAATCGAATGAGGATGAGCTTTCTCTGATGGGCCGGTCAAAAAAGCCCAATATTGAGGAGCAAGAAGTGACTAACCCTCTTAAGCCCAAACTAAATAACTAAAATGAGGAATGTGGGGCTGTGCTTATCGGCCCAAGTAAAAGAAAAGATGGGGTGGGTAAAGTGAATATAAAAAAGTCTGCTAGGGAGGTTGGAAAGGCCCATAGTGCAGTTATGAAAACTCAGGAGATATTAGTGGGCACTAAGAGACGTGAGAATACAGAGGAGCTACCAGCAAGTGAAGGGAGGCTCCAAAAGAAAAGCTACGATGGTGAAGGTAAGGAAACAATTCTTTTCTGTGATGAAATGGCGGTGGCTGCTAGGCAGCACCGCCGAGAGCAATGATAGCCTTAGGTTGGAATTGCCAGGGGCTTGAGAACCTCCGGTCAGTTCGAGTGTTGGGCGAATTAGTCCAACGATGGGATCCCAAAATTGCTTTCCTATCAGAAAATAAAGTTAAGAAGAAAGCTATGGAAAAAGTAATGGAAAAAATAAATTTTGTTAATGGGCTGATTGTACCTCGAAAAGGCAAGGGTGGAGGTATAGCTTTGCTGTAGAAGAGAGAAATTGATCTGGAGATTATGGGATATTCTAGGAGTTTTATTGATGCGATTATTACAAAACAAGATTCAGGTTTCAGGTGGAGAATTACAGGTTTCTATGGGAATCCAGAGACACACAAAAGAAATGAGTCATGGGAAGAGCTTGTGGCCTTGAGCAGAAAATTTAATCTCCCTTGGTTATTCTATGGTGATTTCAATGAGATTCTGTCTGGGGGAGAAAAGATAGGGGGAGCTCCGAAGTCCCAAAAGCAAATGGATGGATTTAGGGAAGTGGTCAATGTTTGTCGATTTAAAGACTTGGGATATAGTGGTCCGAACTTCACGTGGTGTAATATGCAAGAAGGGGTAAATCATGTATATCTAAGACTAGACAGAGCCCTTGCCACCAATGATTGGATCAACTATTTTAATGGAACAAGAGTTCTCCATTTGGTAGACTCAACTTCTGATCATTGTGCTCTGCTGATTACTGACTCTATTGCGGTACAACCTTCTCGAAAGCGCAGGTTCCATTTTCGAGGAAATGTGGACAAAAAAAGAGAAGTGTAAGGAAATTATTAGAAATGCGTGAGAGGGTGGTTTGCACCAAGGTACACCTTGAGGCATAGCTAATTGTCTTCAAAACTGTGCAGCTAACTTGAAGAGATGGAATAAGTTGGTTTTTGGTTATGTGCCCAAGCAAATTCAGTGCAAGGGGAAAGCGCTCAATGATTTGACCCTCCAAGATAGAAACTGAGTCATGGGTAAGGAGATAAACAGCTTACGAAGGGAGATTAATGATTTGCTTGATTGTGAGGAGACTCTATGGCATTAGAGGTCAAGAATTCTTTGGTATGGTTAAGGGGATCACAACACAAAATTCTTCCATTCAAGGGCTTCGCATAAGAGGAAGAAAAACACCATTAGTGGCTTGTAGGATGAGTATGGGAATTGGTGTGATACAAATGAGAGTATTGCTGCAGCGGCTATTACTTATTTTGAGACATTGTTCACTACCTCTCATCCTAGCCGAATTTTGGAAGTCACAGATATGATCCCCACCAGAGTAACTGATGAGATGAACCAAAGTTTGATCTCAACATTCACAAGTGATGAAGTGGAGGCCATTCTGAAACAAATGCACCCCACGAAAGCTCCTGGTCCTGATGGTATGTCTGCTATCTTTTTCCAAAAATATTAAGATGTGGTAGGGAATGATATTATACGTATGGTTCTGAATGTGTTAAATTCCAATATTTCAATTGCTGATATAAATAGAACCAACATTACTTTGATCCCAAAAATCAATAGTCCATCCAGGTTGTCTGATTTTAGGCCGATTAGCTTATGCAATGTAGTATATAAGCTAGTATCTAAAGTAATTGCTAACCGTCTAAAATACATCATTCCTCAAATTATATCCGAAAACCAAAGTGCTTTCCTCTCAGAGATGCTCATCACTGACAATGTATTAGTGGCTTTTGAGTTGATGCATTATCTTGAGCATAAAAAGGAGGGGCAGGAAAATTTTATGGCGGTCAAGCTTGATATGAGCAAGGCCTATGACCGTGTGGAGTGGGGTTTCATTGAGAAAGTGATCGAAAAAATGGGCTTCCACGAAAATTGGATTAAACTTATTATGAAATGCATTACTACTGTTTCATATTCTGTGATTATCAATGGAGCTGTTCATGGCTGCATTTTCACTACAAGGGGTCTCTGACAAGGAGATCCTTTATCTCCTTACCTGTTCCTTCTATGTGCAGATGGTTTCTCATCTTTAATTAAGGATGCAGCTAGGAATCAATCATTGAGTGGAATCTCCATTTGCAGAGGATGCCCTATGGTGACCCATTTGTTTTTTGCGAATGACAGTTTACTGTTCTGCAAAACTAATGACCAAGAATACCATAAACTCATTGAGATCCTTGAGCTTTACGAAGCTGCCTCTGGTCAGAAAGTAAATGCTAAGAAGTCCTCTATTTTTTTTTATCCATAATACTCCCCATGAAAAAAGGTGTGCGGTGTTGAACATCCTTGGCCCAATGCAAGACACTCGGCATGGTAAATATTTGGGTCTTCCATCCATTATTGGGAGATCTAAAACCGAGGTGTTTGCAAAAGTAAAGGAAAAAGTTGGGAGGAAGTTAGCGGGTTGGAAGGGAAAATTATTGACCACTAGGGGAAGGGAGATTCTGATAAAGGCCGTGGCACAAGCAGTCCCCACCTATACCATGAGTTGCTTCCTAATCCCAAAAGGGTTGTGTGAGGAGATTGAAGGAATGATAAGGAAATTTTGGTGGGGGCAAAGACAAGAAAAGTCAAAGATTGCTTGGGTGAGTTGGGAAAAAATGTGTAAAGCAAAGTCAAATGGGGGCATGGGCTTCCGAAGTTTACAAGCTTTCAATCTAGCAATACTTGCTAAGCAAGGATGGAGACTCTTGTCAAATCTGGATTCACTTTGTGCCAAAGTCTTTAAAGCTAGATACTACCCAAATGGAAACATTTTAAATTCAAAGTTGGGATGCAGCCCTTCATATACCTGGAGAAGTATTTTCAAGGGTCTGGAAGTGATCAGGAAGGGTACTCGGTGGAGAGTAGGAAATGGAAGGCTCATTTATATTTGGGAGGACAAATGGCTTCCCACTCCAACAACTTATAAGGTAATATCTCCTCCCCAGCCTTTTGATGATTTCCCTATGGTTTCAGCCTTAATTGATTAGGATACTAGAAGATGGAAGGTTGACACCCTGTGGTCTTTATTCCTCCCTTTTGAGGTTGAAACCATTCTCAATATCCCGCTAAGCTATAGTCTTCCTGAGGACAAAATAATTTGGGTAAGGAACAAAAGGGGGGAATTCTCAGTGAAAAGTGCGTACTATGTGGCCCTCTCTGTGATTAACTCATCAGATTGTGGGGAGAGCTCTCATGACGATCCTAGAATTCCTCTTTGGAAGCGGATTTGGCAGTTAAAGATTCCCCCAAAAATAAAAATTTTCTGTTGGAAGGCTTGTGTTAATGCTTTACCAACCATGTTAAACTTAAGAAAAAGGGGGGTGAACACAGATGGAATGTGTCCCATGTGTGGACTGGAGGTTGAATCTATTTACCATGCTCTCTTCAAGTGTGCTAGTGTCAAGAATATTTGGGATCTGTGGAAGGAGTGTTCAGTGGCGATTGGGGCTGAAAACATGGATTTTTCGGATTTGGCATTGAAGATGTTAGAGGTTGGAACTCCTAGAGACATGGAGATGCTGGTAGTGGTGGCTTGGGCAATTTGGTATAGTAGAAATTTGAGAGTGTTTGAGGTGGTCTGGCAGGGACGGAGCAGGTCTGGAATCATGCTATCAGTATGCTCGCTGATTATAAAGAAGCTGTGAAGTTTTGTGGACTAGGTCCTCGGCCTGTGAGGTTAGCTGGAAAAAGCCTCAAGCTGGGGTCTACAAGATAAACACTGATGGGGCTACAGCTGATAATGGTAGGCGGTCAAGTATAGGAGTGGTAATTAGGGACTCTAGAGGAGAGGTGGCTGCTGCTCTTTGTAGAGTTCTGCTTGGTTACTACTCGGTGGATGAGACTGAGACGCTGGCTATCGAGGCGGGGATTTTGCTTGCAAGAGAATTGGACCTACATCAAGTCATTGTGGAATCAGATTCACTCTTAGTTGTTCAAAGAATTTTGGCAAAAGATTTTAGTGGAGGCCTAGGCCATATTGTCCATGGTATTTGTGGTTTTCTTGAAGACTTCAAAAGTTGGCAAGTTAGGCAACTGAAAAGGGATTTCAATAGGGTTGCACATGAGTTGGCTCACTTTGCTAATTGTAATGATATAAAGTAGGTATGGAGGGGTGTGTCTCCCCCTGTTGTGAGAAACCTGGTTCATTTGGATTGTTTGTAGCGAGGCTGATTCTTGCTCTCTGTTGTAGTTCAGTTTCTGGTTTAATGAAAGCATTTCTCTTATCAAAAAAAACAAAAAGTCTTTTTTAGTCATTGGAGGTAGCATTTTTCTTATTTATTTCATGAAACTTCATATTTGAAAATTCTTGAGCTCTTGAGCTTAGCAATTGATAATTCATGGTTCCAATATATTCTTATAATCTGTTTCTTTGCCTTAGGGTCCGTTTGGATAGAACTTATTTTACTGAAACTGAAAACTGAAAACACTGTAACAAAATAATTTTTAAATGTGTGAATAGTGCCGTGAGACCCATTTTTAATGAAAAGTTGCTGAAAAGTGAAGTTTGTGGGACCCGTGAACAGTACACGGGTGCACTATTCACTGTTGAAAAGTCAAAACATCCGGTTGGGAAAAAAAAAAAAGAAAAAAGGAAAGAAACGCAAACGTGGATCCACAAACGCGGATCCAAACGGATACTTAATCTAGTTTGCTGCTGAAATTTCTTCTTAAACCCTACTTCTATAGTAGGCCTAAGCTATTCTAAAAAAAAAAAATACACTAGGCCTAAGTTGTTCTCACCCCATCACAATTCCAAGCTACTTAAACTGGTATCATAGAAATAGAGCTTCTATTATTCTTAAATTTGCAAATGTTTTTGCTCGTATACTTCCAACATATACAAATGCACCTCTCACTAAAAATAAATAAAAAATAAAAATCTAGAACATCAAAGATTATGTCTTGCATGAACTCTTCACATACTTAGAAAATATCATCTCTTTTTAGATATTAAACTTTTGATAAAGAACTTGCTGAAAATTTATTCATTAAAATGAAAAATCTATTGAAGCTTGTATAAAGAAGTATTGTCTAAAAAACATAATCATCAGTATATCAGAAATAGAATTCGGCAATATGAAAATTCCAATTTTGAGTTTTCAGTTTGAGAAAATTGTGTTGTCCAATAACTAACCTTTTAGAAGAGAACTCAATGCGCTTGTCCTCTACTTTCATCTTCGATTTGCTTGCCCTGATTTTTTTTTTTCCCTCCCTTTTTGTGTCAAGCATGAAACACGCTGTTTTACAGGCTCAGCTCATGGCCAATTTGGTATTTTTTTTTTTTAATTATAAATTGCACCCTCTAAAATTTTTCTAAAATTTAATTTAGACTTTTTAACTTTAATTGCATTGAATTCAACTTTCTAACTTTGAAATTTATCCAACTTATTTTTCTTGCTAGTGAGTTCAAATAGTGGAGTAGGAAAAGTGGGACAGAAGATTTGGACTCCTTGCGAGTGTCCATCATACTCGCACTTAGTGCCCAAAAAAAATGTAATTTTTTTAATTTCATAAATTTTAAAAAATTAGAAAATTAATATATAAAAAAAATAGAGAATAGTTTATTATTAACAGACATTGATGGGATGTCTGAATTAAATGAAATTGAAATAACAAGACTAAATTGAATTTCAAGTAAAGTTAAAAGGTACACTTTATAATTTAACCTTTCCTAAGTCATAATTTGTTACTTTTTAAACTTAAAAATTTTCTTAATTTATTACTTTTAAACTATATATATATATATATATATATATTAATTTAATTTAAATTTTATTTTACATTTATACACTTTGTCGGGACAAAGAATTTGGCAACCGCGACCCACTTTATGTTAAGCCAAAGCTCACGCCGAGGAGGAAGAAATGTCTGAGGACAAAAGAAACAAGTTCAAGGTGCCCTGAAATGTCGCCGAGGACGATCCTGTCCTTGTCGAACCAAGATCACAGAAGGGAAGAGCAGCATGTCATCAAAGGTTGCCTTCTAGAGCATCCCAAGGAAAGGGACAGGTACAATGTGTCAGCCATAGGAGCATGGAGGAGAAGCAATTTAGGGAGGAACTGTCACCTCCGTATTAAATACCCACAACTAACATTCTGGCCGCATTAATGAGAAAATGACCCCTGAACAGTGCTGTCTTGGTTGCTACAACCCACAGAAAGTTTGAGAAAGCGACTGATGGGACAGGCACTTAAGTATAGGCTTGAATGATCAACAAGTGGAAAACCAAGATCAACTGAAAATGGGTATATAATGTAAGGAACCCTCAGGAAAAAAGGGGGTGGACGCTGTAATAATCTCAAGAACTCCTATGACCATGGGGATCCAATATATGAAAGGGAGGGGCTCCTTGGATTATGCCAAGGACAAACATTCTATGACAAATTCATTTCATCTCTGTTTGATTATCACGAATACCATATTAACTGTTGACCATGCACTAAGGCCAAGCTCTTCCACCCACTCTCTACAAATTCATTGTATTGGACTAGTTGGGTCTGAGTCCACTCATCCAAAAGCAGTAGTGCTCAGAACCAGCCCCTACACACTTCATTAAGATCTTGTTATATTATAATTTTTAAATGCTAAAATATATAATTACATATGCAAATGTAATCATAATAAATGTTTAATGCGTATAGTCCTTTTTCTTTTCTTTTCTTTTTTCTTTTTTTGAGATAAACAATAGAAATTTTTTATTAATTTAATAACACGTATACAAAGTCCAGTATAGTAAGATGGACATGGGGGGACCAGCCAACACCTAATTTGGTCCCATTAGACAACAAAAACTCAAGCAGCTATTACATTATATTAGACCTCGCATTAGGTAGCCATCAGACGTTGGTACTCCTCACAGAAAGCTTTTGCGATGTCCAAGATCAGCTTTGGGTGGTGTTGTATCTTCTCAAAATAGTATATGTTCCTTGCATTCCAAATTGCCTAAGCAGTTATTGCCCACCTCTCAAGTTCTATTTTACTCAACTCAGACTGCATTTGCTTAAACCGGAGGAAAAAATCACACAATTCATTGCTCCACTTCTGTGTCTTTCCCTTGAATAGAGTGTAGACATTCCTTGCAAAAAGGCATGTCCACAGTAGGTGACTAACCGTCTCAGGGTGTTTTCTGCACAACTCACATGTTGGTTCTAGTTTCACGTGTCGCCGATGTAGATTATCTCGGGTAGGCAGACAGTTAGAACAGGCTCTCCACATGAAATTTTGGACTTTCGGCGGCACATTGAGGGTCCAAATCTCCTTCCACGTCGCCCCATGTGTACAGGCTGCTGAGTGTTCAGCCTTGGGGTGGTTTTGTAGGCACGAGGCAGCTTGGTATGCTGTTTTAACTGTGAATTGTTGTGCTCTATTTTCCTTCCAAATTACAGAGTCGCCTGAGTTTAAGTTGTCAAGTGGCAAGGATAAGATCTCAATGCTGGTTTGATGAGCAAAAGTAGAGTGTATTTTTCCCCGGTCCCATTGTCTTGTGTCTTGGTCTATAAGGTCACAAACCCGCATGTTTAGAAAGGGTTCATTCAAAGGCACTGGAGAGTGAGATGGCCATCTGTGGGTGAAGACTCCAATTTTTCTGCCATTTCCAACCTTCCACTGTGATCCTTCTTTGATGATTTCCCTTGCTGCCAGAAGACTGGGCCAGACAAAGGAGTGGTTGTTGCCTAGCTCAGCCTCCATAAAAGAGCAGTGTGAGAAGTAGTGTGCTTTGTACACCTTGTAGAATACAGACCGATTATACTTTACTAATCGCCATGCTTGCTTTGCCAGCATTGCTAAGTTGAATGCATGGAGATCTCGAAAACCCATTCCTCCCTCCTTCTTTGATGTACAAATTTTTTTCCAATTAATCCAGTGGATCTTCCATTCATCATGTTTTTGTCCCCACCAATATTTGTCAAGTAAGGAGTTTATATTATCACATATGGACTTTGGCAGCTTGAAGATGCTCATCGAATATGTAGGGATCACTTGTGCCACTGTTTTGATAAGAATCTCACACCCCGCCTTCGAGATGAATTTTTCCTTCCACCCCAGCACTCTCTTAGGGTCCATTTGGTTGGAGGAGTGGAAAAGTGGGAGGATAGAAAAGATTTGGTTTTCCCTCATGTGTGTTTGGTTGGACGGGTGGAAAAGTGGGAGGGTAGAAAATTCTTTTGTTTGATTAGAAAGAAAAATGGGAGGATAGAAAATGTAGTTTATATAAATTGATTATTATACCCTTGTTACATAATAGGTAAGAAATAGATTTATTTGTACTCATTAAATAATATAAAATTTACCAACAATTATATTTTTCAATGAGAAGTGTTATGTCCACAACATTTTCTGCAATACTTTCACAACAAAATTTATGTGAAAAGTTGTTACTAGTTCTAATTTGAACCCACCATTGAAATTATTTTTTTACTCACCAATATTAACTAATAACAATCTATTACTTAAAATTTATTGTAAAAATATTGTAGTAACATTTCTCAAATAGAATTTTTTATTCTTTATATTATTTCTCTTTTTCTCTTTTCATTTCATCTATACGTTTTTTTTTTCTACGCTATCTCCTCCACACACGTCTTATCTCTATCCCCACCCCCTTCTTTTTCTTTTTATTCCTCATTCAAGTCTCAAGAATGTTCCAGCGTATACACATATCTCAGTTTCTCTCTTCTTCTTTTTTTCTCCTGCTCGCTTTCTCTGTTTTTTTTTTTTACTTGAACGCAGTCCAGATGGGTCATCTTCGTCCCAAAGTAGTTGGCCCAGCCGGAGCCGTCGCTCATCTTCATCCCCAACGTAGTCCAGATGGGTCAAATGGCTTTTGTCTTCTATCTGTTGTCTTTTTTTTTTTTTTTTTTGCTTTTATTGTTATGATTTAATTAATTTTAAAATTGTGTTTTTGAGTTTGTATTCTGATAATCTGATTATGCTTGAGTTTAGAGATGTTTGAAAGAAAGATTGTTGTGTTTGTAGCCATTGTGTTTGTAGCTGTGAGGGCATTTATGTAAAAGTGATGTGAGAGCACTTTTCTCTCCACAATTTTCCTCCCGATTTGGGAGGAAGAAAATTGTGGGCCCAGGAGAGAAAATTTTCTCCCGAGTTTTCTTTCCTTGGTATTTTCCTTTGGTTGCCAAACAGTGGAAAACACTGTTTTCCACCCTCTTTTCCTCCCTTAGTTTTCCATCCTCTCTAAAATCACCCCAACCAAACACAGTGTTAGTAATCTTTTCCTGCAAGTCTTTAAAGGTGTTAACCTTCAACTTGCCACTAGCCATAGGCAAATCGAGGTATCTATCGCAATGCGTCATCACCCTGCACCTAAAAACTGTTGAATCGCTTGTCTAGTTTCAGGTCTCGTGTTCTTGCTGAAGAATAAAGAGGTTTTATATCTATTGATTTGTTGGCCAGAGCATCTTCATATTGTCCTAATAGATGTAACAATCTTCAGCATTCACCCACTTTTGCTTGGCAAAACAAGAGGCTGTCATCCACAAAAAGGAGATGAGAGATGCTCACCCCTTGTTGGCTAGATCGGATCCCCTTTAGCACCCTTGGTTCCTCAACTTTTCTCAATAGGGCAATAAGCCTTCTACACACAAAAGGAAAAGGTATGGGGACAGGGGGTCCCCTTGCCTTATACCCCTTGAAGGAGTGATGAAGCCCTTTGGTTCCCCATTGATAAGTACCGAATAGGAAGCCGTAGTAACTATCTCCATAGCCAAGTGGACCCATCTTGGGTATTCGAAACCTAGTTTCACCATTATTTTTTTTTTAAAGGGCCACTCCACTCGATCATAAGCTTTGCTGATATCAAGTTTGACTGCCATTTGTCCCACCTTTCCTTTTCTCTTATTTTGCATCCTATGGAGCAACTCATATGCTATAGAAGTGTTATCAGTAATTAAGCAGTTTGGAACAAATGCACTCTGAACATCAGAAATGACATTTGGCAAAATAAGTTTTAGGTGGTTAGCAATAACTTTGGAGATAATGCGAGATACAACATTTCCCAAACTAATAGGTCTATAATCAGCCATGTGCTTTTGGTCATTCTTTTTTGGGATGAGAACAATATGAGTGTAATTCATTTTTTTCAGCATGTGACCAGAATTCAAGACTGATAAAATAGATGCTATAACATCGGGCCCTACTATGTGCCAGAATTTCTGAAAGAAAAAAGGGGGCATACCATCAGGTCCTGGTATTTTGGATGGGTGCATTTGAAATAGTGCAAGTCTGACATCTTCTAGTGTGTACCTTTGGAGAAGTGTGGCATTCATGGTGGGAGTGACTAAGCTGTCCACTGAGTGCAGCATTGTATCAACATTGGCCGGGTTGGCTGAGGTGAATAGTTGCTGAAAGTAGGATTCGGCTGTATTGGCAATACTCTCTTCAGTAGTGCCCCACACCCCTTCATTGTCAAACACCCTTGTGATGTGATTTTTGCGCCAACGTTGGTTGGCCCTATGGTGGAAAAACTTAGTGTTTTTGTCTCTTGCAGGTAGCCATATAGAGCGAGACCGCTACTGCCAAGAAATTTCCTCCTGATGTAAAATGTCGTTGATGTCCACCTTTGTTTCATTTATTTCATTCAAGACCTCAAGACTGTTCAGGGAGCACAACTCCTCCAACTTGCGTTGTTTTTCCTGTAATATTGTTTCTGATCTGCCAAAGGTTTCACGGCTCCAATCTACCAAAGCAAGCCTGCACTTTTTAATCTTTTCAAACACTGACATTGGACTACCCTGCCCCACCATGGTCAACCAAGCTGCTTGTATAATGCTCTCACAGTTTAAGTGGGAAGCCCACTTTTCTTCAAACCTGTGTGGGAATTTTTTACGTCTACTATGCTGATTTGTGTTTTGTGTAGTGATGAGGATCGGGACATGATCCAAGTATGAGGCTTGGATGTTAGTAACTTGATAATGTGGGAAGATTTCTCTCCATCCATCAGTGGCACACGCTCGGTCAAGCCGTTCTTGTACAAACTCCTCCCCATGTCTTCCATTGTTCCATGTAAAAATATTACCTTGGAATCCCAAGTCCACCAACCCACAGTGAAGTAGGGAAGCCTGAAAGTCCTGCATGAGATTCAAGGATTTTGGTAGTCCCCCTTGTTTCTCTTCGGATGTCAAAATTTCGTTGAAATCGCTGACGCATAACCACGGAACTGAGTGTTGAGAGTGAAGGTGCCGTAACAATTTCCATGACTCGTGCTTTCTCTGCTCTTCCAGCCACCCATAGAAGCTAGTCAATATATAGTTCCATATACAAACTTGATCATAATAGATGTTTATCAATAACCACCATAATCCCAAGGGATTGGCTTAGTGGTTTCTAAAACCTCATGATACCCCTAAGATTAATATCTTAGGTTTGAACACCCTCGTTTGTCAATATTAATAACCACCATAATTATCAATTTCATATTTAAGGCAAAAAAAAAAATTATATGTTTTTAAACTTTCCCATACAATGCATGATTTACCAACTAGTTTAATTTCTTTCTAAAAAAAGAATTAAAAAAAAAAAAAACTAGTTTAATTTTTCCTATGTATAATGTAATCTAATCTAAATTATCAAATTTAAAATTTAACCTTTTTTTAGGTAGAAATTATTAGGTTTTTGATTTGTTTTAACACAAAGATTTGGAGAAATTATACTTTTTTTTGGGGTCATAGTCTATCACCCAAATTATAATGTCCCCTGAACTTATAATTTGCCAAATTAATCCTCTAATTTGAGAGTTTTGCTACAATGTACCATATGCAACGCTTAACTCATGGGCTCACACACTAGATCGGGTTCACCTAATGAAACCAAACATGACTAAATTGATCTTACTTAGTAAAGTAAATTGACTAAACTATCCTCACTACCCTCCACATCTTTTTGTTTTTTTTTGTTTTTTTGTTTTTTTTCCTTTTTTTAACAAAAGCACACATAATGGGGGAGATGATGAGGTTTTAACCCAAATGTCACTAATTTAATAAATACGTTTGCCTTTCCCTTTCTAGTTTTCTCCACCTATTCAATTAATATGTTGGACCCATTTCTCTCATTAATTATTAAATTAGTTAATTTTATTATTTGTTAGGATAATTAAATTAGCTAAAACTCTCTATTACTAATCTTTCAAAGAATTAAAAATTGTATTCAAAACTAAAAATCCTTTTTTGTCTTATTAATTGTTTGAGTGGTTTATTTGAGGTAAAACTCTAGGGAAATTTCTATTGCGCACACTCAGACAAATCGTACACATACTCAATTTTTTTTGAACTAAAATTGTGATTATAAGTCATGATTGAAAGTGAATGTGTGAAATTTACATTGCTCAAAACTCTATCATCTAAGTTTTGATAAATTCAAAATTATATTCTAACTATCAAGAATTTTGTCAATGCTCACAACATAAATCCTCCTCCCCCATTATAATTATCGAATAATAAATAAATAAATAATTATACTTCTACTAAAATTCTATTATTAAAAATTTGAAACAAAATTTAATATCAATCCTTGAGAGCAGAGACTGGTTTTTGTATGCAAATTTTATAATTATAACTAAAATCATGACTTCGTGTAACTATCATCTCTCTACAAATTTTATGCAAGCACGGTTTATATAATAATGTACCCTCAGACTGTGTACTCCAAAACGATGTTTCTTAATTTTCCTTTTTATATGATCTTACCTTTTTCTCCAAAAAAATAAAAATGTACCCACGGTACAAAAATTTGCATGTAGAGAATTAAATCAGCATACAATGCAGATTGAATGACCAGGCTTAAATTTAGCCAAAAGACCAAAAAAAAAAAAAAAAGAAAAAAAGAAAAAAAAAAGAGAGATGACAATGGTTCTAATAGCCAATATGAAACTTGTTCTTATATATCAGATTACAGATTATTATAAATCCAAACACTAAAACTGCCCATCCAGCATTGCCGCTGAACCTTGATGTATTCGCACTTTGTTCTATGTTAATGATAGTACCCAAAAAATCCAACCAAAAATTGAACTTTGATAAATCTGAAAAACCCACAATTGATAATGTATAGCACATGATCTCGAGCTTAAATCTGTAAACAAATTCTTAATCCTAAACGAAAGCTATAAAAATTGGAACTGCAATAAACATCTACGAACTAAAAAGATTACAGATTATAATAAATCCAACCAAAAATTGAAGTTTAATAAATCTAAAAAACCCACAATTGATATTGAATAGCACATGATCACATGCTTAAATTTGTAAACAAATCCTTAATCCTAAACAAAAGCAATAAAAATTAGAACTGCATATAACCAAAAAGATTAGATCTTTCATTGTCTTCCTAATCTCACATGAACTTAGCTCCCGGAGGGAATTTCATGTTGGGATTCTGAGCCATGAATTGTTTCATCAACTGTTCTTTTTGAATCTCATCGCTTGTTGGTAGTCCCTTCTGTTTCTGCCTCTGATCAAACATCATCTTCTCCACAGCAGAACGAGTCTCGGAGTCCAAGTCAGACAACTTGCTTGGCTCTGGTTCAGCTTTCTGTGTGTCAATCTCTGGATCACCCTTCAACAAAGATTTCCACCACTCGCTCTGATCTCTCTTGCAAATAAGAATAGTGATCATCTTCTTATCCTCCAAACTCCAAATACAATCGTCAACTTTCACAGGCTTGAATAGCTCTCCATCGATGATTGGAGGCTGACCCTTGAGCCCAACCTTCAAAGAGTTCGTCTTTATGTCGCACAAAAGAAGGCTGGATTTAGTGCCTTGTGGGACTGGAACGTTAACAGTGACTTCTTGAAGGGATTGACCCCATGAATAATTCTCCATATCTAGGCCGTTTTCTTTGTTGGGAACAAGTTTCTTCTCTTTCTGCTGCTTCTCCTCCTCCTCCTCCTCTGGCTTTTTGGCCTCGGCTTCTTTCTCAGCAAGAATGACCTCTTTCTTAGAAGAAGAGGGTTGTTGATTCTGCTGATCTTCTTCATAATCAGAGAGGATGGCCATGATTGACAAAGTTCTTGGATTCGCTGGGAAAACTACTGAGAAAGAGGAACGCTGAGAGGCTGCTAGGATTGCTGTGTAGGGTTTTTTATTTGTTGTTGTGTTGTGTGTGTATTGGGGATATGAGGAGATTGCGAATATATAGTAGAGACTAAAGCGAGTCGGCCAAGAAAAAGGAACTCCGGTTCTTTGTTTTACGGCATTAACTATTTGGATTAGGATTCGGATTCCGATTTGGAAGCGTGGGCTTATTATTATTATTATTATTATTATTATTTTACCTTATTATTATTATTATTATAAATTTGGCAAAATTACAATTTTTTTTTTTCTAAATTATCAGCCCGATTATACTTCATCCTATGAACTATCAAAATATACTATTTATCCCTAATTTCAAAAATATGTTACACTTAACACACCATCTTAGCATTGAAAAACTAATTTACTCTCAATTATATGTTTGTAGAGAAAAGGGTAAATTGATATTTCAAAACTAAATTCCGTTATACGTTATAACTTTGAGAAGTTAATTGTGCAGCATTTTGATAGTTAAGGGATTAAGCATAATTGAAGTGATAATTTAGAGCGAAAAAGTATAATTTACCCTTAAAATAATTAATCTGAAGTGTAGGACTTGGTGCTCAGATTCTAAGTGACATTTTATAGATATATATATATATATATATATGTATATATATATGTACACACACACATATATATACATACGTGTGTCTATATATGTGTGTGTGTATGTATATATGTATGTATATTAATAACTAAAACTCAGAGAAATTTAAATCAGATTTCAATTGAATTCTCAATTTTGCGCCACGTGTCCTATTTAATTTTTAATTTTGTGCAAAGTGAATTATTGAGTATAAAAATCGAAGAGTCCAAATCCAATTAGATTCTAAATTGGATTTCAATTCGAGTCTAATTTTTCGCTACGTATCAATTTAAGTTTTTAATTTTTGTGGCAAGTAAATTATTGAGTGCAAAAACCAAAGAGAGTAAAACCAATTAAATTCTAAATCATATATATATAATGAGAAACCATTACATATTTTAGAAATGTATAGTTTAAAAAAAGTGTAAGCTAATACTATGTATAATTTGAATTTCTTCTAAAAAAATGTATAATTTAAACCACATAATTTCAATTACTTTTAATTGTACTCGTGCATATATACGAGAATACACACGATGATGCACAAAAATCGTCAATGAGTTGATCGTCCACACACATGACAATGGGTGTACCTGAAGAACAAAAGAGAAGAACCAATCAAAAGGGACTGGTGGGGTACCGGCCAAAGACCCTCCGAAAGTTAAGTCAATGATAAAAGAATCTCCGAGAACTCAAGAGTACTAAAGCTAGGGAGAATTCGCGTACCTCAAGAAGGGTAAGGTTTGTGGTTTATATAGTGGTAGAGAACCAACCCACATCCCTTAATACTGAGGAATTTCCTTGTAGAGAGAAGGATCACCAAATACTCGGGATCACCTTTCCATATATAGAAGATCTGATTGCATGGTAAGGCCTTTAGCCATGATGTGCAAGTAATTTCCATGTAAGGATGTGTGAGTGGGCCCCATGCAAGTCAATCCTAGGGGGATGGTTTGTCAGGATCAGGTATTGCCTGACCCATCAGCCTATGGGTCGGTTGCCCCCCCCCCCCCCCCCCCCGGGGATTAGTCGTCTCCCTTTGGGATTAGTCATCTCCCTTGGGGTTGTTAGAAAGTTTTGGCACGCCCCATGTTGTTCATTTGATAACTATTCTCATCAGCTGCCCCCTACTTCGTGAGTCGTCGTGATGGCCGACGAGTCACGGAGTTGCCATAAATGCGTTGCGTCATAAATAGGGGCAATTATGTCCTTCTGACAGGGCTAATGACACATGTCATTTTTTGATTAGGGGAGCCAAATGTTGCAATGCTTCGTTTTCTGTGCTAGACCATCCTATAAATAGCTCAATGCCATTATTGTCCCCATTACTTGAAAATTTTCCATTTTGATCCCAAAGCTTAATCATCAGATCCTTTACTTCATCGGTTTACCATTCATTTGTTCCTTAGGTATGCTTTGTCGGTTTCTTTTTCTTTTCCCTCTTCCTTTTTATTCGCCAGTTGCACACTTAGGAAGTAGAGTAAAATCTTAGCTTTCATTCATCGCTTGTAGGTGAGAGGTGTCTGGAGATAGTGAAGCGACGAGTGATCGTACCCTGTCAATCCGCATGGGTTCAGACAACAACTTGTCTAGTCACCCTAGGCTTGGGTATTTGTCAGACGACTCATCGCTAACCGATAGGGAGTCAGCATCTGATCCCTCTTCGGAGGAAGCTAGTCCTTTGGGGCGATGACCAAGGGAGGTTTTCCTTCCCAACGATTGGTCCATTCATGATTTCCCCGTTGATATGAGCGACAACATAGGTTTATAGGGGAGAAGTGCTATGACAGAAGGTCGTTTGACATAGGTTTTTATGAGACCGCCTTCATAGCAGGGCTTCGTCTACCCCTTTGCTTCCTGCATCCTCAGTTAGCCTTCTTCATGGGCGTGTCTGTCAGTCAGATAGCCCCTAATGCTTGGAAGATCTTCATTGGGGCTCAGGTGTTGTGGGGTCAACTCAGTGGAGGCTGTCGCTCCTTAATTTTAGAGGAGTTTTTTTATTGTTATAATCCTCAAGGGATCCCTCGATCTAAGGGTTTTTACAATTTCGTGTGTCGTCGGGCCACCCTGAGGTTGATATTTGATATGCTGTATTCTAATCGTTAGTGGAAGGCTAAGTTTTTTTTTGGCAAGGGGTTAATTGGGTGTGTCGTCACGACGAGTGGAGTAGCATAGGGTTCTTTTATGACCACTCTTGGGAGCTTATAAACAAGTCTGGTGAGTCGTCGGTACTGTCTGGGTCGTCGATTTACATTTTTTTTATTTAACTAATGTATCCCACTTGTCTGTTTCAGCTACAGAGCCCTCGATGATCCTTCCCAAGCAAGAAGAATTCTTGGAAATGATCTTTGAGATACTCTTTGAGGAGAGGTCTTGGAAAAGGCTTGTTAACTTAGATATACTTCACGCCTTCTATGGTGGACCCGTCCCTTCTGAGGAAGCTCGACGATTGGATCATTTCTCAAGAGTTCGTAAGTGTTTTTGTTCGTCGCTCTTACTTTGATTCAGTTTAAATTTGTGCATTTTCTAACCCACTAGTCGGTTTCAGAGATGGAATCAATGAAGAACAAGTAGGTAGCAAAGAATAGGCAAGGGGAGATCAAGAAGGCTGCTACCTTGAGAGCTCAAGTTGGGGGATTGTCGGTCTTGCCCCTTCATGTCTCTAAGAAAAGGAAGCATACCTCTGATGTTCAATCATCAGGTAAAGCTACCGGTGGCTCATCCACTCATCCGGAGGCACACGAGGTTATTGCTGATGCTCCTCGTTATGAAAAGGGGAAAGGTCTCATAACTTCCCAATGCCCCATTGCCCCTCCTCCTCTTCATTTGCTAGTGAAGGATAAGGACTATGCGGTGGACACTGCTTGTTCCATCGTCCGAGACGCTGACCTAAACGAGTGCTCGGAACATGAGACCGACCCCTTGGGTGACTCTTGCCTTCATGACATGATGAGGGTATGTGTTTCTATTACATTCGTCCCTCAGTGTGGATTCATTTCCTTATATGGACTCGTCCCTTTATTTTGTTCATTTCTTTTTGACATTGATTCGTCCCTTCTTACTTAGGGGTTGGTAAGGATCCGAGCTTTACAAATCTGCTGTTCATCTCACGAGGCATCGATCAAGTGCCTAAAAGATTGCTGGAGTCTAAAGTAGATAACTTGAAGAAATTCAAGGATTCTTCTCAGGCTCTTGGGTAGGAGGTGATTGATCTAAAGGCTATGTTAAGTGGGATGGCCCACCAAACCGATGATCTGGTGAAAGAGAACACCAACTTGAAGTCTGAGGTGGTTGTGCTCCATGAGCATATGGAAAAGGTGAAAAAGGAGGCCATTAAAGAGTGCCAGGTATCCCAACCCTATTTCGATGAATTGGGGGGTTACTATGGGGACGGGTTTGAGGATTTCTGCAAACAAGCTATCCTCATATTCCCAGACCTGGACTTCTCCCAAATCCAAATCAAGCTCACTACCCCCTCCTGCTGCTGAGCCAACTCCTGACGATGTGGAGACTGATGAAGAGGTGTTGGTGACCGATGGGCCTGGTGGTGTGGCCAATGATCCTGTGAATCCTTAAGAGCAGACTGACAACCTTCTGCCAATCCTTAAAAAATTTTACTTATACCCTTTTCTTTCTTTTTCTTCTTTTTTTTTTTTTTTTGGTTAGTCTTTGGTTTGTAATTTGAAAACAATGATGGTGCCTTGTTTTGGGCTTAAGTTATCTTGGCCCTTTGTTTTGGGCTAACATTCGTATTTTCCATCAATTTTATAAAGCTTTCACTTTAATTTTCTTACATTTTGTACAAGTGTTCATACTCGTCAGTTTTCCTTATCTCTTATCAATGTTTAGTTAATTGTCGGTTTAGAGGGTTTATCTTAGTATTAGGCACTAAGGGATATGACTCGTCAATTATTGCACCCCAACCTTCCTTTCTTTGAGTCGTCGGTTTACCCTTCAGGTAGGGTTCTAAGTTTTGATAAGGATCAGGTGCACGAGGGCATCCTTGATCATCAGTCCATCCCTTAAGTAGAACTTAGGATTGGTTTAAGTGCATGAGGGCATCTTTGATCGTCTGTCCACCCCTTAGGTAGGACTTAGGATTTGATCAAGTGCACAAGGGCATCCTTGGTCATCTGTCCACCCCTTAAGTGGAACTTAGAATTGGATCAGGTGCACGAAGGCATCTTTGATCGTCTGTCCATCCCTTAGGTAGGACTTAGGATTTGATCAGGTGTACGAAGGCATCCTTGATCATCTGTCTAGCCCTTAGGTAAGACTTAGGATTTGATCAGGTGCAGGAGGGCATCCTTGATCGTCTATCCACCCCTTAGGTAGGACTTAAGATTTGATCTAGTGTACGGGGGCATCCTTGATCGTTTGTCCACCCCTTAAGTAAGACTTAGGATTTGATCAGGTGCACGAAGGCATCCTTGATCATTTATCCACCCCTTAGGTAGAACTTAGGATTTGATCAGGTACACAAGGGCATCCTTGATCGTCTGTCCACCTCTTAGGTAGGACTTCACTTTTATAAACCTTTCTTTATTGTAGATAATAATGGTTCCATTTGAAAATAAACTGAATAAAGTGTTGATAACTTGCTATTTGATCAACCAAAAAACAGGTCTGTCAACTACTTAAACAAAAACTTTAAAGAAAAGCGATAACATAAGTGATATCATAAGTGATATCACAAGCTGCTGCTAATGCACTACTAATAGTATCTTCTGAGGTGCTCAGCATTCCAAGGATGGTGCAGCTTTTGCCCGTCAAGTGTCTCCAAGTAATAGGTGCCCTTTCTATTGCAATCAATGATTTTATATGAACCTTCCCAGTTGGGTCCTAATTTCCCTTGCATGGGATCTTTAGTGGTCGTGGTCACTTTCCTCAAGACAAGGTCCCTGATGCTAAAGCGTCGAGGCTTCACCTTAGCGTTATAGTGTTTGGCCATAAGGTCTTGGTATCGAGTCATTCATTGTTCAGCAGCCATTCTTACCTCATCTAGCAAGTCCAGGTGCAGACAGATCCCCTCTTCATTCTTCCCTTCATCATGGTGAGCTATCCTATAGCTAGTTATTCTCACTTCTGTGGGGATAACAGCCTCACTCCAAAATGCTAAACGAAACGGTGTTTCTCCTGTAGGTGTTCGAGCGGTTGTCCTATATGCCCATAAGATAGTTGGTAGCTTGTCCAGCCATATCCCCTTTACCCCCTCCAGCCGAGTCTTGATCAGTTCGGTTTGTAACCTCAACTTACCCATTAGCTTGTGGGTGGGTGGGTGAAGAGTAATGGTTTTTTATTCCCAACTGATTGCAAAAGTTTCTGAATGCATCGTTGTTAAACTGTTTGCCATTGTCAGAGACGAGGACCCTAGGGATCCTAAATCAGCAGATGATGTCAGACGAAGCTACAGACATTCTTCTCCGTGATTGTTGCTAGTGGTTCTACTTCCACCCATTTAGTGAAGTAATTGATCCCCACAACTAGGAATATGAGTTGTCGTATTGCCATAAAAAAGAGTCCCATGATGTCCAGTCCTCATTGAGTGAAAGGCCATAGTGCGTTCATTGGGGTGAGTAGTTCGGACGGTTGGCTTACGACATTGCTAAAGCATTGGCATTTGTCACATGCCTTCACATAGGATTGGGCATCCTTCTGCATTGTAGGCCAATAGTACCCTACTCATATGAGCTTGTGGACCAATGATCGCACCCCTAAGTGGTTTCCGCATACTCCTTTATGGACTTCCCTCATGACGTAGTCTACTTCGTCAAGGATCAAACATCTTAGGTATGGTTGGGAGAAACCTCTCTTGTATAGCACATCCGCTATTAGCACGAAGCGTGTTCCTCGAACTTTCAATCATCGGGATTCATTGAAATCTACGGGAAGTGTCTCATTCTTAAGGTAAGAGGTAATCAGAGTTGTCTAGTTTACGCCTTTTGGAATCATCTGTATCTCCAACTCCTCAATTGCGAGGGATTTTTGAACGAAGGATAGGACCTGTCGACCGACCATCATATGTTCTGCAGATGCGACTTTGGCCAATCAATCGACATGCTTATTTTCTTCCCTTAGGATTTGTACAAATTTTACCGCAAATGCTTAGCTTGTCCATCTCTTAATAAGGCTGAGATACTTTTTCATTCTTTCTCCCTTGGCTTCTTAATCCTCGTTGATGTGCCCGACGACAACCTAGGAGTCACTATGAAGGATGATTGATGAGGCCTCAGCTGCTTTGGCCAAATCAAGGCCTATAAGAATGGTTTCATATTCGGCTTCGTTGTTGGTAGTCGGGAATTGAAGTTGGACTGCACATTCGATGTGTCCCCTTCTAGGGACTAGAGGACCACCTGGATCCTTCCAGCATGTTTGTTAGACAACCAGTCCATTCGAACTTTCCAAGGGGTTGCCCCCCAATCTTCGATTTCGCCCATTGTGAATTTTGCGATGAAGTCAACTAAGGCTTAGGCCTTGATTATAGTCCTCGGACAGTACCGTATATCAAATTCACTCAACTCTATTACCCATAGGACCAATCGTCCGGCGGCCTCTGAATTATCCATTATCTTCCGAAGGGGCTTGTTCATTTGAACCACTCTGGTACGTGCTTGGAAGTATGACCTGAGCTTGTGGGCTGCTGTGATCAAAGCGAAGGCTAATTTTTCCATTGGGGGATATCTCTCTTCTGCCCCCCTTAGTGCGCGGCTGGTATAGTACACGAGCAATTACTCCCAATCTTCTTCTCAAATCAAGGCTAAACTAACAGTCGTGGGGGATATGGCCAGGTAAAGGAAGAGCTCTTCATCGAGTTTGGATAAACTTAGGAGCAGTGGGAACGCAAGGTATACTTTCAATTCCTCGAATGCATTCTAACATTCATCGGTCCATTCAAAAGCTTTCTTCAGAACTTTGAAGAAGGGCAAGCATTTATCCATTGCCCGTGAGACGAATTTGTTGAGTGCCACGATTCTTCCGTTTAGGCTTTGTACCTCTTTGACGTTCTTCGGGGGGCTCATTTCTATAATTGCTTGGATCTTATCGGGGTTGGCTTCAACACCCCGCTGGGATACTATGAAATTAAGGAACTTTCCCTATGATACCCCGAACATACATTTGCTGGGATTGAGCATCATTCCGTATAGGCGAATAGTTTTGAACGTCTCTCTAAGATCATCTAGGTGATGGTCCTCTTCTTTTCTCTTCACTAGCATGTCATCTACGTATACCTTGACGTTCCATCCGATTTGTCAAACGAACATCTTGTTTACGAGCCTTTGATATGTTGCCACCGCATTCTTCAATCCGAATGGCATGATCTTGTAGCAAAATAGGCCTTGGCTTGTGACAAACGATGTCTTCTCTTGGTCAGACTCCTCAAGCTTGATTTGGTTGTACCTAGAGAAAGCGTCCATGAAGCTCAACAACTGGTGCCTAGTTGTTGAGTCTACAAGGAGGTTGATTCGTGGGAGGGGGTAATTGTCCTTTGGACAAGCTTTATTTAGGTCGGTGAAGTCCACACACATCTTCCATTTCCCATTTGCCTTCTTAACTATTACTACGTTGGCCAACCATTTGGGGTAGTAAACTTCCCTAATGAAGCCTGCGCCTAACAACTTGTGAACTTCTTCAGCTATGGCCTTGTCCTTTTCTTGTGTGAAGACCTTCTTTCTCTGTCGAATGGATGGAAAGGATAGGGAGACATTGAGCTAATGGAAGATGATATTTAGATCGATCTCGGGCATGTTCTCATGGCTCTAGGTAAAGACGTCTAGGTTGTCCCTTAAGAAAAGGATCAGCCCTTTTCGGATCGAAAGGCTGGCTTGCGAGCCAATGCGAGTGATTCGCGCTGTGTGTTCGTCGTCCAGGGATATGGTTTCTAATCCTTCCATCGGTTCTACATTCACTTGTCATTCTTCAATGTTCATGGTGATCATTTGTTTATCCATCTCCAGCATGGCTACATAGCATTTTCGGGCCACCATTTGATCCCCACGGGCTTCTCCTATCCTGTAATCCATAGGGAACTTCAGTAGTAGGTGATATATGGATGTGATTGCCCTCCATGCGTTGAGCATTGGTCGCCCAATGATGGCGTTGTAAGCTAACGAGCAATCCACTACCAAGAAGGTGACATCCTTGGTGATTTGTTGAGAATAGGTGCCGATGGTGATTGGTAGCGCGATGGATCCGACCGGCATGGCCTTTGTTCCGTCGAAGCCTACTAGAGGGACGTCTAATGGCATGAGTCGTTCCTTACCGATCCTTATCTGTTGGAAGGCTAGATTGTAGAGGATGTCGGCTAAGCTTTCGTTGTCCACTAGGACTCGTTGGGTGTTGAAGTCTGCAATGGCTAGATTGATTACCAAGGCATTGTCATATGGGTGGTGGACTCGTTGGGCATCCTCCTCAGTGAAGTAGATTATCGAGTCATCCATCCGAGTAAGCTTGGGTGGACAACCGATGATCTGGACATTTTGCACCATTCGTAGGTAGGTCTTTCTTGCCTTCCTAGAGGATCCGATCATTGTGCTCCCCCCGACGATCACTCTTATCTCTCTAAGTGGGGCCTTGGGCCATTCCTTGACTCGTTGGTTCAGCTTTTAGTCCTTTGGTGGGTTTTCTCTTACTCTTTCTCGCCCTACAAACCACTGTAATTTTCCTTGTCTAATGAGGGCTTCTATCTGTTGCTTCACTCATTCCTCGGCCTTTTGTTTGGGTCGCTCTTTAGCTTATCGGGCCATGCCAAGGCGAGGTCGTCCCTAATCTACATTAGGACTTGATCGAGCACAGCGTTAAGCAAAGTGAAATTGGTCATTCGTCCTGGCGGGGGCCTTGACCTTTGTTCGTCCCTTCTGTCATCTGTTCAGGCTTCCTTCCTTCCCCTATTCGGATAGGGATCGTCATGCTTTTCTCGTTTCTTCGGTCAGCCCTCTCTAGTGGTTACGGCATCCTCGACGTTCATGTACTTCGTGGCTCAATATAACATGTCAGCCATGGTCTTCAGATCATTCTTATAAACAGAGAAGAAAAACTTTCCAGATCGGAGTCCATTAGTAAAGGCCTTGACTAGGACCTTATCATCGGCTTCATCGATCAGTAGTGCCTCCTTATTGAACCGAGTGACATATGACCTAAGGCTCTCGTCATCCCGCTGTTTGACGTTCAAGATGCTTGCTGAGGACCTCTTGTGTCATTGGCCCCCCATGAAATACGTGACAAAGAGCCCACTTAATTCTTTGAAAGTTGAGACGGAATTGGGGGCTATCTTGCTGAACCAGACTCGAGCTGGCCCTTTAAGTGTAGTGGGGAAGGCTCTGCACATGATCTCATCTGGGACCCCTTGCAAGTGCATGAGGGTTTTGAATGACTCCAGGTGGTCGAGGGGGTCCTTCGACCCATCGTATACCTCTACTTATGGCATCTTGAACTTGGCCGATAAGGGGAAGGATGTGACCGACGCAATGAAGGGAGAATCAGTATGATGGACTAGTTCGTCCAAGCTAGTAGACATATGTCCCTTCAGAGTATTCATCATCATATCCATCTTCTCTTTCATCGTTTGCATCTCTTGCGTCATGCGCAATGCGTCGACTTCCAGCTCAGAGGGATAACTGGTATCCTGCTGGTCCCGTCTATTAACGATATTGCTTTCCTCTTAGTTGTCACTCTCTTTGTAATCGTTCATCGAGGGACGATCGTTGTCACGTTCTTCCCTCTCCTGTCTGTCATTATAATCGTTCTGCTCCTGATCATTCTGCTACTCTAACTGTCGTTCCAACTCATGGTTCCACTGAATGAGTTATTCAACCGCTGCAATGAGGGTTTGCACCTGTCTCTCCAAGGTGTTGGGCAGGTTTCCAGTCTCTTGTTGGTGGTGGCCATTGATCGTGTCAGGACCATACAACTCTTTGTCTTTGAAATGACGATATGGCTTATCACTCGTTTCTCACAAATGACGCCAACTGATGATGTACAAAAATCGTCAGTGAATTAATCGTTCACAAGCGTGCCAATGGGTGTACCTGAAGAACAAAGAGAAGAACCAATCAAAGGGGACCGGTGGAGTACTGGCCAAAGACCCTCCGAATGTTAAGTCAATGATAAAAGAATTTTCGAGAACTCAAGAGTACTAGAGCTAGGGAGAATTTGCGTCTCTTAAGAAGGGTAAGGTTTGTGGTTTATATAATGGTAGAGAACCGACTTGAATCCCTTGATACAGAGGAATTTCCTTGTAGAGAGAAGGATCCCCAGATACTCGGGATCGCCTTTCCTATAAAAGATCTGATTGTGTGGTAAGGCCTTTGGCCATGATGTGCAAGTAATTTCCATGTAAGGATGTGTGAGTAGACCCCATGCAAGTCAACCCTAAGGGGATGGTTTGTCAAGATCAGGTATTGCCTGACCTGTCGGCCTATGGGTCGGTTGTCCCCCTTAGAATTAGTCGTCTCCTTTTGGGATTAGTCGTCTCCCTTGGGGTTGTTAGAAAGGTTCAACATCCTTATGTTGTTCATTTGAAAATTATCCTCATCAAGTAATATGTTAATTTCGTATTATGTGTGTGGATCATATCGAATTTTGCCACCCCTAAGTTGAGCTATTGAAAGCCAAGTGCTCTACCCATTATGATTATATGAACTCACAACTTTTCATCGGACACTTCCACTTACCTAAGAAATTGTAAAATTGGTGTGAAAATAATAGTGACTATAATTAATATAATATATATATATATATATATATTTTTTTTTTTCTTTTGGCCTTGTTTATTTATTTTTGAATAAGTGACATGTACGATCTCAAAACCCTACTAATATCTCAGAGTGCCCCAATTGCAGTAACCCCTGCTTTCAGCTTTGTTTGGGATCGGAGAAAAGGAAAAGGAAACGGAAAATGGAGGAGAGAGTAAAATGGTTAGGTTTGGTGGGAGCTGGAGTTGTTTTGGGCTCTGTTTCCACAGTCTTTCTTCTCAAGCTTCTTCCAAGGCTAGTCATTCATTTACTTTACTTTGTCTCCGCTTCGCTGCCAATATATATTTTTTTTTCCTTCGAATTCTCACTCTTTTCATTTCCTTAGCCTAAAACTCAGGAAAATCAAATTACAAACCTTCTTCTCTTTTCTTTCCTTTACTTCAGTTTCCTGGGAAAAAAACTAAATGGAACTGTTTGGCTTATAAATTACGAAGAAAGCAAAACCCTCACTTCACCTTGCGTGATGGAACTGTTTGGCTTTGTTGAATGAAGTTTCACGATTCAGTGTTAAAAGAAAAGGCAAAATCATATTCATAGGAAAGAAAATGATCCAAATTTTTTTTGCTTTTATATTTTTTTTATAATTGTAGTACCAGCATTACAAGAATTATAAAAATCAAGAAATTTACTATATTATGCAGCATATGCAGATTTTCATTACTTTTGGCTAAGTTTGGTTGTGTATCATTGCAGAAGTGTTGCAAAGCAATGGGAGGAAAAGGCTATTGAAATTAATAGTAAGTGATCTAGTGACTAACTTTATTCAATTGATTTAAAATAATGGGTTTGGCCTCTATGCGAAGCTTTTGCCGAAAACAAAGGTTTGGCAATTATAATAGATATAGATTGTAGAGCCACCTTGCACTTAGTATTCCAGTCAAAATGGCTTTATTTATGGTTGCTTATGGTGCTATGTAGGCATATGATGAAACCTATATTTATGAGTATGACATGTATTTGCTTGACTTTGTTATGTAGCATTTTTGGTATTATTGCATTTTGGGTTTGGTGTATTACAAAGAGTTTATCTGCTCTGAACTTTGACAGCTTTGTTGTTTTGTAAAGAAATAGTTACCGTCTTTGCATGTAAAAATTGTTTTCTGTATTATTTTTCTTTCAAAAACTGTGAAATCTTAGTTAGGAAGAACATGACTGGTAAATTATGGAGAAAAATTATACAAAAATGAAAAAGAAAAAAAGATTCAACAATGAGGAGTTGTCTTAGTACTAACTAACACCGTTCTGGAATGCCTTTTATGATTAAAAAATTAAAGAGTAGAAGTAGAAGTAGAATAGAAGGATGTAAAAAATTCTAGGTATAATGTATGCCAAAATTTGGAGGAGTATGAGATTTTTATTTTTTAACTTTAATTGATAAGTTTCACACACACACACACACACACCTTGTGGGCCTTGAACATAGGACCTCACCTTCCATCACTGTTATCATGGAAGAAGGATTTGCAATTTGAGTTGGAGCTCATTGGCATCGTATTTCTTCTGGTTTATTTACGAAAGTTATTTAGTTTCATTTCTCTCTGTGTTTTAGGTGCTGCCTCAGGCAGCATTAATGATAACACTTAGGTGTAATAGTAGAATTCCTGCTGGGTAATATAGTTGAGGCTTTTCAACATGTTCCTTGGCTGAGTTAAACTTTCACCCTCCCCCCTCCCCCAAGCCAACCCCTATGCCCACACATAGTGCAAAGACCTGATCATGCAGCCATGGAATAAATGTCAAGTTGCAGTAAATTTCAGTTTTGGCGACTTAAAGCTTTTCTTGTGTGAAGCTTAGCATAAATTGGATTGACATGAGTCTCGTATGATTTTGAAGTCAAGTCACTAGGTGAAAATTGCTTTTAACATGATTATTAAATTATTAATCTATGAGTTCTAGGAATCAATAAAAAAAAATTACGAGTTATAGACATTTTTATGTGCAAGGGCAGATCTTGAACTTTTATAAATTCGTGTGCATAATTTTATTTTTGGGGTAGATTATTTTCAGATTTTTCATGATAGTTTGAGGAACATTTTATTGGGTTTTCCTATTGTTTGCTAGTCAAATTAAGAGTCAATGAGTTGTTATCAATATTATTCACTGTTAAAAAGAATTTAGACTTGATTAATAGAATATAAAGTAATTCATGGTTTGATATGGAATGACAAAGTTGGTTTCTTCACAGTTTTTATTTTATTTTATTTTTTCAAAAGTAATTCATGGATTGAGGTTGAGTGCCTAAAGTATTCTCCCTCTTTGGTGCACTGCTATTGTTCATGTCATTGTTATAACAGTCCATCCCCCTGAATTACAACAAATTATTTTTTGATAAGTTGAATTACAACAAATTTCTATCTTTTCTTCCCTGTTTTTGACCCAAATCACACCCTTTCCTCTCCTTGTGAAAACCCTAAAAGCCTACTTTTTTCTAACTACTTGCCATCAAATAACCCCTGAAAAAAACCCCAAAATCCTTATCTTGTTGCTGTTGAGATTCTTGAGAATTACCAGGGAGTGGATACTTTCAGTCACCAAAATTAAATATTTTCCAATCCTAACTCAATCTAGAAACCCTAAAGCCTTTCTCTCACTATAACAAAGTCCAAGACATAACTTTTCCCATCCTAAAGCCCAGCACAATAACACGAAGATAGATTCCTAATTTGACCTTTATCACCTAAAAATGGTGGCTTTTTATGTCACTAACAACTAACTGGTTTTTATTTTTTTCTTACATGGTTTTTATATGTGATTTTTATTTTTTAGTGACTTATCAACTGTAATTCTATATTTCTTATAATTGTTATAGAAGGGAATGGACTTGTATCTGAGAATGCTAAAGGCTGCACAGTTTCTGGGAACCAGAACCAGGGGATGGCTGGTTTAAACCTTCTAAAAGATGAGATAGTTTCTGAACAATTGACCAGGTACTATTGGTGTCACCAATTAAGTTATTTTTTATTTTTATTTTACCAGTAAACAGAATTCGTTAAGAGTGCAAAGGGGTACAACCTATGTACACATGAAATATACAAGATAAACACCAAGAAATCATGAAAAGAAAAAAAGATTGATAAATTCTAACAATTTTGAAAAAGAAAACAGCCATTAGCAGCTTTCCAATCATAGAGTGTCTTCAACACTAAAAGCTTCTACTTTAAACTTGTTTTCTTGTAGTCTCAAAATTACACACATTGCATTTTCCCCAAATATACTACATGATGCATAAGGGAATTGCATTCTACATGTTTGCATTATGGTGCCTACCAAATTTTCTTTTCCAATAAGGGAGTAAATTCACCTCCCATCTAAGCATGACCCACTGCACTCTAAGCAAAATGAGATCATATCCCAAAGTTCATTGACTACTTCACAATGGAGTAGTAAGTGATCTGTAGTTTCCCTGCTCTTTTCACACATACAACACCAGTCCAACACTCTGATGTTATGCTTCCTCAATCAATTCATTGTAAGGATTTTATCTAATTTACCAACATGTGAAGGCCTGGATAGAATGCGATGGCAATTGTGTGGGAGTGGGGTCTTTCTCTGAGTGGATTGCTATTTTGATGTTGTTAACTGTTAGCATAATTGGAGTTGTTACTTTTCTGCTATTATTAGGAACATTCAATTCTTCGGCCTTGAGTCTCAACAGAAAGTGACTGCATCCTATGTTGTGGTCATTGGTCTTGGGGGGGTGGGTAGTCATGCAGCATCTATGCTTCTGAGATCGGGGGTTAGTAGGCTTCTCCTTGTGGACTTTGACCAGGTATATTCTGTGATGTCTCTCTTTGATTTTGTCCTTTTTTTTTTCTTTTTAATGTTTGTGTTCTCTTATTGTTTTTCATACCTCTATAATACACAGTTCACCATGTTGGTGTGTCTACTCCTATGCTAAATCCACACATGAAGCTTTCTTTTAGTTTATTTTACTAAACTGAGAAATATTTGATGAGATTTCCCGTAGTGTCTATTTTACAGAAATTGTAATGTAAAGAAGGGATTTAAACCACTGGCTAATTATTGTTTTTAATGAATGCATATTTTGCATCAAATAGTGGTTTGAATCGTTTGATGTGTATTCATCATCCAGCTTGGCAATAGGACATGGATCTTTGATACCTAAACTAGAAAGTAACCGGTTATTAAAATGCACTTAAATGATGATAATTTATTGTTGTGATGGACTACAAAAAAAATGGTACTCTAAGATCCATGATTTTTTACCTTATTAGTGTCATAGTTTAACTTGAAGGTGAACTTTAAATTGCTTCTAGTTGACTTATTTGTTTAGGATTCCTTTATGATATGATATGATTTAAGCTACCCAACTGAAGAGGAACTAATACTTTCCTCCCTACCTTGTGAATTTCTGAGTGCTTCTCTAGAACAGTTTCTCATACTCCCCCCCCCCCCACCCCCCCGGCGGCGGGGGTACCACTCTTGAAAATAAGAAAAGGAAAAAACACATCCACTTTTTTTTTCCCCCTAAGTTGGAAAATTGGAAAAAATTTATGGAATTGGTTGTTTCAATTTCATACCTTTATTGCTCTTTCAACATGGTTAAAGCTGTTCAAATCTACCAGCAAAGATGACTTTTTCACATGATAGCTTGCATTAACTGGATGATCAATCGTGTTTTGATAATATTCTGAACATACGGCACACTGGTTCCATGAAGCACTTTACTTTTAATTACTTTTCAGTAATTTTATTAATTTTTTATTTGTGGTGGACACAATGTTCCCTCCTAACTCTTAAGAATGCTAGTAATGATAGAAGACTGACATTAGTAGAAAAATAATAGTAAAAGGAGTATTGATTTTTGCTTTCATATTTACATTCATTAGAATTTATTTGATTAGATTCATAAGACACATGTACTCATTCATTAATTACATGAGAAGGTATCACTTTCATCACTTAACCGACACGCTGTTGCAACAAGAGCAGATGTTGGCATTCCAAAAGCCCAGTGCCTCAAAGAGCATTTCCTATCAATCTTCCCAGAGTGCCATATAGATGCAAAAGTGCTATTATATGATGCATCATCTGAAGAAGAAATTCTTTCAGGAAACCCTGATTTTGTTTTGGACTGCATCGATAACATTGATACAAAGGTAACTTTTCTTGCCTATAACTTTGATTAACATTCATGAATTTAGTTTTACCTGCACCAAAATTACTACTGTTGAATACTGAAATAATGTAATACTAGTTTTTGGGCCTTAATTAACAAGAATTGCAGAAATTATAGTTTAGCCCTTGAATACAAAATGGACCATAACTAATATAATAAAATCTAAATTAAAAACTGTTTTAACCTTAAAAGACTCATAAATATGTCTTGAATTAGTGAATATGCAAAGTAGTAGCAAATCAATCTTCTATCGTTTCATCATTGTTCCCCAGGTGGGAAAAACTTGGCCTTGTGTTTTGAAGTGTTAAAGTATTAACTATTAAACATGAAACTTGCACCAATTCTTCAAACACCTACGGAAGCATTAAAGATAAAGAATCTATTTTTCACTCCATATCGTTAAATTCATTTAGAATAATAAAATCAATGCTTGAAAGTCTTTTCAACTTAAAATCCTTCTTGAATTGATCCATAGCCGTAACATCAATATCTTCCATGGTCTTGACTTTTCCATGATCAACCTTATGCACACCTTGGTCAGTTGTGATCTCCGTTGCCCTTGTAATGCATTCTCTTAGCTGGTCTTGAAATCGAACATGGGGTGAAATGTAAGGCTGGATTTCTCTCTTTAGCGCAACACC
Organism: Quercus ilex subsp. ballota; assembly: GCA_032727855.1. Classification (NCBI taxonomy): domain Eukaryota; kingdom Viridiplantae; phylum Streptophyta; class Magnoliopsida; order Fagales; family Fagaceae; genus Quercus; species Quercus ilex. Next base: position 57,370,393 of record CM064909.1, on the reverse strand, counting down.
TTGTTGCATTGAACTAACACCCGATCGAAGTTGGTGTAACAGCAACTAGGCAGGGCCGCATCTATCAGATTTTGAAGGGGTAATGGGTGCAATGTTTTTCAACAATGGTCGGGATAAACTTATATCTAACTTAAAACATCTAGGTTCTTGATCAACTTTATTTTCGCAAAGATATTTAGCCACAATAGCAACTGCTACTTATCCAAAGTTTCTTGCATAAAAGACAAATCTTCCAGTTTTGCTTATATGGAACACACTCTTTCATTCAAATGTTGCAAATTGAGCTTCGTCATATGTAAAAATCATATTTGAACCCTATAAGATGCAATCTATCAGTTTTGAGATTATTCCATTGTTGCAAGCATGAATAGGAATAGTTTGGTTTTTTCTTAGTAATATGCACATGCATTTAGGGGGGCGGCAATTTTTCCCCTTGCTTCCACCCGTGAAGGCAGCGGGTTTTCCCCAATTTGATGGAGTGGTGGGGTGAGGGCAAGGTGAAATATATTGACTCGATGGTGAGGCAGGGATGGGTTTTAGTTTCCCCAATTCAAGTATATTTACATAGATGCCTTTAAATATATGTAAATATATATGTGTGTGTGTGTGTGTGTGTGTGTGTGTGTTTTCCTTTCAGTTAGGGGTTCTCTTCTCTCTTCGCACTTATCAAAAGCTCCTCACCTCCTCATCATCTCCAATCTCCTTTCTTTCTCTCTCTCACACTAAAAACCAAATAAAACCTGAACTTCAAACAAATTCAACATATACTAGCCCCCTAACCCTACACCTCCTTGCACAGAGAGAGAGAGAGAGAGAGGAAATGTAACTCTAACTGGATTATTAAGTGGGTTATACACTTAGGGACATGCCAGCATCTGACACTAGAGTCCATGTAACATAGGTTTGTACATATATATGTGCTTTATATGATCATTTGATCCAATGTAATATGATGCTGTTTTCAGCCTTGGCCCTTGAGTGTAAGAAATTTTGCAAATTTTATGATTTGATGATATGGAGGCACCGATAAAAAAAAGTTCTATTGTATCCGAATTGTGGATATTATTTATGGGTTCTTCCATTTGTATATGGATTAATTTTTTTGGGAAGGGCCATGCTAGCAAGACTTGATTTAGATGCATATGACAATGATGTGAGAAGGACGTTGGACATTTTCTACAAAATTTGGTCTGCACCTGAAAACAATGTCTTTACAAGTCTACACAAGCCAAAAAATTATTTTTCTCCAGCCGCCCCTCTGTCATTATAATTCACTGCTGTGTTCCAAACAAGAATTATGATAGTAATGAAGTTTCAATTTTCAATTTGTTGATTTTTTATATGTAATAGGTGGCACTTCTTGCTGCATGTGTACGTAGGGGTCTGAAAGTTCTATCTGCAACAGGAGCTGGTGCAAGAGCTGATCCAACAAGAATACGTGTTGCTGATTTGAAAGAGTCAACAAATGACCCGCTATCTCGTGCAGTAATGATTTTTTCATTTTTCTTATCAACAAATTTTAAGCTGTTCAGCAGTTTTGAATATGCTTCTGTCTGATTGTTTTTTTGCAGAACCATGTTGCATAAAAGATGCCCATTTCTAAAACATGAAAACTAAGGTCTTATGCATTTTGGAACTTAGATATTTTGTAGCTCATATTTATCAATAAAATAAAATAAAATGAAATAATCGTTTAGTATATACATATAATCAATATCTTTGTATTTGAGTGTTTATAAAAAATAAATAAGTAAATACAATTCTTTTTTTTTTTTGAATGTGTGCACCGTGTGTACATGTGCATGTATCTTTGTTACAAACTTGATTTAAGTATTCTGTGTATCTCAGGTGTGCTATAATTTATCTGTTAGACTTCCTGAATATGGATATGTGCCATCTTGTTTATGTATTTTATTTTTGGGGTAATTATACTTTCTCTGCTTGTGGTATGGTCTGAGTTTGCTCTTTACCCCACCTAAGATTATTACCGTTGCCCCCACAAACCCGAACCCTTGAACCACCCACCATAGACATTATAATATAGCTTGCAACTCAAGCTTTATTTGCTTGTAAGCCTCATAAGCCTCCACTGTTATTGTGGATGCAGTGGCAGGTTTATTTTGGAATGTGGACATGGGTGGTGATAGATTTGGGTAGCAGGCGTAGGCAGATGGTGATGTTGGTTTAGCTGTTCTTGGACATTGGCTCATGGGGTGTGTTAGGGCTATGGAGTTGAGTGCTGCTAGTTTGAAATTCTTTCTTGCATTTCCAAAAAAAAGAGAGTGCAATGTGGTGTTAGTGCTATGATGGGGTTGTGGGGAAATTGAGTAACAGCTGGTGGCGGGCATTGGATTGGTGGCTGGTTTGTTTTCAGAATGTAGATGTGATGGTGATGGATTTTGGGTAGCAAGTGTAGGTTGACACACTTGGCAATGATGTTGGTTTGCTGGTGGTGGCGGTGTTTTGCTGTGGTTGGCCATGTGTTCATGGTGGTATTTAGGACTACGGGGTCAAGTGCTGCTAGGTTGCAATTCTTGTTTGCATTTCAAAACAAATGGGTGCGACATTGTGTTAGTGCCATGATGGAGTTGTGGGGAAACTGAGTATTGGCTGGTGGTGGGTGTTGGATTTTCGGGCGGTGAGTGTCATAATGGTGAATTTTGCCCATGGTGTTGGCTGCAGTTGGGTGTTTGAAACTTTGGTGTTGTCGGTGAGGGGTTTTTATTTTTTATTTTTTGGGTTTTTGGTTTTTATTTTTTTTTTGCGGGGGGGGGGGAGCTATGGATGACAGTGAGGTGTTCAGGGTTATCCCACCAATGATAGGGCCTAGGGGTGGTGATTAGGGGTTTTATGAGCAGCGGGTAATGGGTGTTGACAGGTTATAAGGTTGAACTGCGGTGGTTTTGATGGCCAGCTATCAAAACCAGAAATTCCTATCATCCTCATCAACTGGCCTTCATGTCACCACAAATTCCTCTAAATCTGAAAGTACCAACTAACAGACTTACAAAAGCTTTGTATAATTAAAATTAAAGGATTCCCATTTAAATGAAAAAGGCTCAAATATACAAAAGGTGCTAAGTCAAAGAAGAAATGTTCACTTGGTAAGGATCTCACTTGTGAAGCGTATTAGTTTCATTGATGAAAAGGATTGGAGGTCATGAAGGAGATGGAGAACTGGGATTATCTTTGGGTGCTTCATATCAATTTTTTTAATGTCTGGACTCTGGAGAATGGGTGAGTGTACACGGGTAATGGTGTTGACCATAAGTGGGTAAAGTGCAACTTGTTGAACTTCAAGTTAGCAAACCAAATTCGACACAAACCTTTTGTGGTTGAAGTGTAATTTTCCCTTTATTTTTTTAATCAACATATGGTACCAAGGATATATAAAGTAGTGTTGATTTTTTACAGGAAATAAGTATCTAAAAGAGAGGAGAATCTAAAAGAGAGGAGGACAAGGCATTTTTCAAGTACATGTAAAATTAAAAAAGTTGTGAAAGAAGAGAATCACCTAAATATGTCTTCGTTAAAAGGAATCCCCTTACCCACCCCCACCCTCCCTCTATTCCACACTACAAACAAAAAAGGAAATTGGAGGCTCCTTAGTAATATGCGTATATGATAATTTTCAGTTTATGATTGCATTTACTTCACATTAACTACTTTTGTTGGCACTCAACTTATATAAAAGTATTGGGACAAATTTACTTTTTCCTTCATTTATTTACTAGGTGAAGATTGCATGCTTTTTGGTTATTATTATTACAGGCATTAATATGCAACTCCTTTTTCCCAAATCTCTGTTTCAGGTAAGACACCGACTAAGGAGAGATCATGGCATTGACGGTGGCATTCCTGTTGTGTTTTCGCTCGAGAAACCTAAAGCAAAACTGCTTCCATTTAAGGGACCAAGTGGAGAAGAAGAAAATCCCTCAGACTATCAGGTGCAAATGTTTTACTTGTTAGTTTGAAGTATATGTTACCTTTTCTTTTCCTTTTTCTTTTCTCCCAAAAAAATAATTTACTCCAAAGAATTCTGATATTTGGCGTATTTATCCATAAAAGTAATTAACTCCTTTTTTCCTCTTTTAGATTTGGTTGAGCATTGTAGTTTGAGAGCTGTTTGTTATTCTTTTTGATTGCACCCCTTGTGTACCTAGTTTCGTTTTTTTTAAATAAAATTTTCGTTACTTATCAACAACCAAAAAAAAAAAAAAAAAAAAACTAGATATTGTACAAGAAAAATTAATTAATTTCTCCCTATTTGTAAACATTCTAACTTCTTATCCTTATATCAGATAGTACCAGGGTTTAGGGTTCGCATAATACCTGTTCTAGGAACTGTCCCTGCAATTTTTGGACAAGTAATGGCCTCCTATGTTGTGACGCAACTAGCAGGGGTGCAAGTCCAAACAGAGCCTGTGGTAAATTTGGACATGGATCATTACCGGATGCTTCATCAACGCCTTATTGAGCATGAGGAATCATTGTATGGCACAGCCAAGGAAGTCCAGGTATGAAGTTTCCCTTGATAAGTTATTGTTAAAAAATTGCTCTTATTTATTTATTTGCTAATAAGGTGTCTAGAGTTCACTTAGCACCTGACTAATTCCTAAAGCTCTTTTTAGGCTCTTTTAATATTAAGTTTGTTAGTTCTTTGGAGCGGATAAGACCTCTCTTACTCTCTCTCTCTCTCTCTTCTAATTCTTATCAACAACCACAACAAGCATTAGTCCCAAATTTTGTGATCAGCTCTCTCTTCTAATTCTTTTATGTAAAATTTATTGTATGCATCATGTGCACTTGGGTTAGGTAGATACATTTTACCTGCCTGTATGAATATATGAGCTCACCCTCCTCTTATTGAAAGAAAGGGGAGGAGATGCCAAGACTTTAGGAGAAAATTAAGGGCCAATTACAAGTTAGTCAGTAAAAAAGGTTCTAGCTATCAATCTTTTATTTTTTATTTTTGTTTAATAATTGATACCTCTTTTAAGAGTAGCCAAAGGACTTGATACCAGGAAGAAAAAGTTACAAGCATAAGGTGGAATGAGTTGGGCTTCCTATAAAAATGAGAAGAGTCATGGCACCATATGCTAGTAATTAAATTTTGATTTTATGGGAAAGTTCTTTAAACTTTTTGGTTAAATGCTTTTGTAATCTATTGCCATTTTTTTATAGGTAGATATTGAAGAAGTGATGTATGTTGCAAAAGAGTTGTGGCATGGACGAAGTGCGAGAGAGCAGTCTCCAAAAGATGTCGGACGTGGAATGTGGCGATCTGTTAATGAATTAATGCTTGTGAGGTATAGTTTGCATTCGTATTGGATGTGATTGACCATTTTGAACCTTGCCTAGCATTTGGGGGAGAATATTAAAAAAGAAATACTAAAGTTATAAAATTAGTCTCGTGGTGTATGAACTATATAGTCAACTCAGCAAACAAAGCCTAAGATCTTAATTAGGATTGGCTTAACCACTCCTTTTCTGCTATTTATCTCTTATCAGGGCCTTGTCTACTGTTCATTCACTGGTTGTCATTCTTTCTCTCACTTCATTGGCTGATTTCTCTTTGGTAAAACTTGGGTACAGTTTCTTAGGTGTTGTACCTTCGATTCCCCAATTAAATTTAAACACATGGTTGCATTGACTTTTATTGTTGTTGGAAAGTGAAATTTACATTACTTTCCAACAATTGTCATTGGAAATGGTAATATTATTTGCACTGCCTTGGTCAATGCTGTCATAGGAACCTATGATACAGCAGCTAAGAAAGTGTACCTGAGTTTTGCCCCTTCTCCAGTCTTTCTCTTAGTTATGGCACCTTGATTTGGAATCTTGTATTGAGCAGTTTGGTGCAGTTAGATTCTATTCTGAACATAAATACCATCATAGACAATTTTCTCCGAATTGTAGGATACTTAAGGCAATCTTTCTCAAATATTTGAACTAGAGTAAATTGCAGCTAAGTATGTGCACAAGAGCATTGAGCTATTAAACTATGATCATCTAAAACTATTGAATTTCACCATGTCTACCATGTTTGTCATGTAGCGGTATCTTTCTTATCGAAATTGATGTTGCCCTGATGGTGAATGTAGACTATTTTATCACTGACATTTTTGAGCTTGTCTCCATTTCTTCAGGTGGGATCAAGAAAAGCCGGCGACAGTGTCAAACTTAATTCTATTAAAGTTTAGCGAGGTATATATCATTTATTGACATTTTATCGAATGAGTGAGTGCTCATGATATCTTGAAGCCATCAATAGATTACGTAACTTTGGCGGCATTAATACAATGGAAGATAACACTAATTGCAACTCATCCCAAAAAACAGAAAATACTACCTAGACGTGTTTTTAATGCATTTTTTTCCTCCCTTGTCACTTCGTATATCAAAGCACAAAAAACTATTAAAGCTCAAAATGTAGGTGCTTGAGCAATAAGTACATGACCTGAATTTTCTAAATGTGCTCCACTAAGAAGATGGCTTATGCCAAGATTAATGTGATCCTCTTATATTTTATTTGGATTTAGATATGAGTTTTATATGCCTGCCACCAATTTTCTAGCAAAACATATCATAGTGTTATATCTGGATGTTTCAAGGTAATGTTTTATCCATTAGATTTTTTTTTTTTTTTGGGATAGGTAATGCAAAAATTTTATTAAGAAAAAAATAGCCAACTTGAGTACATTGAGGATGTACTATGGGGCAAAAATCAAGAACCAAAATTACAATGACCAAGTAAAAGATAAACAAGAAAAATGCGACAGAGCCACACTCCAAGCAAGGAGAGTATGTAAGAAAAAAAACTTAATCTCTAGCAAGGACCGCTCACATCTCTCAAAGCATCTAGCATTTCTTTCTCTCCAAATACACCACATCAAGTAATGTGGCACAAGTCTCCAAAAATCTATATTGTGATGTCGCCCAAATTTATCTTGCCAAGACTCAAACAACTCAAATACCTTATGTGGCATAACTCAATCAAGTCCAAACATACAAAACACCAAAGACCACAACTCAAAAGCTGAGAGGAAATGCAGCAAAAGATGATCCACTGACTCCCTATACCTCTTACACATGTAATACCAATCAAGACCAATAATACGCCTTTTACGAAAGTCATCAGTTGTAAGAATCATACCTAACGAAGCTGATCATGAAAAGAAAGCCACCCTTGGAGGGACCTTCGATTGCCACACTAACCTCCAAGTGAAAGAAAGAATAGGAGGGTAGAAAGAAAGATAGAAACCTTTAACTTCAAAACCTCTAATCCTTGCTGCCTTCCAATAAACCTTATCAGGGCCAACCCCCCGCACTTTTGAAGAGTAAAAAATGTCCATAAACCGATTAAAAGAATCTTCCTCCCAATCCTGCGGTGAAAGATGAGAATGGAAATTCCAATGAATCCTCCCACCAGACCAACACATAACCTCCACCACTGAAGAGTCCCTAGCTTTACTAAGTACTAAGTCAGTAAAGATCTGGAAAAGCCTCTTTAAGGATACAATCCCCACACCACACATGCTTCCAAAACTTCACTCTAGTACCATCACCTACATCATATCGTAGGAGTTTAGAGAAGTTCAGCCAGCCACTTGTAAGAAACTTCCAAAGGCTAACACCATATGCACTTGTCACCTTTTTCGTGCACCAACCACCCCAAGTATTCCCAATTTTCGCCTCTATGACCCTCCTCTATAACGTATATGTCTCTAAACCATACCTCCATAACCACTTGCCTAACAAAGCAAAGTTAAAGCTTCTCAATCATCTAATACCTAGCCCCCCAACCTGCATTGGCTTACAAACCTTAGCCCAATTCACCAAATGTAACTTAGAATCACCACTCACACCACACCAAATGAAATCTCTCTATAATTTCTCCATGCGATTACCTACATTCCTAGGTATAGGAAGAATGGAAAGGAAATAAGTAGATAAGGAGGAGATAGTACTTTTAATAAGAGTTACTTTACCCCCCCTTGATAAATAAAGCCTCTTCCACCTTGCTAGTCTTTGTTCCATCTTCTCTAATATAGGATTCCAAATTGACAACTCCTTGAAGTTAGCCCACAAAGGAAGTCCCAAATATTTCAAAGGAAGGGAAGAATGCCTACAACCCAATAGTCGCACCAACGCATCCAGAATACGTACCTCGCCAACTAGTACCAAATTTGACTTTCCCAAATTAATTCTTAACCTTGAAACCTCCTCAAATCTAGTATGAATCTCCCTCAAAGTAACCAGCTGATTAGGATCAGCATCACAAAAAATAAGGGTGTCATCTGCAAATAAAAGATGAGACACCAACATGGAAGTACTAGGTGTAGAACCTACAGAGAAGCCCGAAAACTATCCAGCAGCTGCAACCATGTCTTAAAGCCTCCATAACAACATCCAAGAGCAACGAAGATAGAGGATCCCCTTGCCTAATCCCCCTAAAGCTTCCAAAGAAATTTAAAGGACTTCCATTAATCAAAATGAAAAATTTAACAGTAGAAATACAAAACGTAATCCATTTTCTCCACTTTTATGAAAACCCACATCACTACAACATATACATTAGAAAACCCCAATTCCCATGATCATACGCCTTCAATTTACTATTAATACATTCAAAAGCAATTAACACGGAATCTAAGATTTGTCTACCTTTTACAAATGCATTCTATGAATCTGAAATAAGCCCATATGCCACCCTTCGGAACCGATTGGCCAACACTTTAGAAATAATCTTGTACATCCCACCAACTAAACTAATTGGCTAGAAATCCTTGATCTCCACAGCATCTGCCTTTTTAGGGAAGGGCAAGAAATGCAGTATTAAGACTCTTCGCAAATACTGCTTGAGTATGAAAGTTCTAAAAAACTTCCATAATCTCTTCTTTCAACACACTCCAACAAGACTTGAAAAAAGCGACGAAAAAACCATCTAGGCCAGGAGCCTTATCACCATTAAAACCATTAATCACCCCATACACCTCTTCCTCGTCAACGGCCTATCTAACCAAATAGCATCCTCAGAATTTCTAGAGAATTCTTTTTTTTTTTTTTTTTTTTTTTATATAAGTAACGTAAGGATATTATTAATAATAGAAAAAGTGCCAAACCGAGTACATTGGGGATGTACTATAGGGACACAAATCAAGAGACAAAAGTACAACAATAAAAAAAAAAAAAAAAGGAAAAGAAGAACAAGAAAAATGAGAAAAGATCACACTCCATTCAAAGAGAGTGTGCAAGAAAAAAGACTTAATCTCTAGCAAAGAACTTTCAGAATCCTCAAAGCTCCTCGCATTCCTTTAAGGCCAAATGCACCATATTAAGCAATGAGGCACTAATCTCCAAACGTCAATGTGACAATGTCGCGCAAACCTCCCTTGCCAAGCCTCAAACAACCCAAGAACATTATGAGGCATAACCCATTGAATACCAAACAAGCAGAAAACCATAGACCACAGCTCCCAAACTATGGGGCAGTGAAGTAGAAGATGATCCACCGACTCTCCACATCTCTTACACATATAGCACCAGTCAAGCACTAACACACGTCTTTTACGAAGATTGTCTGTTGTTAAGATCTTACCTAAGGAAGCAGACCAAGAAAAGAAAGCCACCCTTGGAGGAACCTTCGATTGCCATATCATTCTCCATGGGAAGGAAACAAGAGTTGGAGGGTAGAAGGAACTATAATATCCTCTAACCTCAAAACCATATTCCTTGCAGGTTTCCAACAAACCTTATCTGGGCCAAACCCCTGCATAGACCAACCCCATAAACCGATCAAAGGCTTCTTCTTTCCAATCTTGTGGTGGACGACGAAACTGCACATTCTAGTGAAACCTCCTAGCAGACCAACCCATAACTTCAGCCACCGAGGAATCCTTTGACCTACTTAAACAGTAAAGCTCCGGAAAGGCCTCTTGGAAAGTACAATCCCCGCACCACACATGCTTCTAGTACCATCCCCCACATCATATACAAGGAGTTTAGAGAAGTTCAACCAGCCACTTCTAATGTATCTCCATAGGCTGACCTCATAAAGACTTGTCACCTTTTTCGTACACCAACCACCCCAAATATTCCCATATTTGGCCTCTATAACCCTCCTCCATAAAGCATCAGTCTCCATGCCATACCTCCACAACCATTTTCCTAGCAAGGCAGAATTAAAGCTTCCTAAATGTCTTATACCCAACTCCCCAACCTGCGAAGGCTTACAAACCTTGGCCCAATTAACTAAATGTATTTTAGGTTTACCACCAGCCCCATTCCACAGAAAATCTTTCTATAATTTCTCCATACGCTTTGCCACCTTACCCGGTAAAGGAAGAAGGGAAAGGAAATATGTAGGTAAAGACGAGAGTGAGCTTTTAAAGAGTGTCTCCTTACCCCCTTTAGATAAATACAGTCTCTTCCAACCTGCTAATCTCCTCTCCATTCTCTTTAGGATAGGATTCCAAACAGATAAATCCTTAAACTTAGCACCTAATGGAAGGCCCAAATATTTCAAGGGCAGAGAAGACTGCCCACACCCCAACAGACCCACCAAAGCCTCCAAATTGTGCACCCCACCAACAAGAACCAACTCAGATTTTCCCAAATTAATACAAAGACCTAACACCTCCTCAAATCTAGCAAGAATCGCCCTCAAATTAGCAATCTGAGAAGGTTCAACATCACAAAAAATCAGAGTGTCATCTGCAAATAAAAGGTGAGACACCATCACTGAAGTTCCAGCCGTACTACCCACAGAAAAGCCTGAGAATTGCCCAGTGGAGGCAGCCACATCCAACATACGACTTAATGCCTCCATCACAATATCAAACAACAATGGAGATAATGGGTCCCCTTGCCGAAGCCCCTTAGAACTTCCAAAGAAATTAGAAGGACTACCGTTGATCAAAATGGAAAAATTTACAATTGAAATGCAATACTTTATCTATTTTCTCCATTTCTCTGAGAAACCACAACGTTGTAGCATATACATTAAAAAATCCCAACTCATATGATCATACGCCTTCTCCACATCCAATTTACACAACACCCCTGGAACTCCCGACTTCAATCTACTATCAATACATTCAGAAGCAATCAAGACGGAGTCCAAAATTTGTTTGCCCTTCACAAAGGTATTTTGTGAATCCGAAATAAGCTCATGTTCCACCCTACGAAGCCGATTAGCCAACACCTTATAAATAATCTTATAAATCCCACCAACTATGCTAATAGGCCTAAAGTCCTTTACCTCCACAGCATCCACTTTCTTGGGAATAAGGGCAAGGAACGAAGTATTAAGACTCTTCTCAAACACCGCCTGAGTATGAAAATTGTGGAATACAGCCATAATATCTGTTTTCAAAACATAGCAGCAAGACTGGAAGAATGCCATGGAAAAACTATCTGGCCAGAAGCCTTAATCACCATTAAAATCATTGATCACCGCAAACACGTCTTCCTCCTCAAAAGGACTATCTAATCAATTTGCATCTTCCACCGAGATACTAGAAAAGTCCACATCATCTAAGACAGGTCTATAAGCCACATCCTCAAAATAGAGCTGCCTATAAAACTGAGAGATACAATCTGCTATAGCTGCCGGGTCCGAAGACAACTCCCCATTCACCATAAGCCTATCAATAGAATTAACCCTCCTGTGAGAGTTAGCTATATGGTGGAAAAATTTTAGTATTCTTGTCTCCTTCCCTAACACAGAGAACCCTAGATTTCTACCTCCAACATATTTCTTCCAACAGAGTAGCTTTTTCTAACTCATCACGAATTCTTCCCACTTCTATTGTTTCCTCCGCTGATAAACCTCGACTATCCTCCATATTCTTAAGAACACTCCTTTCACAATTTTTTAATCCTAACTTCAATATGACCAAACACCTCCACATTCCATCTTTTCAAATCATTTTTTAAGAGCTTTAAGTTATTGGCTAAAACAAAACTCGGTGCACCTTGAAACTGATAGGATTCCCGCCAAGACCGAACCCTATCCACAAAACCCTCATCCTTAAGCCACATATTCTCAAATCTAAACGGCCTACTCCCTCTTTGAAAAGAACCACCCTCAAGGACAATTGGGAAATGATCCGAGCACAACCTAGACATCCGTCTTTGAGAGACTGTTGGAAACTTATCCTCCCAATCTGCAGAAAACAAGAAGCGAGAATTACACTCAGCTATGTCCTTCGGATTCGAAGACAACTCTCCATCCACCTTAAGCCCATCTATTTTCTCCTAACTCATTCTCAGTGTATTTAGCACTCCAAATCCCTTTGGTTTTCTTTTTCAAAAAAGCTACTTTAACTCACTTGGTGGGTCCCACTCCAAATCCCCTTTGTCTTCTCCAGTGGCATCGGAGGATGGGGATAAGGATTTCGTGGGTTCGGAAGGACCGGGTACTTCTGATTTTGAGGGAGCTCAAATACCTGGCCCAACTATAAGGGAATTGGTTGGAGACTTGGATAAGTCTTGGGGTAATTCCAAAGACTGGATATTACAATTGCGTGATGGCAAGCAATTAGTGCTCCCATTGTCGCTGTATCGTTCTCCAGAAAGTATGTCAGTTTGCTCAAGTTTGGAGGGAGAGTGTGTACCAGGTAATGATTCTAGTACTAATGAAGGGCAGAGGGTTAGTTGGGCAGATGAGGGTGAGGGGCTAGTAGAGTCTTTGTTTGTGGTTCCTGGGTCAGAGAGTGAGTTGTGGGAATTTGGTGATAGGTTGAGGTCTTGTGAGGGTGGTGATGAGCCATTAGTTGTGGTACCTTTGGCCACTGAAGGTCCGTTGGAGTTGGAGTCTAAGTCTAGTCATGTGAAGGAGATTGGGTGTAAGGAGAGTGTGGATAATTGTCAACTATCACAATGGGTAACCAATAGGATAAAGGCTTTCAAGAAATCTGTGGGCACTTCACTAGAAGGTTTTGAGTAGATTACAGGATTGTTATTAGCCATTGAGGCTAGAAAGAAAGATAAACAGAAACTTGTGGTGAGTGATCAAACGAAGTTGGTCAAGTCAGGCCAGAAAGGTCAAAGGAAGTTGAAGAATTTGTTGTTATCTTTGAATGTTGAGTATGATCCAAATAAAGTAAGGAGTGCAAGTTCTAAGCGGGCTGTTGTGCCTTATCAATGAATGTGAAGATTATTTCTTGGAACGTTAAAGGGTTGAATGGGCAGGATAAAAGGCTCAGGGTTAGAAATTTGATTAGGAAATGGGGGCCAGATGTGGTTTGTCTTCCAGAAACCAAAATGAGGCTGATTAATAGAGCGGTGATTCGTAGCTTGTGGGGTGGCCAACATGTTGACTGGTCTTATTTAGGTTCTTGTGGAGCTTCTGGTGGGGTGTTAGTGATGTGGGATACTCGGGTAGTGAATAAAATGGAGGAAGCAATGGGGAGATTTTCGATTTCTTGTAAGTTTACAAGTGTGTCAAATCAATTTGTTTGGGCGTTTACTGGTGTTTATGGTCCTAATTTACATCGAGATAGGAGGTTTTTATAGGAGGAACTCTGTGGCTTGAATAGCTGGTGGAGTATCCCATGGTGTGTGGGTGGTGACTTTAATGTGTTTAGGTTCCCTTTCAAACGATTGGGGTCTAATTCTTTCACTACTGCTATGCGGGAGTTCTCCAATTTTATTTCGGAACAAGGTCTCATTGATCTGCCATTGCAAGGGGGGTTCTTTTACTTGGTCAAATTCTAGAGAAGTTGCTTCGAAGGCTAGGCTGGACAGATTCTTGTTTTCTACATATTAGGAGGATAAGTTTCCAACAGTTTCTCAAAGACGGATGTCTAGGTTGTGCTCGGATCGTTTTCCAATTGTCCTTGAGGGTGGATCTTTTCAGAGAAGGAGTATGTCGTTTAGATTTGAGAATATGTGGCTTAAGGATGAAGGTTTTGTGGATAGGGTTCGGTCTTGGTGGGATTCCTATCAAGTTCATGGTACACCGAGTTTCATTCTGGGCAATAAATTAAAGCTCTTAAAAAATGATTTGAAAAGATGGAATGTGGAGGTGTTTGGTCATGTTGAAGTTCGGATTAAAAAATTGTGGAAGGACCTAAGTGCTCTAGAGAATATGGAGGAGAGTTGGGGTTTATTAGCAGAGGAAAGGGTAGAAATGGGAAGAATACGTGATGAGTTAGAAAAAACTACTCTGTTGGAAGAAATAAGTTGGAGGCAAAAATCTAGAGTTCTTTGTGTTAGGGAAGGAGACAGGAATACTAAATTTTTTCACCGCATAGCTAACTCTCACAGGAGGGTTAATTGTATTGATAGGCTTATGTTGGAGGGGGTGTTGTCTTCGAACCCGACTGCTATAGCAGATTGTATCTCTCAGTTTTATAGGCAGCTTTATTTGGAGGATGTGGCTCATAGACCTGTCTTAGATGATGTGGATTTTTCTAGTATCTCGGTAGAAGATGCAAGTTGGCTAGATAGGCCTTTTGAGGAAGAAGAGGTGTTTGGGGTAATCAATGACTTTAATGGTGATAAGACACCTGGCCCGGATGGCTTTTCAATGGCATTCTTCCAGTCTTGTTAGGGTGTTTTGAAGACAGAAATTATGGCTGTATTCCACAATTTTCATACTCAGGCGGTGTTTGAAAAGAGTCTTAATGCTTCGTTCCTTGCCCTTATTCCCAAGAAAGTGGATGCTGTGGAGGTAAAGGACTTTAGGCATATTAGCATAGTTGGTGGGATTTATAAGATTATTTCTAAGGTGTTGGCTAATCGGCTTCGTAGGGTGGAACATGGGCTTATTTCGGATTCACAAAATACCTTTGTGAAGGGCAGACAAATTTTGGATTCCGTCTTGATTGCTTCTAAATGTATTGATAGTAGATTGAAATCAAGAGTTCCAGGTGTGTTGTGTAAATTGGATGTGGAGAAGACGTATGATCATGTGAGCTAGGATTTTTTAATGTATATGCTTCAGCATTGTGGTTTCTCAGAGAAACGGAGAAAATGGATAAGGTATTGCATTTCAACTATAAAGTTTTCCATTCTGATCACTGGTAGCTCATTTGAATTCTTTGGAAGTTCTAGGGGGCTTTGGCAAGGGGATCCTTCATCTTCTTTGATTTTTGATATTGTGATGGAGGCATTAAGTTGTATGTTGGATGCGGATGCCTCCGTCAGGCAATTCTCAGGCTTTTCTGTGGGTAGTACGGCTAGTCCATCAGTGATGGTGTCTCATCTTTTATTTGTAGATGACATTCTAATTTTTTGTGATGCTAAACCTTCTCAGATTGCTAATTTGAGGGCGATTCTTGCTAATTTGAGGGCGATTCTTGCTAGATTTGAGGAGGTGTCAGAGCTTTATATTAATAAATCTAAGCTGGTACCTATTGGTGGGGTACACAATTTGGAGGCTTTGGTGGGTCTGTTGGGGTGTGGGCAATATTCTTTGCCCTTGAAATATTTGGGTCTTCCATTAGGTGCAAAATTTAAGGATTTATCTGTTTGGAATCCTATCCTAGAGAAATGGAGAGGAGATTAGCAGGTTAGAAGAGAATGTATTTATCTAAAAGGAGTAAGGTGACACTCATTAAAAGCTCATTCTTGTTTCTACCTACATACTTTCTTTCCCTTCTTCCTTTAACGGGGAAGGTGGCAAAGCGTATGGAGAAA
Organism: Quercus ilex subsp. ballota; assembly: GCA_032727855.1. Lineage (NCBI taxonomy): Eukaryota > Viridiplantae > Streptophyta > Magnoliopsida > Fagales > Fagaceae > Quercus > Quercus ilex. The sequence continues at coordinate 57,354,745 of CM064909.1, read as the reverse complement.
TTACAGTGTGATTTTCTGTGGAATGGGATTGGTGGTGAACCTAAAATAAATTTAGTTAATTGGGCCAAGGTATGTAGGCCTTTGCAAGTTGGGGGGTTGAGTATAAGACGGTTGGGGAACTTTAATTCTGCCTTGCTAGGAAAATGGTTGTGGAGGTATGCCATGGAGACTGATGCTTTATGGAGGAGGGTTATAGAGGCAAAATATGGGAACATTTGGGGTGGTTGGTGTACGAAAAAGGTGACAAGTTCTTATGAGGTCAGCTTGCGGAGATACATTAGTAGTGGCTGGTTGAACTTCTCTAAACTCCTTGTTTATGATGTGGGCGATGGTACTAGAGTGAAATTTTGGAAGCATGTGTGGTGTGGGGATTGTACTCTCCAAGAGGCTTTTCCGGAGCTTTATTGTCTTAGTAGGTCAAATGATTCCTCGATGGCTGAAGTTAGGGGTTAGTCTGCTGAGAGGTTTCACTGGAATGTGCAATTTCGTTGTCCACCACAAGATTGGGAAGAAGAAGCCTTTGACGGGTTTATAGGGTTGGTCTATTCTTTGACAATGCGGGGGTTTGGCCCTGATAAAGTTTGTTGGAAACCTGCAAGGAATAGAGATTTTGAGGTTAGAGGTTATTATAACTCCTTCTACCCTCCTACTCTTGTTTCCTTTCCATGGAGAGTGATATGGCAATCGAAGGTTCCTCCAAGGGTGGCTTTCTTTTCTTGGTCTGCTTCCTTAGGTAAAATCTTAACAACAGATAACCTTCATGAAAGACGAGTGATAGTGCTTGACTGGTGCTATATGTGTAAGAGGTGTGGGGAGTCGGTGGATCATCTTCTACTTCATTGCTCCATAGCTTGGGAGTTGTGGTCCTTAGTTTTCTACTTGTTTGGTATTCAATGGGTTATGCCTTATACTGTTCTTGAGTTGTTTGAGGCTTGGCAAGGAAAGTTTGCACGACATCGTCACATTGATGTTTGGAGATTAGTGCCTCATTGCTTGATTTGGTGCATTTGGCGTGAAAGGAATGCTAGAAACTTTGAGGGTTGTGAACGTTCTTTGCTGGAGTTTAAGTCTTTTTTCTTACACACTCTCTTTGAATGGAGTGTGGTTTTTTCTCATTTTTCTTGTTCTTCCTTTTCTTTTTTTCTTGACCATTGTTCTTCTGTTTCCTGGATTGTGCCCCCTTAGTACATCCCCAATGTACTCGGTTTGGCAATCTTTCTATTATTAATAATATTCTTACGTTATTTATCAAAAAAAAAAAAACTTCAAAACCTGCGTGTATGCCTACTGCCTCTTCCCTCTCCCCACAGAAACCCACTGAACCAAAGAAGCCAAACCCACAGAAATCCACACAGCAATGCGTTTCTCTCTCCCTAGACCCACAGATCGGCAGCCGCTTCTCTCTCCAGGCAGCCCTTTCTCTCTCCCTGTGGTGTGGATTTTTCCAAATTGATACTCTCTCTCATTGTCTCTCTCTCTCTTTGTCCTCAAAGGTTTGGCGGGTTTCCTGCTTCTTGGTTTTGTGTGTGTTGGGAGCAGATTGCATTGCTGTGGACTTGTACTTGGAGAATAGATTTGTGGACTTTGGAGGATGAAAATGGTTGTTTTTGGCTGGAGTGTTGTGTATGTGTTTGTGGGTTTTCTGGTAAATACAAGTGATGGAGGATCCAGTGGATGCGTTACTTTGAAAGACCGAGAGCTGGAGGGAGATGGTAGACCAAGAGAGATGAAGCAAAATCAAGGAGACTGTTTCTGCTTCTAGTGGTACTGTGTTATACTGTTAGTAAATGAGTTTGAGTGAAGGGCCAAGGAGCTGTTGGTGACAATTACTGCTGTCTGACTTCAGACAAGTCACCCGCGTGGGTCCCATTTTGTGTGTTTTATAGTGTTTTGCCACTTAACTCATTTTCCTAAAATCTGAAAACTTTAAGTGTCACTATATCACAATGGGTTTATCGCCTGGGGGGGCGCGGGGGACTATATTTTACAATGGTCTTATTTTTTTGGTACTTACGCTTCAATTATCTTATAGTCATCATTTTCTTATATTTTTATTCTGCTCAATATAATGGAAAGATATTTACTCTTCCCTATGCCTCTCTCTCTCTCTCTCTCTCACTCACCTGAAGAGAGTATTTAAGCTCTTGAGGTTGAGGGTGACATTGTTTTGGTCATTATTGTTTAGGCATTGACATTACAAACTACATTAAAATCAATCACCATTTGAGGTGATGCGAAAATGGAATGTAGTGGCTAATTGAATTTATTTGCCAATATAGGAAATGTTGCACCGATTTTCTCTTTACAGCGTGACAATCTTTTATGCCAGTTCTAGAGTATTTGGCTGTTTCTTTTTTATTTTTTCCCTTCCTGAAGAGCTTGCTCTAGAAAATCCCATGACTCTCTTTTTATGTTTTCTTTCTAATTAGGCAGATGAGCATGAATCAAGCACACTTGATGATATCAAAGAAAAGGAACCAGAATTTTTTAGGAGAGTGACATCTGTGCTGAAGCGAGCTGAACTGGACTTTGGTTTGTAGCCATTGGCTTTTTTGTTTTTTTTTTTCCTTACTAGGGTTTTTGTTACCAATGGGTCTGCGATATGTTATAGCTTTAGGAACATTTTGAGTATAGGTTTTTGCGATATGTTATACCAATGGTTAGTGTAATTTTTGCAGGCAATATAAATTCAAAATTTAGGGCGTCAAATTAGAAACTTCTTTTCACTTATATAAGTGTGTAAAGTTATCTTCATTAAGATTATCCGATGCTGTTTCTTTGACACATATCTCTTTTACTCAATTGTCGCAGTTAATATACAACCACATCATTTTGCTTTATTTTATTACCAGCTCCATGCGTAGGCACAACCTCACAAGCTGCAAAGATGATAGACAAATAAGATACACTACTCAACACTTGATATTTTAAAGAACCAGAAATTCATTTGATACATTTTAGACTCAAATGTAGGGGTGGCAAAATATGACCTGTGAATCCAACATGACACAACACGTAATTAACAGGTTATGGGTTGAGGCTTAATGAGTTCGTGTCATATTGAGGTTGACACAACTAACTCATTTAATAAACGGGTTGGATTAGTATCTATCACATAGAACTCGTTTAACTCGTCTAACCTGTTTAATTAAATGATATTTTATTAATATACTCTTCAAGCCCGAGGTATATAAATTTATTAGTTGTCGTGGTTTATTTTCTTTGACATATTATTATTGATTATTTGTGATAATAAGATGTGTTTTAGTTTTGAATGATTATTTGTGATACAGTTACTCGTTAATTCTAAATTTTATATTAAAAATATTTATTTGTTTGGTTTTTCATAATTCATATCAAGTTGGTTAATATATATATATATATATATATTTTTTTTTTTTCGTTTTGACAAAATTTAATAAACAGGTCGACACGAATAAAATTGTCGTGTTAAGATTAAAGAATCTTGACTCGTTTAATAAACATGTCAGTTAGTGTTGACCCATATTATCAGATACTCATGAGTTGACACAACATGAACCCGACATGCGAACACGAATTACTACTCTTACTCAAAGGTATGGTTGGATAAAAATGAGGAAACAGTTTCACTAAAATCATTCAATAAGTGGCGAGAAGTGAGATGGTTTTTAGCTTTGGGAAAAGATAGTTTTGTAGGAGGTTTCGTGTTGGAGTTCAAACCATGGTTCTCTAATAAAAGAGAGTTGGTTAACTATTAAGCTACAAGATTTTTAGCAATTACATGGTAGGTAGGTTTTTCCTTTTTTTTTTTCTTTTTTTTTTTTGATAATTTGATAGTTACAGAGGGGAAATTTGAATTTTGGATGTCTTGGAAACATCACGAGGGGCCAATAAATTGAACTACAAAGCTCTTGGATGTATTGCTATTAACCTCTAATATGCTTTTTTTTTTTTTTTTTTGGGAGAATCAACTTCTAATATACTTTAACTACATAGTATATTATATTTGATCAATAAGATATTTTGTATTTATTTTTCATGGGTATTTAAAATTAATAATGAAGATTACGCTTACTTTCAAAAGGAAGCTGGTTAAATTCACGAGACTTCCAACTGATACCTTTGTGTTTATAGGAAATCACTTTCAAAAAGAAGCTGGTTAAATTCACGAGACTTCCAACTGATACCTTTGTGTTTATAGGAAATCACTTTCAAAAAGAAGCTGGTTAAATTCACGAGACTTCCAACTGATACCTTTGTGTTTATAGGAAATATCTAAGATAAAACTTTATTCAAGAAATTAGACATGTTATTAACCATACTTGTTGGCAATTTCCCAATATGACCTCCTCTTGACTCTTAAGGAAGAAAAAAAAAAAGGTTGATAAGACATTAATCAAACAATCACAATGCACAAACCTAGACTGCATTTTTTTTCTTGCCATGTGGCATGTTCTTATTCATCAATCAATGTGTGCTACACTACAAGTGTGGCATTGGGATTTTTTTGCCATTTAACATGATTTTATTAACAATTTTGTTAGTTGGCAAGTTTTTTAAACTATTTTGTAAACTAACATTTTAAGTTTCTAAAACTCGAATTCCAAGAAGTGACAAAGTTGATGTGGGTAAAAAAATTAACATGGAACTCTAAGACTCAAGTTCTACAAAGGAAAAAAAATTCTCAAAGGCTAAGAAAAGAAGAAAAGTCCATGCCTCCCATCACATGTCGCACCATTAAATTTGATGTCCCACCAAAACAAACTTGCCGGAGCAACAACAAATCTATAGCTAGAGGATTGTCCTGCTTCAGCTTTCTTGGTCCCTAGCCAAATGATTCACTTTTGTCTTTTTCTAGATGACAAGTGACAACTCATGCTACCTACTTCAACTTTCTTGGTCCCCAGTCCACTAATGTGAATCATCTTTTCTTGTATTATTTCTTGGGATGCTTTGTAGAAACTCGAGTTTCTAAAATTTGAGTTACACGTGAATTTTAGTCCACCTCAGTTTTGCCACCACTTTGAACTCAAGTCTTTAAGATTTGAGTTGAGTCGCAAAACTTGTCAACTAACAAAATTTAAGCAAAATCATGCTAAATGCCAAAAAAATCATGTGACATTGGGCTAAACTTATGTTCAAGAGCCCAAATAATCGGTTTGGACTTTCCTGCCCAAATTCTCCTGTTCAACTGGCTTCTAAGTCATTCACCAATAAGCATGCCGTTTGGACTAATAAGACAGCAGATCTACAGAGTCCATCAATTTTCTCACAAGTTTGAAGTCTTGACCCTCATCTACAAAATCTATCGGTGGACGAAATTCATGTTAAAATCTAACAATGGCGAAAAAAAAGGAAAATATGAATTGGTAGAAACTTAAAAGATGAAAATCATATGACTACCATTACAGAAGAAGGAAAGCAAATTTAAGACTTCATTTTGTGGGAGACATTTTTGAGTCTTTTATATCTTTCATTTCATCACCCAAATCCTAGCCTACATTACAATCTATATACAAAGCCCTCCTTGAAGTTTACACTTGAGGGACACGTGGTTTAAGCCATTGCAACTTTTATATATATGTGTGTGTGTAGAGAGAGAGAGCTAAGCATGGAGCATCCAAACATGGCAACACAAAATGAGAGATCCATGAAAAAGACACACAAACAAGTATAAACGTGCAAATAAGACTCTAATCCAAACCCTTTATTAAACTTGGCTGTTTGGATGAGGACCTTGAGCAATAGATCAAGATCTACATCCTACCCATTGACAAAAGACGCAAGAAAAAGGCATAAACAAATATTCAAAGCTATAGAGCACTTAAGCATAGCATCCAAACATATAGATATGGCATAATGAGCACAATCAAGAAACTTAGGCATATCCTAGCCCAAGAAAGCTAGGCCAACATCATCAAAGCAATAAAAACATGCTAGAGAGATAGATAAAGCAGTAAAACATGCTAGGGAGGAAGATAAAACAGTAAAACATGCTAGGAATTAAATGGGTGTAGATTGTAGCTAAAAAGCTACATCTACACCCTGCCAAGCTCAAAACCAAGGTAAATGGGTCAAGGAGGAGGAAATGGAAGCATGAATGCTACCTCTTGATGTATGAGAGATGAGAGAATCAAGGATTTATTTGTGTGTGTTTGGGAGATAATTTAGGAGAAAAGAAAGAGAGCATTGCTCCAGAAAATTGCTTTAAGAGCCCAATTTTTTTTTTTTTTTTTTTTTTAATTTGAGAGTTGGGGGAGTATTTATATTGATTTTGTGACGTTTTTGCTTCCGACATGCACTACTAAGTGCAAGCCGAGTGGTGATGCTGATGTTAGCAATCATGTCTTTTCTAGCTTTTACGGTTCCAATTTCAATTGCTCATTTAAAGGCCATTACAAACTCCGATTGACCTGATTTGGTGGCACTAGAAAGAGATGGATGTCTAATTTCTATATCACTTAAATTTTGAAAATCAGTCAGTTGGATCAAAAGTTATGGTCTCGGGAAGTGAGCTGACGAGCCTAATATGGATTTCTAGATATCTCAACCGTTTTTCGTCCGATTTCGACCCATGAGAAGTTGTTTGAAAGGGAATTCAATATTCTTCGCAATGATGTTGGTTTTACCCCGATTAGATGTTTAGATCAAAAGTCAACTTTTGATCGCCGCAAAAGTCAACCCTCAGTCAAATTTGGTCAAAGTTGACAAAAAGTTCTTATCATTAAGGCATTCCCTTTCATTCTACATGTATGGACCATCTACCTCTCTTATTCAAACTGTTTGAAAGGGAGCTAAGAAAAGAAGGGAGAGAGTCACTAGTCGTGAGTCCCCATGCCCTAGACCAATCAAAAAGAGTCTCACTAAAAAAAGCAAGCAACTGATCACTAGTGCTATCCAAATCCTCAAAAGTCCGCCAATTTCCTTCCAAATATACCATAGGATGCCCAATAGAACTAAATTCCAAATTTGAGACGAGTGCTTCCCCAACCAATTCCACTAGCCAAAAAGCAAATCTGGTATCGATCTAGGAATAACCCAAGACAAGCTAAAAGTTATAAAGACAAAGGTTCATAACCGATAAGTCATCTCACAATGAAGAAGTAAGTGGTCCACCGTCTCTCCACAGTGACGGCACATAATGCACCAGTCCACAAAATCCAATCTCCTCAATCTCAAGTTATCACCCATTAGGATCTTATTCCAAGCTACACACCAAACAAAGAAAGAAACTCGCCTAGGAGCCTTTGCGCTCCATACAGCTTTCCAAGGAAAGACAATTAAGGTAGAATCCCTTAATTTATTCTAAAATGACCAGATGTCAAATTCCCCATTAGGCTTCAACTTCCATCTCATCCGGTTTCCAACATCCATTGGAGGAGTATTAGCTCCAACATCCATTTATATTGCTAATACAAATGGATCAAAATGCTATTTTGGATTGGTTATTTGCCCATTACACTTTTAAATTTTTACACTAATATAGACATTAGACAATGGCGTGGAAATTAAAAATTTAACACCAAAATAAGGAGTTAACTTTAAATTTTTAATTTTAGGATATATTTACAAATACCCAATGTATTGGCAAGCACGTGCACTTGCAGCTCACACTAGTAGACATAAATGTTCATAAGAGGTTATTTGTTGTGTAAATCAAGATCTCAAATGGAAATAGTAGAATGTCGTTTATAAAAATTAGTCTCATCGCATGTGCTCCGTGTATGCATGAGGCATCTTTTTTTTTTTTTTTTTTTTTTAAGTGTCATACTTTTCTATTCATTTCAATTTGAGGTTTAAGTGTATATTTAATCCTATTATGCATTTGAGAGACATTGATATAGTCATGAGTTATTAGGCTAGCTCTAAAAAATGAACACATTAACACACGAACATATGATTTCAATGTTTTTTCAGTGTTTATTTTTTGTGGCTAGCCTAATGGCACTTCTAACTGTATTAATATTTATCAAATGCATAATATGATCAAACATACACCTTTTTTTTTAGAATGAATACCTCGAACTTGTTGGAAAAATAATAGTGAATAAACAAGTTTGATACAACAAACAATATCCCAAATAATTAGCAAGAATGTAAATAAGCAATGATAATATAAATTTAAGTAAAATTAGGAATAATCTCACAGTGCTATAGAATCAAGCAAAGAGTGTTGTCCTTAAATGTTGATTCATGCCACCCAAATTAAAATTTGGTGCGATTGGTTCTCTTGGCCAAACAACCCCCAAGATTAGACTATAGCGTCGACCTTTGTGATGTACGCACTTCCACTCACAAAAGGTTTAAGAACAACCCTCTATTGCCTTTCCTTAGAACAAATATTCTTGTAGAAAATATGTGGGAGAGAAAGATAGTAGAGTTGTGTATATCTAAAATATAGAGTGGTAAAAAAACTTTTTAGAAAATATGTTATGATGAGTATTATATAAGCTACTTATGAAAATAATAGTTTATAGTTATTGATTACTAATAACCCTTAAAAGCCCAACGGCTATATTATCAATAATTGCTCAACGACTATTTTTCTCATAATTGCCCAACAGCTATTTTACTCATAAATTTTCAACAGCTAGAAAATAAATAAGAATAAAAGTGTTTGGAACACACACCCACACCAACAATCCCCCACATGTTACAAACACAAAATAGGAAAGACACGCAACTAAAGAAAGCATGCATCAAAATGGTACCAGAAGGTTTTAACCATACGTAGGATAAATAAGTAGGAACTAAAAGACAATGATGGACTTAAAACTCTTTTAACCAAGCTATTAGTAAACCAAACTTACCACCCACATAACTTTCTTTATCAAGGTTGTTCTTAAGCGGGTTGGCACCTTATCCAGGCCATGCGCCATTGGGTTTCATGAGAGCTCTAGAGACCTACCCAAAAAGTCTCATAGGAAGCGGCACAACTTCCACTCACATATAGGTGGCATCCATCAGGAGTGCGTGCAGAACACCTCATCCCAACAAGTAGGGAGTATGGACCCATTAAGAGCCTAAGGCACAACCTCCAACAATCTGCAACTTAATCGGTGGCATCCATCAGGAGTGCGTGCAGATACACCCCATCCCAACAGGTAGGGATATGGATCCATTAAGAGCCTAAAGCTCAACTTCACCAAATTCTGCAACTTAGCACTGTCTCACACTATAGGGATAGACTCATCACTAATCTCCTTATCGAGATAGCGGAAAACACGTAACAAATGACAGTGCCCATAGACCACTAATGACCTCTACCAATTTAACCTCTTGCGTGGAATCACCCATCATAGAGAGGTTGGGCAATAGCCACAGTGTCGCAACTTGAGTATCAGTCCAATCCCCCTAGATGTCTCACTCACCAGCCTCATTGCTAGTGGTTTGGTCAAAGGATCGGCCAAGTTCCTTTCAGACCCCACAAAGTCCAATGACATAACATCATTATCAATAAGCTACCTCAGCCTCAATTGGATAGGTTGACTTTTTCCATTCCACAAAGTCCAATGACATAACATCATTATCAATAAGCTGTCTTAGCCTCAATTGGATATGTCGACTTTTTCCATTATAAACTTTGCTCTTAACACCTGTTATAGCAGTCTGGCAATCACAAGGAAAGCAAACCGAGACAATAGAGTTAGTAAAATGAGGCATATCAATTAATATACTCTTAAGCCATACAGCTTCGGACCTAGCCTTCTCTAAGGCCACTAACTTTGTTTCCATATTAGATCTCATTATGCAAGTCTTCTTGGTTGACTTCCAAGAGACAGCCCTTCCAGCTAGTGTAAACACATATCCACTAATGGGCTTCACCCCATCTATATCAGAGATCTAGTTAGCATCATAATATCCTTCGAAAACAGTAGGATAGCCACCATATGACAAACCAAAATCAAAAGTCTCCTTTAAATATCTTAATAATTTAGATAGTGCATCCCAATACTCAATACTAGGATTATGAATGTATCTACTCAATCTACAAACAGCATATGCAATATCAGGACGAGTACAATTTGTCAAAAACATTAAACTACCAATAATTTGTGCATATTTATTTTGTGAAACACTATCACCACGATTTTTAACCAAGTGCACATTTGAGTCATATGGATTAGACATAGGTGACTTATCAAAATGTTCAAATTTTTTAAGAATTTTCTCCACATAATGAGATTGCGATAGTATAATGCAATCATTGTCCCTAAGGATCTTAATACCCAAAATAACAATTGCCTCAACCAAAATTTTCATATCAAATTTAGAGGCAAGAAAACATTTAGTATCATGCACAATATTATAGCTAGTTCCAAATATAAGTAAGTTATCAACATATAAACAAATAATGACACCTTCATTATTATTTAACTTATTTTATGATCATAAGTCACAAATCCATGTGTAAGCATCTTATATCAAAATTTTCATGTCATTGTATAAGTGCTTGTTTTAATCCATAAAATGATTTAACCAATTTGCAAACTTTGTGTTCTTGTCCATGGACAACATAACCCTCGGGTTGCTCCATATAAAAAAAAAATATATATATATATATATATATATTTCTAATTCACTTATTAGAAAACAGTTTTAACAACCAAATGATATATAATAGGTTTGTAAATAGATACAATGACAAACAACATTTTTATAGATGCAATTCTAATAATCGAAGAATAAGTATAAAATAATCAACATGATATTTTTGCTTATAGCCTTTAGCTACTGAGCATGCCTTATACTTATCTATGATCACATTCAGTTATAAGTTTCTTTTGAAAACCCGCTTGCAACCATACAAATTTTGTTTTAAACACTCACTTGCAAGCAATAGGCTTAACCTTAGGTGGAAGCAATGTGATTAAACATAATCTAATAATTTGTTAAAAGCTTCCAACAATAATGGTGCATCAACAAATTTAATTGCATAATAACTTACATGTTCATATTCAACAATATAGGTAAGAAAATTATTACCGTAACTCTTTTTCTCCCTAGTTCGCTTACTTCTTCTCAATTCTTGCACATCACAACAAGATCATTAGAAGTATCAATAGATTCATGAAACATATTTTCCTTATTTTTCAAAGGAACCTTATACTTAAAAAAAATATTTTTAAGATTCAAAAATAGTATTAAATTCTAAATACATCACTATTGATGAAAATAATTTTATATCATGAATTATAACAAACATAACCAATAAACACACAATCACATATTTAAGAATCAAGTTTCCTCCTTTTAAGTTCATGTAGCATGATCTTAGGCAAGTACCCCCACAGTTTAAGGTATTCTCCTTTTAGATTTGGGTAACATCTTAGCCAACCACCCTCACAATTCGAGGTATACCAAGTTAGGCTTATGCCATTCTCAACTTCATTTTTTATATTTTATAAAAAATTTCCAATACCTCATCTTCGGTTCCTAATACACAATGTTAAATAAATATAGAATGGTCATTAACAAAGATTACATAAAATCTTTTACCATCTCTGGTCATTGTGTGTTTTAAATCATCCAAATTATTATGTACCAAACTAAGGAGTTTGGTTCCTCTTGTTATGGGTTTGCAAGGTCTTTTTGTTTCAAGTTCATAAAAACCTATCCACCATCTCAAAACAACACATATAGCCAATAAAAAAATATGTATGTATATGTGTGTGTGTGTGTGTGTCTATATATATATATATATATATATATATATTTAATATCACTCTTGCACTTGGTGGATAAAATGAATATTTATTCCAACTAGATCTTATCCACTAGCCCAAAATACTAGTCGGATCATTTTTTATTTATTTAATATATATAAAGAAAATTTTAATTATTTTCTATAATTTCTCATTTCATATATTTGTGTCAAGAGATGTAAAACTAATAGCTTTTATACATAGAGCCAATAGCCTCTAACTACTAAAAGCCACTCTTAGGGACGTCCAAAATTTTACAAGAATAAGACTCTTAATATTTTGTAAAATTTGACATCATTATACCACAATTGTATAATACAAACGTTTAATCATCCACAATTTCTTTTTCACATAACCATAAATGATTACTTGAATACTTTAGCAAGGAAAATAATTTTTAATTAAATTATAGTATCATTGTATCTTCATTATACAAAAGAAGTACCAAGTTAATACGGCACTGTTGATTCTACTTAACAATAGGAATGCCTTCACCATAAGTCTACACCATTTTTTTTTCCCTTCAGAATTCTACCAAAAAATAAAATTTTACCTCATTTCTCATAAAAATTATTGCTAACGTTTTTTTTTTTGAATTCCAAAAAACATTTCTCAAAACACATACATTTTTCTTCAATCTCATGTCCCTCATATTTCAATAGACATAAAACAATTTCACAAAATATAATACACATATAGTATCACATAATTGCAAATAGAAGTTGATATCCACATATCAAGACAACGTTACATAATATTATTCACATATTAATTTAGATTAGAGAATCAAAATCACATTTGGATGGACATCATATCACAATATAAAATTTCATGATCAATAACTTGTTTATCCATTTTGAAGCATGAAGTCAACCTTTAAGATTGTTGGAAAAATAATAGTGAATAAACAAGTTTAATACAACAAACAATATCCCAAATAATTAGCAAGAATGTAAATAAGCAATGATAATATAAATTTAAGTAAAATTAGGAATAATCTCACAGTGCTATAGAATCAAGCAAAGAATGTTGTCCTTAAAAGTTGATTTATGTCACCCAAAGTAAAACTTGGTGCGATTGGTTCTCTTCGCCAAACAACTCCTCAGGATTAGACTATAGCGTCGACCTTTGTGATGTACGCACTTCTACTCACAAAAGGTTTAAGAACAACCCTCTATTGCCTTTCGTTAGAACAAATATTCTTGTAGAAAAATATGTGGGAGAGAAAAATAGTAGAGTTGTGTATATCTAAAATATAGTGTAGTAAAAAAACTTTTTAGAAAATATGTTATGATGAGTATTATATAGGCTACTTATGAAGATAATAGTTTATAGTTATTAGTTACTAATAACCCTTAAAAGCCTAACGGCTATATTATCAATTATTGCCCAACGGCTATTTTTCTCATAATTGCCCAATGACTATTTTACTCATAAATTTCCAACGGCTAAAAAATAAATAAGAATAAAACTGTTTGGAACACATACCCACATCAACAGAACTTTCATTAAAAATATTAACCAAAGTCGGCCAATAGAACATTAAGAAGATGTGGTGGAACATTTTCCATTCACACAGAATAACCACTAACACGTCTAGCAAGGTTATGAATTACAACATTACCTACTCTACAAATATGGGAAAAATAAATTTGAGTAAAAGAATCAATAATTGGCCTAACAACAAAAATTAAATGACCAAAAGAAGCAAAAGATTCCTCCTTACTTGTCAATGTTTTGATAATTGTCTTGGAGTCCCCCTTAACCACAATATTAGAAAAACCCAGTTCAAAAGCAAAAGTAATTGCTTTGATTGTAGCTAAAGCTTCTAAACATCTAATAAAGGAGGGAGGTGGGTATTTTCAGACACGGAGGCCAAAACTTGGCCATCATGGTTGTGAATAACCACTCCTATCCTAACTCTGTTGATATTCGAAGACAATCCCATCGAAATTCATCTTGAATCGAGAGTATGTAGGAGGAAGCCATCTGACCAACCGAGGATTATGGGCTACATTTTGTCTCGAGGATGCAGGAAGAACTTGAAGAAAATCTTGCAACACTTGGGACGCATGGACCAAAACTTGAGTTGCTAGTAATTCCTTATTGCTAGTTCGGATCATATTTCTACAATACCAAATGGTCCAAGCTATTGTGGAAAACAGTACCGGGTTCTTTCCTTCCTCCATGATATGTTGCACTAATTCCATGAAGTTTGAGAAGTGCATGGTCCGACAAAACAACCATTAGGAGTCTGATTCCCACACAGAATTGAGTTCTTGGCATTCCCATAGTGTGTAGGACTGTCTTAACACAATTTCGACAATGCTCGCAAACATCCTATAATAGTACTCTTTTATGAACCAAATTCAGCTTCACAAGGATTGCATACATGAATGCCACATGAAGTTTCTGACTTTGTTTGGAACCATAGCTCTCCAAATTTTCCTCTAAAGATCTTGTTAAGGGGTTGGACTTCTAATGGATAGGTTAGGAGAAATATTCTCCTTTACAAGAAAATTGTAACCGAATTTCACAAAATACCCGAAGAGTTAAAGAACCAAATCAATTTATCCTCTGTACATCTACTGCTTAAAGGGATACTCAGAATTAAATCAGCCTCTTGAGGGGAAAATAAACCACACACTAGCTTAGAGTTCCAAGATATAGGGTTTGGGTTTATGAGATCACATACTCAAATGTCTTGAAAGCCCTCGGTTATTGTAGACAGAAGTCGTGGGTGCTCCACTGAAGGGAGCCATGCATCAACCCAAACACTAATAGAATCTCCACACTCTACTCTCCATTTAGCTCCTCTCATCAACACATCCTTGCCTTTCAAGATGCTTTACCAATCGTAGGATCCAGATATTGAACTTGAAGCTTCCATAATAGAGCAATTTGGAAAAAACTTAGGCTTGAAAATACGGTAAAAAAGAGAATGCTTTTCATGCAAAAGTCACCAAGCTTGTTTAGCTAGGAGTGCGTTATTGAAGAGAGCTAAATCCTTGAAACCCATACCTCCTATTTTTTCTTTTTCTTTTTTTTTGGCAAAGAGTTTCCCATTTAACCCAGTGAATTTTCCACCAGTTACCTCTTTATCCCCACCAAAACTTTCTTATTAGGCTCTCAATTTCATTGTAAAGACCCAAAGGAATTTTAAAACAGCTCATCGTGTAAGTAGGGATATCTTGGACAACAGCTTTAATTAGGATCTCCCTCCCTACTTGAGATAATAGCCTTTTTTCCCAGTCTTGTAATTTCCTCCTCACCTTTTCCTTGATATAATTGAAACTATCCTTCTTCCTCCTACCCATGAAGAAGGGTAAAACCAAATACTTCTCATACTGTTTTACTTCTGGAACTCCCAAAGAATGCTTGATGTGTTCTCTCATCTCTTCTATAGTAGATTTATTGAAAAAGATTGTTGTTTTACTTTTGTTGATTTGTTGACTGGAGCATCTGTCATAAACATCCAGCATATCAAGAATTTTTTGACATTCCTACAAAAAAAATATACTATCATATGTAAAGAGAAGGTGGGTTAGTCTTGGGTTATTTCTACATACAGCAGCTTAAGAAATAAGACCATGTAAACCCTCTGTGCATAATAAGAAGAGGAAAGGAGATAGAGTGCCTCCTTGTCTATTAAAACCCAACTTTCTCATTACCTTCTTCAAGTAAGACCTTTCAACTCTGTCATAGGTTTTGCCCATATTAAGCTTTGTGACCATGTAATCATCTTTCCCTTTGTGCTTTTGCATATTTTGAAGAAACTCAAAAGCTACCAAAATATTATAAGAAATAAGTCTACTCTTAGTGAATGCACTCTGGTGCTCAGTGATAATTTTTGGTAAAACTTTTTGAGTCTATTGGCTAAAACTTTCGAAAAGATTCTGTAAATAACATTGTAGAGGCTAATAGGTCTAAATTCAGACACGAGTTTTAGGCTTTTAACCTTAGGGATGAGAGTAATGAAAGTGTAGTTAAGGTGGGTTGGGAATGTAGCAAAATTCAGAAAATAAAGGGCAAATTGAGATACATCATCACCTAGTAAATTCCATAAAGTTTGATAGAAAAGAATGACATACCATTTGGTCCTAGAGCTCTGAGCGGAACCATTTGTTTAATTGCTTCCTAAACTTCCAAGCCATGAGCAGATAAGATAATTGAGCATTCATCTAATCCGTAATGATATGCTGGATGGAATTGATTGAATCATTAGGCCAGTTAAGGGTATTGAAGTGAAAAGCTCTCTATAAAAATCCCCCCGTGTATTAGCCATTTCCTTCAAGTTTGAACACCACTTGCCATTTGAATTCCTTATTTTGTAGATAGAATTTTTTCGATGCCTTTGTGTAGCCCGACTAAGAAAATATTTTGAATTCTTATCTCCATGCATAGCCCATAATGAGATGAATAGAAAATTAAGATACTAAACCCAAAAAAAGAGCCCCATGCGCATGCACATGCGTGGAGAGGCCAGGCCAGTGTAAGTTACTATTTACCTTAAATTTTTTTTTTTAAAATACAGTAATTTTTTTAATGGAGAATACAATCCTCTTTATTTCCTTTAAATGGTTAAAATGGTAAATGAGCTAAGAGCACTAGCATCAGGTGTGGCAAATGCCAAATATTTGGCATTTGGCACATCAAATACCAAAAAACCACTCTCATCAGGTGTTTTAAATGCCAAAATATTTGGAATGGATGAATAGTGCAATCTCAAATTTGAAAGTGTACTATTCATGAATTGAAAAACTTTTTATTCACTGTGGGCTTAGATAGATATGGGATTTTTTTTTCCCTTTTTTTAACAACTTTTCCCTGTCTCCTCTCTCCTCTCACACCTTTGAAGCTCTCTCTCCTATTTGCCTTCGTCTCTTCCTCTTCACTTTCATTCTCTTCCTCTCTCATCCTCAATCTACTTCGCTGACCTCGAGCCGTTGTCGTGCTAACGATCTCACTTAAAGCTACCTTGCCTGGAGCTGTTGATCTTGCCTGGAGTTGTCTCGCCTGAAGCCATCGATCTTGCTTGGAGTCGCCAATTTTGCCTGGAACTGCCGATCTCGCTTGGAGCCACCTTGCCTAGAGCCGCCGACCTCTCCTCTCTCCACCTCACCAATCTCTCTTTCTCTTGGTGCTTGTGGCAATGTTTGTAATAGTGGTTGGTTGATTTTGGTTGTTGTTGGTTGGTTGATTTTGGTTAGTAGTAATGGTTTGCAACAATGGTGGGATGTGGGCCAAAATGGGTAACTAGCAATAATTTTCCAACTATATAGTTAGCAGTCAATGTTTGCAAAATATATTTTTTACTAGCATCTCGAGTCTAAGTGACTCGATTTTGGCATATAAATCGAGTCTCAGAGACTCCATTTTCATGGTATGATTATGTTTGATGTGGCATTTTTTTCTATGTGGCGGCTACATGAAAATCGAGTCTCTAAGACTCGATTTATAAGGCCAGACCCATTTATAAGCCCAGACCATAAAAAAGAACAATCAATAGCTCCAACAAAATAACAACAGCACCAACAAAACAAAGAAATCAGAGCCAGAAAAAAAAAGAAAAGAGAAAGATGCTGAAGAAGAAAAAAAAAGAAAGAAGCCGAACAAAATAGCACCTACACTGGATCGGGTCGAGACCCAGGCCGCACGCATCCCAGGCCACTCGACCCAGGCCTCGCGTAGCCTAGGGCGCGTGAGCCCAGGCTGCGCGACCTGCGAGACTTTCTCTTTCTCTGATCTGACTTTCTCTCTCTCTCTCTGATCTGATTGTATTTTTTTTTTTTTGGTTGTTTCAGCTTGTACATGAGACTTGGGACTTAGAATTTTTTTAAATTTTTTTGGTTTACAAATCGAGTCTTAGAGACTCGATTTTTAGGTGGTCGCCACGTGAAAAAAGATGCCACATCAGACGTGATTAGACCATGAAAATCTAGTCTCTGAAACTCAATTTATATACCAAAATCGAGTCTCTTAGACTCGAGATGCTAGTAAAAAATATAGTTTGCAAACATTGACTGCTAACTATATAGTTGGAAAATTATTGCTAGTTACCCATTTTGGCCGGGATGTGGTGGTGGACTTGTAATAGTGGTTGGTTGTGGTGGGGATGGCAGTGGGCAGGGTGGAAGTGGCAGTGGTTGGTTTTTTTTTTTTTTTTAATGTTATTTTAATATTTTTATATATTATTTGAATGTATAGAATTAAATGATATAATATGTGATGTACAGTTTATTGTAAAATAATGTGTTAAAACAATAAAGTAAATTTTATTTTATAGGACTTTTTTTACAACTGCTTATGCTAACACTCCAAAAGAGTAGGTAATTACAATAAGTTCTAAAAGTTTCCCAAAATTTTCTTTTTTGATAGGATCAAATAATTTTTTCTCCCATTTAAAAAAAAAAAAATTCATTTTTTTTCAATTCTCTTGATTAGAATTTATATTTGGTACCGTCACTCTCAGTCAGTGGGTATGGCCCGGTCAGCGTGAACCAAAAACTCCCTTCAAATTCAAAGCGACAGGAGAGTGCTGAAGCTGCTCTTCTACTAGGGTCGTCTAGGGCTTCCACAAGGATTCTTCTTATACCTAATCGAAACAGAAGTAGCGAATCCGCCATGGCCACCAACAGCAACTTCTTTTTTCTTCTTCTTTTGCTCTTCAACTTTCATTTCCGCCTCTCTTTCTCCGATGGTCAGTTCTCTCCTCTATTTTTCTCTTCGATGCTTTTGAAATTACCTATTTTTATTGGTTTTGAATTTTGGGGAGCCTCAGGTGATTCGAACTCCATGGAGTCAGTTCCTGATCTTCAAAAGTCAATGTACAAGGTCATTGATGGGTATCCTTGTGTCCGATTGCTCAATCTCTCTGGTCCAATTGGTTGTTCAAGTAAGTTCTGCTTAAACTTTCTAACCCAGAACCCTCTATTTTCTTTGCATTCAAATCAAATCAAATCAAATCTCTAAATTCTCAGATCCTGGAAGACAAGTGGTCGTGGCCCCGATTGTAAGATATCAAAATGCTACTCAGTTGTCTCAGTCCTCTTCAATTTTGGTGTCATTGGATGAATTTCAAAGTTTCATCACCAGGCACGCCTTTTCTTTTATCTGCTTATTGTGTATTGTACTCATTTATGTTTTCTTTTTCTTCCTTATTGTTATGTCTCTTTCCCTTAAATTTCCATTCAAAATTTGAAATGTATTGTATGATGATTATTATGGGTGGGGTTGTGTTTCCGGGGTTTACTCAGTATTGTATGATGATTATTATGGGCGGGGTCGTGTTTCTGGTGTTTACTCCACACGAAGTGGCCCTGCCTTGAAGAGGTTCCTCGTCATCGAAAAAGAAAAAGTATTTTATGATGATGCACACATATTGTGTGCGTATGTCAAGTGCTTGGGGGACTACACACCCCGGAGAATAGTCAGGCTCTTGAAGAGCTCTGGACACACATTAAACAAAAAAATAAAAAGGTGTGCGCGTCTAGTAAGAAACCTAGTCATATTCATAACTCTACTATGTAAAAGGTATCATTTTTATGCATAAAGAACTATTAAATAATGCCTGAACAGTTTTCAAGTTTAAAATTGTAAAACTTTAAGGATTGGATTAAAATGAACAAACTTACAATGGGAAAAATTCCTTTTGTTGAAGGAAGGATATCATATGATTAAAAACATTTTGTACTGGTTAATTGGAGAAAAAAAGAGAGAGAGAATATGTAGTGATAAAGAGCACATTTTTTTTTTTTTTTTTGGGTTTTCTGACAGGTTTGAATCTACTTCTGAACTATTAACTTGATGAATATACATGCATTTATTTGTTTAGCTATACAAATTACATTCCTGTATTTTGTAATATGGAGAGTCATATAAAATTATCATTTATTAGTATTTAGTACAAATTATCATTTATTATTTTATCCCTCTCTTTAAAATGCTATTTTTATAGTGGATCCAGTAAGTACAAGAAGCATACTCTTCAATGAAATAAGCTGACGTAGTCTATTCTAAGCATCCAGCCATTCAAGCTCATTTGTTGCTTCTATATTTCTCTAGTTCCATTATACCTCCATGCTATGAACTTTGCATTTACATGAGCTGAACCTCATGTAGAAGAGATGTATACATAAAGTTCTCATAAGTAAATAATTCTCAATAAATACAATCTAAAGGAGATTGAATTCGTGGACTCTACAACAGAACATGCATCAATATTGCCAAACCTTTGGGCCCTCTCAAACACCAATTGGGTAACATATGGTCCATAGTCTCATCATCTCCTTTACACATACAACACAAATCCACTGAGGTAATGCTTCTATGAATAAGATTATCAGTTGGTCAGATCTTTCCAAAAGCTGTGGTCCGCACAAAGAAATCAACTTTCTTTGTTACTTTATTACACCAAATAATCCTACCAGGAATTGCCTTACCATTGATATATTTTAGTAAGTTAGTACCACATAGAAAGAGTAAATACCGAACTTATTTTTCCTTAGATCTAGGGAGATCGGTCCTCACTCTAGCTATTTATTCTCTTAATGGAGCTGCTTAGTAGGATGATTAACAAAGCAGTGCCACCGCCCTGGTGGGGGGGGGGGGGGAGGGTTGGTAGGATGTATGGTAGAGGGATGAACATTTCAAGATTTCAGGTTGAGGGTGCTTTCAATGGAACGTTGAAGATATCTCACTTATTAGGTGCTAATGACAATATCTTTTGCGATGAAAATGTATAACATCTTCTTTTCAAAAAAAAAAAAAAGTACAACATCTTACTTGGGGGAAAGATTGAGATGGTTCTACTGGAGAAGTTGAAGGAATCATAGATTTCAAAATTGTTTTGTTTTGCAAAATAGGTAGTCGACCTATGCCACATACCTTAGAATTTTGTTGTGGAGAAATTGGAGCAGAGACTATTAGGATGGAAGTTTATCAAAGGATGGTAGTTAGCATTTGGAATAGCTTTTAGTTTTTGGCTTTTAGCTTTTTAGCTTATTTACAGTTTTTAAAGCCTCACTTTTTTAGGTGCAGCTGTACTTTTGCCAGTTTTCTGCGAATAAGAAAATAAGCTCTTAGCAAAAAACTAATCCAAACTTACTAACTTTCTTAAAAAAATTGCCCTATCTAGCTTGCCCACCTACTAATTTTTTTTTTAAAACTTACCTACGCATGTGGCAAGAAGGATGGAGAAACTACAACATAACTTTCTATGGGGAGTGATAGCGATGAATTCACATTTCACCTTGGGAGGGGAATATAATTTGTTCCCCTGTCAGAAATGGGGTGTTAAAGTTGAGAAAATTGGGTACCTTCAGTCAAGCATTATTAGGAAGATGGCTGTGGCATTGTGGGGACGGCAAAGATCATCTTTGGAGGAGAATTGTGTGTACAAAGTATAGGGAAGAATGGGGCCAATGGATGTCCAAACTAGTAAGAAGTTCCCGTGGATGTAGACTTTTGAAAAGGAATAGGGTAGGGTGGGAGTAGTTCGTCACAAACATCAAGTTTGTGGCTGGGGATGAGAGAAGATTGAGTCTTTGGCATGACCTAGGGTGTGGAAACTCTGCCTGGGTTGGAGATGATTGAATGGATGCAGTAAGTTTGATGTTAGATCCTTCTATGAGAGAGAGGGAGTCATAAGCTTTTTGATAACTCCTTCTGTCTTTGTTTATCTTAAGGTGATTATCTGCAATGCCTAATATATTAATTGCTTTCTTAAATTAAAATGGTACGAATATAGTTTCTAGGTTTAAGGAAGCAGAGAGCCTCATGTGTCCTATTCTACACTAAAATTTATTGAATTTTTTGTTATGTATGAAACTGATATTAAATTGTCAATATTATAACTTCAAAGTAGTACAATGTGAAATTAACTTAATAGAAATTTCTATTGCACTGTCTCTTATGATAGTTATTTACTGAAAAACATAGCAAGAACTGGAAAAAATGTTTCTTGTTTCTCAAAGACAAAACAAACAGCCCATCACTTTAATGTAATGACTTAACTGAAGAAATAAACCTTGCTGCATGGGGTTCAAGTGATAACTTAGCGGTAATAGCATCTTTTGTGGTGCCCCATGTCTGGTTTCGAACCCCACCTTCCCCTCCTCCACCATCTACTTTTCCCAAAAAAAAAAAAAAAAAAAAAAAAAAAAAAACTTTATACTGTCATGCTTGATAATTCCAATAACCAACCTTGTCCAATAATTATCAAGAAAAATTGATAAAAATTATATAAAGCATCGTTGTTGGGGTGGTCTCGTTATTGGGGTTTTACTGATTGTTCTCCTCTCTCTGAGTTTATGTTTTCCCTTAGCTTAGTTTCCTGAATTCTTGTTTTGCTGTGCTGTTTGTTCTTTTTTTCTTGTTGTTCATCATCATGAACAACTTGTACTTTTCTTGTTTTTTCTCATTAATAATATTTTTCTGATTACCTATCAAAAAAAAGCATCGTGCATGCATGGTGCTATTATAAACATTAAAAATGAGCCAAGAGCCTTGTAGCTCTATTGATTGGCATCTCTTGGTGTTTCTGATATTTGAAACATCCACGGTTCAAATCCCCCCTTCCCCCGACTATCAAATTATCAAAATCATTGAAAATAACCTACGTAGAAATTTTAAGTCTGTGTGTGTTGGTTTGCAATATAGCTCTGTAATATCCTATAGACTTTTGTAGCCAGAGGCAATGGGAATATAATCGTGTATTTTTAAATCCACTAAAATTTAATATGCAACTTATTTGGTATTGTCGGTGGTGCTGTGGCCCAATCATTACTATTTTGCTTATGGATGCATCAGTAATTGTTTTATACAAAGTAAGTCATGGCTCTACTTGTATTCAATTGTTCTGGGCTTGTTCTATTATGCAGTTACTAGCCTGATACTGCATTTAACCAAATGCTAATCTGTTTGGCTGGAAGCTTTAGCTTTTTTTTTTTTTTTTTTTTGGTCTCACTTTTTACCATAAGCAACAAAACTAGTTTTTTATTTTTTTATTTTTTTTAATTTTAATTTTTTTTTATACATGAAAATATGCTAACTTTATTTTTTTTTTGGCTCATCTTTTTTCTTGAATTATCACTTATTTGTTGAGGATAATGTTTGTGGTTTTCGAGTGTTATTCGTTGGAAATTTAATTATATATTAGATATCTGTTTATTTTTCAGAATATGGAATGATTCAAGTTTTGCTAGCAATATTGCTGGTGTTATAGTTGAATCAGGAACTGAAATTCAAAATAAGTTAAAAGGTAAAATGCTTTTATTTACTCTTAAAGCGAGTGGTTGAAGGACAGTTCTTTTGTTGCTACTGACACTGGATTTTTTTTACTCTTAGGATTCTCTCCTGCTCACAAGTTTCCACAAGCTGAATTCGCTCCTTACCAAAACACAAACTATGAGTGGAACCCAATTGTATGCCATGAAATTTGTAGTCTGATGACATTTTATTACTTTTTTACATTATTTTGTCAAAATGATTCAGTTTCTTTTACAGTTGCCTTTAAAAAAAAAAAAAAAATTCGAACCTCTTCTTATGCTTTCATTTGCACTGATATATAATGAGCCAACTCTTGTTGGAAAATATATTTATGAATTAGCAATAGGTACGTGAGTGTATTTAGTACCAAATTGAGAGCTTAAATTAATTGTTCATTACATTATAGGAATGTGGAGCATAGTTCTTTGATGGGTAGTGATGAATTGGTTATCCAAAAAAAAAAGAAAAAAAAAAGAAAAAAAAAGAGGATAATGATGCATTGGTTAGCATGTATTGACATAATGATTAAGGTGTTACCAGGTCAGTTGAAAGTAAAAAAAAATAGGCTTATGAAAATAAAACTGTCAATGAACTTCTTGAATTTTGATTGAACTGAAAATTGGTATAACTTGGCTATGGGATATCTTTTCTCAATTTCTGTTTGACAAGCTGAAGCTTCATACTTCTGCATTTGCAGGGATCTGGTATCATGTGGAACGCCTATAATTTTCCTGTATTCTTTCTCTCTGAGAGTAGCACTTTGACCCTGGAGGAGGTAATATATTGTTTGAAATCTGTACTCTTTCAAGATATTTCTGTATGGTTTATCTGTTCAATTGAGACACTTGTTACCCTGAGGTGTTGATTATATTTGTTTGTTATGGGAAATTTGGAAAAGCTGCGCAAATAGGTTGGAAAGATTACAGATGAACTTTTTGGGCAGTGCCTCCGATGAGGAGTTCAAGTTCTCCTTGGTGGCATGGTATACGGTTTGTTCTTTTAAGGCTTTGAGTGGTTCGGGGATTTGATAGGAAGCTTTAATCCAGCCTTATTATGGAAATGGTTATGGAGGTTTGGGAATGAGACCACACATTTATGGAGATGGGTTATATTGCTATTAAGTATGGGGAGGAAAGGGGTGGTTGGACATGGACTTAAAATTAAGTTAGAGGGACACATGGGTGTAGTCTATGGCGGAGCATTAGGACAAGTTAGGACAATTTTTTGTTGCTTTGTGTGTTTTAGGGCAGGGGATGGCACCCATGTATGGTTCTAGCATGATGTTTGGTGTGGGAATCATTCTCCAAAGGAGTTGCACCTTGACTCATATGCTTGTTCAATGCTTAACTTCATTTAGTCTTGGTTACTCAATCAAATTGAGTGAGTGAATTCTCTTTTAGATCTCCTATACAAATACCCCTGTTATGAGTACTAGGGGCAAAAACAGTAATATCATGTACTTCTTTATATATAAATAATATTTTATGTGTTAGGGTTGACTTATCAAACCCTAAACACCTTCACCTTAAACATCATGGTATCAGAGCATGAGAGCCTGAGTTCGATCCTTGTCTCCTCCACTTTACCTCCCATTTAAATTCCCATGTGTTGGGTCTCACCTATTAAAAGGTAATTTTAGCCCACACGTGAGGGTGAGTGTTAGAATTGTGTGGTTAAATGATTAAATTTACCATATCCCAAAAAGCTTAAGCTTTTGGGACAGTCAGTAATTTAACAACCCCTAGTAGGGATGTTGGCGATAGGATGAGATGGAGATTGAAAGGGAGCGATTGCTTTGATATATGCTTTTATTATGATTTGAGGATTGAGGTCCTAAAGCTAACTATTTCCCCTTTGAAGAGTAGTTGGTGTGTTATGGCCCCAAGGAGGGTCTTATTCTTTGTTTGCATGGTTGCTTGGGGGAAGATTACTATAATAATCTTATCAAGAGAGGTTTCTCTATAGCTGGTTGGTGTTGCAAGTGTTGGTGTAATGGAGAGATGGTGGAGCATTTGTTGATCCATTGTGAAGTTGCATATGCTTTATGGAGTGTTGTCTTTAGAGCCTTTGGGATTCAATGAGTGTTACCAAGGAGGGTAGATTATCTCTTGGATGGAGGAATTGGTTCTGAAAGCACATATTAGATATTTGGAACTTATGTCCCATCATGCTTGATGTGGTTGTTGTGGATAGAGAGAAATAATCGTATTTTTGACAATATAGAAAGATCAAAGGCTCAATTGGAATCATTGCTGATTTGAACTCTATTTGATTGGTCTCATGCGTGTGGTCTTACAAGTGGCATTTTCCTCTTAGATTTCTGTGAATCACTTCACTCTTGTGCATAATTCTCTTGTAATTCTTTTAGGTTACTTTGTTTTCATCATCATGAGTATAATGTTATCTTTTCTATTAATAAAATATCATGTCTAAATGCACATTTGAAGATGTGAAACCTCAGTGGTTAGACTTAACATGTATTTTGCTAGATCATTGTTTGAATTGTCTCATGTATTGGGTCCAAATGATATCATTTCGATTGTAGATTTCATAGGTTCCCTCTCATTTCGACTGTAATATATTTTTGTAATTATTTACTATTTAGGCTTATCTTATGTGACTATCTTGTATACAGAAGGTGGTTTCTTCTCATCAATAAAATTTTATTACTTATAAGAAAATTCTATTTATGGTGTTATATGTGCAAGTGTAAGGGTGAATCAGTTGTCCATCTTTTCCTTCATTGTTTGGTCGCTATGGATTTATAGTCTATGGTTTTGAGTTTATTTGGAGTAAGTTGGGTTATGCCAAA
This sequence comes from Quercus ilex subsp. ballota, assembly GCA_032727855.1. Classification (NCBI taxonomy): domain Eukaryota; kingdom Viridiplantae; phylum Streptophyta; class Magnoliopsida; order Fagales; family Fagaceae; genus Quercus; species Quercus ilex. The sequence continues at coordinate 57,328,978 of CM064909.1, read as the reverse complement.
TTCAGTTGTGAGGCTCTTAGCTTGCTGGCAAGGTCAGTTTGTTCATCATTGAAATGGTCATATATGGACAATTGTTCCCCATTTTTTAATGTGGTGTCTTTGGAGGGAAAGAAATAGTAGGTGCTTTGAAGATAATGAGAAATCCATATCAGACCTCAAGTTATTTTTCTTTAGAACTTTAGTGGATTGGTTGTCTGCTTTGCAAAACCAATCATTTTCTTCTTTTCTTGATTTATGTAATTTTTGTACTTGATTTGTTGACCCCCTTTACACTTCCTGTGTACTAGGGTGTCCCTTTTTTCATATCAATAAATCTTATTACTTATCAATAAAAAAAGAAAATTCTATTTATGGCTCTTGGTCTACCCATAAATTGATTCTTCTTTGTCCTCTCTCTCTCTCTCTCTCTCTCTCTCTAAAGAGCTGATTTGCTTGCTTGGGAGGATGTTTTTCTTAGAATGTGTTGGCACTTGATGCATCTGTAACAACTAACAACTGACAAGTAACAAGATGTTTCTAAACAATTTACCTTATAATGTGCATTTTTTTTAAGCCATTCCAAATTTCATGGATTATAGTCATGTATTTTTTTTTTTTTTGGTTTTGTTTTAAATAATTTTTCTACATAATTTTATTTTATTTTGTTTTGTACTCTTGGGTTTTAATCTTGTATACATTCCGTGAACTAGGGTAGCAATGTTTGATTATATTAATGAAATTTTTGTTTACTTAAAAATTCTTTTTCCTTTTTGTGGGCAGGATGAGATTATAGTGTTGATCTGAATTTATGTTATATGCTGTCATTTGTTAATGCAGGCAGCTACCAACAATGAGAATAGCATGAAAGCTTATACTGCTGATGTGGCTGAGTTTGATCTGGTGATGCAGGTATCTAATTCTTATTCTTTAACTGGTAATAATTTTGGAGGTTTAGTGATAATAATAAATACCGGTTTGCAAACTCATTTGATTGACTTATTATTGACCTGTAATACACTTGGCTTGGATTAGACAACAAAAGCTGGGACACATGATTCAGAATCTTGTTTAAAAGAAGGGGCTTGCCTTCCATTAGGTGGATACAGGTGAGGTTTTATGTTTTGATAATGCTATTTAACAACTCAATCTGTGAGGAAGTTGGTGTACAATTTTAAAGTTGTTTTGTAGTGTAACTATCATAGTGGTAATATATGGTTTCTATTAAACCTTTAACCACCACAGAAGCACAGTAGGATGTTTTCATGTAATTGATGTAGATGATGTTATCTCAGTATCATATTGATACTCAGCAACATGTTAATGGTATTGATAGATTGTGGAGATTCTGCAGTAAACTGATTTTGATCTGTGGGTTATTTGCTTTTTCGAAAGAAGAGATTGTGAGTGAATTGGTTGATTAGTTCACTACATATAGCTTTTAAGGATTGGAGTAGCTTTGAACATTTTCTTCTCCTAGTAGTGGGATAAACTGGTCTGGCCTGTTTTGTGGCACAAGCTGAGATTGCCCTTCCCCAATATTTGGCCAAGGATCATAAAGAGCTAAGTCACCTTCTTATATCATTCAGGTGGATAAGCCTTATCTTGCTTGATTGTGTGCTTGGTCATTGTTCTGACTTCTAGCATCCTGTCCCATTTTATGAAGAGCTAAGTTAGAAACAGTGAATTCAATGAAGTTGAGAATCTGTATTTTTTTCTTCTTCTTTATATATGTAATGATATTCTGAAAGTAATTATGGATGGCGATCCTTGGTTTCTTGCTGGTAAATGCTTTTTCTTATTTGGTGGCAATCATTCCATCAAAAGCCTTGGTTCCAGTCTCATTCATGATTGAGAGCTTGAAGTTGTGGATAAATTTCATAATGGGGATAACTATGCTGGGATGGTCATTTTCAAAGGGCCAGAACTTTGATTTAAGATCTTACTTCTGAGCTTTCTCAAGGGTTTATGGGTTGGTTTTTCCTTGGTGTTCCATTCAAAGTTCCTGCAAAGTTGGTTTTCTTTGTTTAGAACTGTGGCATAGGGTAAAATGTTAACAGTGGAATAAGAAAGCACAACCGGATTATAGTGCGCTATGCTGTTTGTGCAAAATGAGTGGGGAGACAATGAACTATATTTGTCTTCATTGTGTTGTTTGTAGGCATTATGGTTACCAGTGTTTTCTTTGTCTAGAATTTTATGGGTTATGCCTAAGTTGGTAGTGCAACATTTTTCTTGTTCGCAAGGTTGTTTTAGTATAGGACTACTCACTCTTTCAGGGAATCTCAAAAAGCTTATACCATAAGATAACTCAAATCACTTTCTCCAACATTCATCTTGCACGTACAAGGCTTCAAAATTTCTTGGAACTTCACAATATTTATTATTTTGATATTTTGCAAATTAGTCAAGGAATTCTTTCCGAGATCAATAGCAATTGTGAATTCCATATGGCTACTGTCACTAACTCGGATGATATTTCCACCTGTTGTAGAGGGTGAGGTTGTGGGTTCAAAACTCACTAGGTGCATTATGTAGCTTACCAATAAAAAAGCTTAATTAAAACTAACTAAAAAGATTTTTTGTTTTTTAGTTGTTTCTCTTCTACACTTACCATATATAATGATGTAGTCTTTTTATTTTTAATGAGATATTATCTTATCAAAATATATAAATAAAAAGACAAAAAACTCCTTTCTAGTTAATATTAATTCTGCGAGGTGAATACTGGGTAATTTAGAGAAGTGGATTATTTTGTGTAATGTTTAAAGAAGAGTCTGGTCTTGTACAAATTCCGGTGCTATACATGAGCTAATATTTGTTATTCCTGTATACTTACCTTGGTTAACAAAAAAAAGAAAAGGCAAAAGAATATATACAACTAAAATTGAGTGGATTGCAATGTTTTTCTTTTTCATTTTTCCCTATTTTCTGGACTGTTTATCTTACCTTAAATTGTAATAATTTGTTTCTCAATTGTGAAGGGCAGTGTTTGGTCATCCCTTCCTCCAATTAATGTTTCTTCCTCTGAACAATCCAAACCTGTAATACTGACGGTTGCATCCATGGATTCTGCTTCATTTTTCCGTGACAAAAGCCTTGGTGCAGATTCCCCTATATCTGTGAGTTCAATTTTTATTTATTTATTTGTATCCCAATGTTTGAAATTTAGTTTAGAATTTGGTATGCTTATTCTTCCATAAATCAATGCATATAATTGTGTTTGGATCACTTTTAGGGACTGATTTCATTGCTGGCAGCAGTTGATGCACTTTCACGTGTAGATGGTTTAGACGACCTTACAAAACAGGTGTGGAAGATGAGTATGTTTTCATTCATTGTTGCTAACTTTCCTTTTAGTTCATTGACCTTCCTGGTTTTTGTGACTTTCCTAGTTTTTCTCAGCATCAAATTACATCTGTGGGAACCAACTCTAGTTTGGTTTATTTCCATTGGTTTGTGTTTTTGCCTTGGAAAAAATTGTAAAACAAAATTTAGGCCAGGTTCTAATGTGCATGATAGTCTTTGTAGAGATATATCATATGAGTGTTACTTGTTGCCTTTGTGAGCTTTTTGCCCTCAGCTGGGCAATAAGTGTTGCTACTGGGAGCCATCCGTGTTATATTTCATTTTGCTTCGATTAGTTTATAGTATTACTACATTTAAAAGGTTCATTCAAAACATGGACGGTTATCAAGGAGGTTTTTTTTTTTTAAAATT